>OZ024914.1:8314478-8562951 GCA_964017125.1 Flabesymbios commensalis | reverse complement strand
GATACATGTCAGAAGTGGCTGATTCCATCCTCCAGACAAACGTCTAGGTTCCACCAGGCTTGATCAAAAAAACGAAACGGGGAATTCAAAAACATTTGGTGTTGACTCAACGAGTGATGAAACAGAACAGTTCCAGCCTTTTTCTGATGTCGTTACTGTCATACGGGAGTAGCATTAGAGAGAGGGATTGGAATTTCTGCTGCTACTCATTAATCAAGAATTTGATCCTTGAAAAGTAGAAAGATGCTAAATATTTTGAGGGCTGTCCCAGGCAATTTTTACTACTTTTCTTTTTCCGGGTATTTTAAACAGACTGATCGATCTCTGACTAAGCCGCTGCTTTCAACCCATATGGGTATATTCCATTGGACCTGCCCAACAATCTATACAAACGTTATGTCCTACCCTGTACCACACCACCTTGGCACAACCTCCCACTCCATGTTGTCTGATCTCCCACCCTGGACTATATCCACCAACGACTTGCACATTTGTGAACCTTAAGGGTTTGTTTTATTTCACATTTCATTTTGTTCTGTTGTAAACACCATTTTTACTCTCAGCACCAGCGTTGCTGACACAGTAAACCACATATCTCGCCTATTCTATTTAAACTCCAATTTCCAGTTCTCCCTGGTCTATGTATACTTTGACTGAAAATATTGGTATGAGATAAAAAGGCAATACCATGGCTGAAGTTGTATTGTCATAGTAACGTCAATATGAAGTCAGAATGTGATATTTTAGTGTTACATTTTGGTGATTTATATATATCAGTGATATCACAGCTAAAACATAGGATGATATCAAGGTATGAGAGATCATAGTGATGTCATAGTATAGTCATATCACTCATCTGCCATCCCAGGGTGAGTGAATGAATGTCATTTCACGTTGCTTCCTGCACAATCATGGCAATATCACGACAAAAGGAAGCCAGAAGTCAGGACTGTACACTACGCTTATCGAATGACTTCAAGGGTTATATGTACAATACACAGCACTGCACACTGTAGGCCTTTGAAGCACTGTGTATTCAAAACATAGATAACAAACATACGACCCGACCAGGATTCGAATCTAGTACCTCCGAATTTTGAGCCAAAACTAGATCTAATGAGTCATCAGAACCGGGCATCTTAAGGTGAGATGATTGTGATATTATAGTGTGAAATCACTCGTCTGACATCTCAGGGTGAGATGTTTGTGATATTATAGTGTGATATCACTCGTCTGACATCTCAGGGTGAGATGTTTGTGATATTATAGTGTGATATCGCTCGTCTGGTATCCCAGAATGAAATTATTGTGATATTATAGTGTGATATCACTCGTTTGACATCTCAGGGTGAGATGATCGTGATATTCTAGTGTGATATCACTCCTCTGACATCTCAGGGTGAGATGTTTGTGATATCATAGTGTGATATCACTCGTCTGACATCTCAGGGTGAGATGTTTGTGATATTATGGTGTGATATCACTCGTCTGACATCCCAGGGTGAGATGATTGTGATATTATAGTATGATATCACTCATCTGGCATCCCAGAGTGAGATGATTGTGATATTATAGTGTGATATCACTCGTCTGACATCTCAGGGTGAGATGATTGTGATATTATAGTGTGATATCACTCGTCTGACATCTCAGGTTGAGATGATTGTGATATTATAGTGTGATATCACTCGTCTGACATCTCAGGTTGAGATGATTGTGATATTATAATGTGATATCACTCGTCTGACATATCAGGGTGAGATGATTGTGATATTATAGTATGATATCACTCATCTGACATTTCAGAGTGAGATGATTGTGATATTATAGTGTGATATCACACGTCTGACATCCCAGGGTGTGATGATTGTGATATTATAGTGTGATATCACTCGTCTGACATATCAGGGTGAGATGATCGTGATATTATAGTGTGATATCACTCGTCTGACATATCAGGGTGAGATAATTGTGATATTAGAGTGTGATATCACTCGTCTGACATCCCAGGGTGAGATGATTGTGATATTATAGTGTGATATCACTCGTTTGACATCTCAGGGTGAGATGATCGTGATATTATAGTGTGATATCACTCGTCTGACATCTCAGGGTGAGATGTTTGTGATATCATAGTGTGCTATCACTCGTCTGACATCTCAGGGTGAGATGTTTGTGATATTATGGTGTGATATCACTCGTCTGACATCCCAGGGTGAGATGATTGTGATATTATAGTATGATATCACTCATCTGGCATCCCAGAGTGAGATGATTGTGATATTATAGTGTGATATCACTCGTCTGACATCTCAGGTTGAGATGATTGTGATATTATAGTGTTATATCACTCGTCTGACATCTCAGGGTGAGATGATTGTGGTATTATAGTGTGATATCACTCGTCTGACATCCCAGGTTGAGATGATTGTGATATTATAGTGTGATATCACTCGTCTGACATCTCAGGTTGAGATGATTGTGATATTATAGTGTGATATCACTCGTCTGACATATCAGGGTGAGATGATTGTGATATTATAGTGCGATATCACTCGTCTGACATCCCAGGGTGAGATGATTGTGATATTATAGTATGATATCACTCATCTGACATTTCAGAGTGAGATGATTGTGATATTATAGTGTGATATCACACGTCTGACATCCCAGGGTGTGATGATTGTGATATTATAGTGTGATATCACTCGTCTGACATATCAGGGTGAGATGATCGTGATATTATAGTGTGATATCACTCGTCTGACATATCAGGGTGGGATAATTGTGATATTATAGTGTGATATCACTCGTCTGACATCCCAGGGTGAGATGATTGTGATATTATAGTATGATATCACTCATCTGACATCCCAGAGTGAGATGATTGTGATATTATAGTGTAATATCACTCGTCTGACATCTCAGGTTGAGATGGTTGTGATATTATAGTGCGATATCACTCGTCTGACATATCAGGGTGAGATGATTGTGATATTATAGTGTGATATCACTCGTCTGACATCTCAGGGTGAGATGGTTGTGATATTATAGTGTGATATCACTCGTCTGACATCTCAGGGTGAGATGGTTGTGATATTATAGTGTGATATCACTCGTTTGACATCTCAGGGTGAGATGATTGATATATTATAGTGTGATATCACTCGTCTGACATCTCAGGGTGAGATGATTGTGATATTATAGTGTGATATCACTCGTCTGACATCCCAGGATGAGATGATTGTGATATTATAGTGTGATATCACTCGTCTGACATCTCAGGGTGAGATGATTGTGATATTATAGTGTGATATCACTCGTCTGACATGTCAGGGTGAGATGATTGTGATATTATAGTGTGATATCACTCGTCTGACATCTCAGGGTGAGGTGATTGTGATATTATAGTGTGATATCACTCGTCTGGTATCCCAGAATGTGATGATTGTGATATAATAGTGTGATATCACTCGTCTGATATCTCAGGGTGAGATGATTGTGATATTATAGTGTGATATCATTCGTCTGAAATCTCAGGGTGAGATGATTGTGATATTATAGTGTGATATCACTCGTCTTACATCTCAGGGTGAGATGATTGTGGTATTATAGTGTGATATCACTCGTCTGACATCCTAGGATGAGATGATTGTGATATTATAGTGTGATATCACTCGTCTTACATCTCAGGGTGAGATGATTGTGGTATTGTAGTGTGATATCACTCGTCTGACATCCTAGGATGAGATGATTGTGATATTATAGTGTGATATAACTCGTCTTACATCTCAGGGTGAGATGATTGTGGTATTATAGTGTGATATCACTCGTCTGACATCCTAGGATGAGATGATTGTGATATTATAGTGTGATATCACTCGTCTTACATCTCAGGGTGAGATGATTGTGATATTATAGTGTGATATCACTCGTCTGACATCTCAGGGTGAGATAATTGTGATAATATAGTGTGATATCACTCGTCTACATCTCAGGGTGAGATGATTGTGATATTATAGTGTGATATCACTCGTCTTACATCTCAGGGTGAGATGATTGTGATATTATAGTGTGATATCACTCGTCTGACATCTCAGGGTGAGATGATTGTGATATTATAGTGTGATATCACTCGTCTGACATCTAAGGGTGAGATGATTGTGATAATATAGCGTGATATTATTCGGCTGACATACCAGGGTGAGATGGTTGTGATATCATGGTGATATCTTTAGTTGACTGAAGAAAGAAAAAACAACACAGACATGATTTTTTTCAATATTGAAACCATAACCAATATCAAAATGATTGATAAACGTTTAAATAAACAATAAGATCTATATTTTGTGCAACGTGCATTAATAACTTAGCACAAGTAGGTGCATCACACCATAACAGAAAGAAAATCACAGCCTCTATGCTGAGACGGTAAGTATACTATATAGAGTATCAAATCAATGGGTCTTAGTTCTGTACAAGAAAGAATCATCGTGTGATTTGAATTGGGATAACTACAACAAATGGGCCAAACTATGAAAAGCAAACATCCAAGGTTCAACCAATGTTGGATGATTGGCCCAGCGTTTTTCACTTCGGCCCAACTTTAAAACGTTGCCTGCTGAGCACCACTATAGTCGTTTTAAATCTGTTTTACTAGCCGAATAAATTACTATTATTGAGGAATAAAATTACTGTTTAAATATGAAGATTTCTAAACATTTGGTCTCAATTTCAAATGGGTGAACATTTAAATATAGTAACTCAGCCCGATTTGCCAGATTTGGTCAACATGCAGTGTTTTTTATACATAACAAGACAAAATTCACACATCGAGATCTATATTACAGCCTTTGGGCTGGGGTGAATCAATAAAAATATAGAAGGGGGCGAAGTAGAAGTAGTGGCACATCCCGGAAGATTTACATAAACCAGCCATTAACCTCCTAATTCATCTTAGTAGCCGATCAAATCAGTTATTGGAAAGTAAGTGAGTGTTTAAAGAGCATAATTCGCAAATGTGTGGCCTTAAAATTAAATTCTTAACAGATTGGCTATTATTTTGACAATAATTGTAGACACATAATAAATAACTTGACAGCTGGTCATTTACTAAAATTTCTACTATGTTTTCGTTCTATTAACTCATTTATTTTTATTAAAATGATATTAACTAATTTATTTTATTCAAATGACTTATTGTTTTATCTCAGAATTGCATTACATATCTTCTTCTTACACGTGCATCAGTGACACTCAAGCATTACCGATACATTTGAGACAGACTAATTGTGCATTTACCAAATTCTCCCCTCAGTTGGATTAAAGTTGTTTTTTTTGCTTGTGCAACAATAAACAAAAATAAGCCCATTGTGTCATGCCAAATTGGACATCAATGCAGTAGCGTGACTAAGAATCTTTATTATATAACAAATTATTAGGACCGGCCAAAGGCCGATACTCTTAAGTTTTTTTTTGCCTGAGTTTGTGTCCTATTTAGGGGGAAGAGGAGTGCTGTGTGTGGGAAACGGTTGTCTTTGTGTACACCAGTCCTTATGAACATGTCGAATATAACGTTTCAGGTCCTTAGGTCAAGTACTTTTGTCTTTAACAAGTGTTCAGAAATAATACTTTTCACGATTATGTTTGTGATTAGGTCTATAATAAGAGCTTAAAGGGTTTTGGTTGGAATAATGTTGGCCCAGCGTCGCAGACGGTGGCTCAACATTATTTCACAATTGGGCCAATGTATCTGGGTAGTGGTCTTTCTGGCCACTGGGGATAAGATTGTCACCCCTACAGCAATTGCCGCAAAATAACCTATGAATACAGGATCCTGGGTTGTTCCTGGGCCATAGTCAGACACGTTGGATCAACATTGAAGCAACATTAGTTAGCCGTCCACTGATTGCTGTAGACGCTGGTGTAGAAGAATCATGCGTTGGTCAGTATTGGAGTGGTGTTGAGCCACCGTCGTACACTATTGACTGGCATTGAACCAGCAATGGGCTGCGACTCTGGCCCACCATTGAGCAGAAATTGGGTGGGTATGCCTTCATCGTGTGCATCGTAGAGTCACGCGCAGCATGATTCACTGGCAAGTATCAAATGATTTTGGCCTGAGCCGGCGATGGAATGAATAAACGTTGAAGATATATATTTTAACTTCTCTTCTTGGTTCTTTCCTTAATTGTGCATTTACCAAATTCTCCCCTCAGTTGGATTAAAGTTGTTTTTTTGCTTGTGCAACAATAAACAAAAATAAGCCCATTGTGTCATGCTAAATTGGACATCAATGCAGTAGATATATAGATATATATTTTAACTTCTCATCTCGGTTCTTTCCTTAATTATATCCTGGACATTTGGGAATCTTGCCCATGAGGAAGACCAATACAGTTATCTTAACAAAATATATAAGCCGAATTTTTGGCTTTAGCACTTACTCTGGAACTCCTTTTCCAGTATTTCATTATGGTAATATGTGCTCACCACATATTTATTATCGTAAATATTCTATCACCTCAACTAGTTAAAAGATCACTTTGTGCACTTAAAGTGTGTTAATACGAGTTGAGAATCAGGAGAATATTTCAAACAGATAATGGTTTAAAACGCTTTCAAGTGACCACAGCACTTGAGCCCCACCTAGTGATTAGCTATACATATAGGAGTACCACCGAGCACCACCTGTTGAATAACCATAAATAAATATACTCTTTAACCCTTTAACCACTGGTCCCGATTATATTCGTATTTTTATTTTGTTATTAGCACATTAAATAACAGCTATTAAGCATTTTGCATATAAAACGTGACATCGATCAGCAAGATTTGAAGAAAGTTGACCTCCATTTTGTCAAATCTGAATAATTGTCATTCACTTGAAGTAGTGGATTGCCTCAGCGAGACACAACTTCAGGTGGTTACAAATTCCAATTAAATATCCGGCGGTTGAAGGGTTACTCGATTGAAAGCTGATTACTCAAGTGAGCTGAATTGTCTAAATCGTCATACACTGCTTGTGATATTAGTCGTTCATGTTACACAATTGAGTAGTCTTTTTTTGTTTACACCACATGGTGAAAAATAGCTCGCGTTGTGATGTTTACATTATTATACTTGAGAACAATGACTCACTATGTGATGTTTACACACAATTAACACGTGAGAACAATGACTCAAGATCTGATATTTACATGTTAAGACGTGGGAACCATGACTCGTGAAGTAATGTTTACACAATGATAAGATGTAGGAACAATCACTCACTAGGTGATGTGTACATATGTCTCGCTATGTGCAATGTTATACCAAGATAAAACATCGGAACAAGGAATTGCGAAGTAATGTTTATACAATCATAACACGTGGTAATAATGGCTAATGATGTGATGTTTATATATTATCACATATGGCAACATTGACTCATGCGGTGATGTTTATATGATGTTTATATAATAACATGTGGGAATAATGATTTGAGATGTGATTTTGTATAATGATAACACGTGGGAATAATGACTTAAGATGTGATGTTTATATAATGATAACACATAGGAATAATGACGTAATATGTGATTTTATATAATAATAACACGTAGAACTAATGACTTAACCCTTTGACTTCCAGGCCGGAATGCATGCCAGGATCCAGATATACTGGTGTAGGAGTTCTATTTTTCGTCATTTGAAGCTGGAATTGCTAACGCAATTTCCAGCTTCAAATGACGAAAAATACATAAATGTAGTATATATTTGACGAAAATTTGTGTCATTTTATGGTTACGTTCATTGACGAATGACGACGGAAATTTCCGTCATGTATGGTAGTGAAAAGGTTAAGATGTGATGTTTATATAATGATAACACGTGGAAACAGTGGCTTAAGATGTGATGTTTACAGGTTATAACGTTGTTAAATGGTTTAATGTTTATATAACGATAACACATAACTAGCAATGACTTATGGTGTGCTGTTCACAACATGATAACACGTGGGAGCAAAGACTTGCAATGCCATGTTTATATTGAAAACATATGGGAACAATCAGTGACGATGTGATGTTTTCACCAAAATGTGACTCAAGACTTGACTCATGATGAGATGTTTACATGATATAACACCTGGGAACAATGACTCACAATATGATGTCTACACCAAGATGACATATTAAAAAAAAGATTTGCGATGTAATGTTTACATGATAACACGTGGTAGCAATGACTCACGGTGTGATGTCTACTCCAAGATAACAAGTGGACACAATGATTCGCTAAATGATGTTTACATGATAACACGTGGAAGAAATAACTCACAATCTAAAGCTTACACCAAAAAAAAACACGTGAAAACAATGACCCCCGATGTGTTGTTTAATGTTACACGATAACACGTGGAATTAGTGGTGATGTTCAGACCAGGATAACGCATGGGACCAATGTGATGTTTATATGATAACATCTGGGAACAATGACACGACTGTGATGTCACATTACATTAAGATGACACACGGGAATAGTCGTGATGTTCAAATCATGATGAAACGTGGGGACAAAGAATTACGATGTGAAGTTTACAGCAATAACATAAACAACAGTAGAAGTGACAAAACCAGCGACAAAGGTAGCAACAGTAGGCAACGTGGCTGTAACATAAACAGCACAACCAGAAACAACAACAGTGACAGCAGCAACAACACTAGACTCCAGAAACCAGATAAAAAAACAGCGGCACATATAGCAATGGCAGCCATTGTTGAAGCAGTGTCAACATCAGCATCATTGCAATCACATGCAACAACAAAAGTGGTAGCCGTGGCAATAATAACCACAGCAACAGTATGTATGTCAGAGCAGAAAAAAATAAAAACTACAATATGTATGTAACATGAACAACAGCAACGTAAACAGCAACATCAAGAGCAGTTAATGCTCTGCAAAGACAAAAGGCAGTATCTGTTCACTTGTAAATAAGGCAGATACTGTTTTTTTACTTTGCACGGCAGAGTAGCTGTGGCAGTGTGTTGATAGTCAAGTGTCAAAAGAAAAACAATCATAACAGTTTTTATGACTTTAACCGCCACCTGGTGATCAACCATACATAAACAGACCCTCATTATCTTTTTCTGTCTTCTGAATATTGAGGGCCACCTGGTGAATACCTTCTTAAACGTGTGCATATATCTGTCTATGTTTCTGCTATTTCCAACATATTATTTAATTAATTTAACAAAATATATGATTACATAAACGGGTATTTCAGAGCAAGAGGAATCGCCAGGATCGTCGTACACACTGCTTGTAACTTCATTCATTTACGGCATAAATTTTAATGTACTCATTTAGTTTACAATGTGATATTTTGCAACATAATAACACGTGGGAAGAATGACAAAATATCTCATCTTTTACATCATAATAACACATGGGAGCAGTGATTCGAGATGTCTTACATTTTAATGACACATAGTAACAATGCTTTAAGATGTTCTTTAGATTATAATGACACAAGGGAACAAAGACGTGTGATGTCTTACACGATGTCTTGCATCATAATGACATGTAGGCATATCATAATGGCACTTGAGAACAGTGACTCATGATTTTCCATATTATTACATCATAATCACACGTGGGAAGAATGACTCATTATGTCTTGCATGATGTCTTGCCTTGTAATGACACGTAGGAACAAAGATTTAGGATGTTATATTTATGTCATAATGACACGTAAAAACAATGGCTCATGATGTTCAACATTATTACACCATAATTACACGTAGTAACAATGACACATTATGTCTTACATTATGTCTTACATTATAAAGATATGTAGCAACAATGACTTAAGAATTTTTTTTGTTCATCATAATAACAGGTACAATGGCTCATGAAATCCCAGATTACTACATCATAATGACACGTGGGAACACCGATTCGTATTTATCACGCCTTGTGCACACAGATCCATCAGGGCGGTTGCCCAGTCTCTCGGCTTTCACTGCTTCAGCATATCGTATTGTAATACCTCCAGCCAGATAACCAGCCCATTCTCCGAAAGTCCCCAGTGTGGCTATAGTGTGGTTACAGCGTGTAAGGATGCCAAAGTCAGCAGCCATGGTTTGATTCTCAGAGAAGATGATGGGTCTGTGAGTTTCAATGTTTGTCTTACACCATTCTATATCATGAGAGCAGACAACAAACACCACCCGTCCGGGGAACTTAAACGTGAAATGCTTCATCGCTCGGACAAAGTAATCCTTATCCGCAGCTTGTAGATAGGAATATGCCGTGAGATCCCCTCTGCGCACGTGAATACCCACAAACACCATGTCATGCACGCTCAGCTCAGTAGATTCCATCTTTCTAGCATTCTCCAACAGGAAGTAGTCAGCCTGCTTGAGGATATGATCATGGATCTGGAACTCTTTATGTATAATCTCATCCTCAATATCATGGTCCTTTATATACTGATAAGTTTGAAAGAATCCGCACAGCTGAATATTTTTTCTGGGATCTAAGAAGAGTGTCTTGTTGTCGTAATTCCAGTCAGGATCTTGTATAAATTTAGTAAATGTGTGTCCTGGGACTTTGGCGTTAGTTTGAGTGGCGCTGGGGAGCTTAAACACAGAGTTAATATCCCAGTGCTGTGAAATGACTAGTGTCATCTTGTGGTACTTTGCCATGGCGTATGCCGCCAGGTACTGGTACATATTATTACCCAGTCTGCCAGCACGATGGAAAGTGATCTGCCCACGCTGCCCTATGTTCACACCCACAGTCTGTCCACACGTCAAAGGAAGCTCATACAGCCTACAATCAGTAATCACAGACTTCCACTCCTGGAACTGCTGTCTGTGTCTCTGACATGGCCCTGTTCTCATAAACTCAAAATATCTACACATACTTCCACGTGATAAGTCCAGGTCACAGTTCTCATTCTGGGGGATTCTATGGTTGAGTTCTTGTTGTATTTGAGGTTCTCGATTCATGTTGGCCTCAGCTCTGATAGTGGCAGGTGGTAAGTCCTGCTTAAGGGCATCAACATCTTTATAGTCAACTTGAGACTCTCTTCCATCCTTTTTCCCATCTGCAGACTCCAGTGATTTGTGTCGTGAAGGGTAGTTCCACATGAACCTGAGTATCCAGAGTATCATGCAGGCTGCCACCAACCTCAGCAAAATAAAGCGTAGAGAAAAACGCCTCATGATGTCACCTGATAAAACAGAAAATAATCTCAGTTACAGCTTCATCAAAACAAAATCATCTTAACTCATTTCCTGATAGTATGGTTTATCTTGTTTATTATTTCACCCACTTGGAGTTGTGTCTCACTACCGCGATCCACAACCTTAACTAGTCAATTTGAAATGACCCCCGAAACTAAGGCCAGAGGTCTTATTTATGAATAAAATGTGCCTGTCTTTGAGCTTAGTGCACAAATCTCAGGTCCAGACTAAGGTAATAAGGTGGCTGGGGTACAGCCCCAACCACAAAAATACTCAATGAATAATAATTATGTTGTAGTCGTTTTTTGTATGTTTTTAATTGGAAAGTCAAATAAATAAACTTTAAGTGGGTGTGAATTAATCATCATGATATTGTTCAACTTGCAACCAAACATTTGCCAATCTTGATGTTTAGATACTATTTCATCCCCAATAACAGTGATTACACCTGCTGATAAAACAACTATACAGTAAAAATCACAATAAATCTGTCACTTTTACGTGGCATATATCACGTAGTTTAAAAGTTAGACTATTTGACATGTGGTAAATTTCTAATTATGACGCTTCTCTATGAAAATTCCACTACATTTCACTTTTAAAATACGGACTCAAATTTCACGAAATGTTAAGGGTATTCGCCGGAAAAGAGTGTTTGTAAAATATCATGGAAACTGATTGAGAATCGACTGAGAAATCAAGGAAGACACCCATCGCTGGTGGAAGCTGACGACAATTATTATCGTGATTAGTGCTCAGGCCTAAAGGGCTATCTTTATAATGCGAGACTCGCATGTAGTTTTCTAGAGAGTTTCAAATCAAATGAAATGCAAAACATTTGAGCCTTGGAGCGCAAGAAAATATTTTTGTATAAATCATATGAAGTTCAAAGATTTTTTTTAAAATTTGAAATCATAACAATTTTTAATTTTTTATCTAGTCTTTTCTGCTTAATTTGAATACCTATGTTATGGGTCTACGGCTATTAGAAATATTTTAATTCTTCTAGTGCGGAGAACGCGACAGAAGGAAGCCCGAAGCCGGGACTATGCCCTACTCTTATTTCGAATGACTTCAAGGTTTCTTTATTGTGCACAGTACAGGCAGTACTGTACACTCAATACATTTGAACAGTTTGGAGAACTGTATATGCACAACCACGGTGACAAATATCCGCCCCGACTGAGATTCGAGCCTGGTACCCCCAGACACAACCTGAAGGAGCTGAAC
The DNA here is from genome assembly GCA_964017125.1 of Flabesymbios commensalis. Taxonomy (NCBI): domain Eukaryota; kingdom Metazoa; phylum Annelida; class Polychaeta; order Terebellida; family Flabelligeridae; genus Flabesymbios; species Flabesymbios commensalis. Next base: position 8,550,490 of record OZ024914.1, on the reverse strand, counting down.
ATTTAAATACGAAAGCTAAAAGAGTGATGTTGAAGATACAGTGAGTGTTACTAAAACATTCTCCATAAAAAATATACGCCAATCGAGTATGTAGATTAAGATTTATTGGTACTCTAGCCATGCTAACTTAAAAAAAAGTAGAAAGTCAATTGCAAATCGTATCAATAATTATTTATCAAATAAAGACTCAAATATTTTGCAAGAAATTATAAATAAAAATGAAGATGCATCATAAATATTTATTCTTATCAACAATAGGCTATACAAATTATCAACGTTTTTCTTGCCCTTCAATTATATTAAAAAAAATATATTTTCTGACTTGCATAGATGTTTTCTGAACTTGCATAAACGTTTTTTGAACTCGTATGAATGTGGGTGTCACATGTGGGCCCCCGCAACAGACCTACCTTGTGTTTTTTTATCATATTATCGTCCTCTGTTTAATCGACTTTGGTAGTCAGAATCTGACTACATACGTCATATTCTGACGACTAAAGTTAATCCCCGCACTGTAAGAGTTACCACCCTAAAATCTCTACATTGCGTTAGACATTCTAGCTTCAAATGATGAAAAATAAAGACACAAACAATTCAGCAGCTGAAATAAAAATGAAATGAATCGGGCTTTAGGCCACCTTTGTGCACATATAGGCTAAACTGGGCCAGGAGAACCTCCTGAGGATGGTGAGATGATTGAGATGACACTGTCCTCCAGACACAGGATTCGAAATTTGAGCCCTGGCGGTCTGACGCTACCTCTCGGTCACGGAGGCTCCCCACAATAGTAACTTTCACACGTTGATGGGGAAGAAACAATTTTGTTTCTTTCAAACCGCCGAGACCGGGAACCGAACCCCGGCGTGAAAGACAGCGGTGCTAACCACTATCCTAGGGCTCCCGCCCTCAGCAGCTGAAGAGTTAATGGGTGTATACTGACCCTCCATATTAAAGAGTTTTACCCTTAACCCTTACAACACCGAATTCTTTTTGTATAAACCATGGGGGCTAGAAGGGTTTTTCTATTTGAAATCATCATAAAACCTATGTTATGGGTGTACGGTCGTGAAAAATATTTTATTTCTTTCAGTGCGGGGACCGTCTGTATACGTCAGATTCTGACGTATTAAGACGGTCCCCGCACTGAAAGAATTAAATGTTTTTTCACATTTACAAAAATATAATCTTTAACCCTTTTTATTTTTTATTTTTATAATCACATCAAATACCAGCTATTGAGCATGTTACAGATAAAACGTGACATCGTTCAGCAAGATTTGAAAATAGTTGACCTCCATTTTGTGAAGTCGTGTCTCGCTGACGCGATCCACAACTTCAAGTGAGTGAAAATTATGCAGATTTGACAAAATGGTGATCAACTCTTTTCAAATCGTGCTGATTGCTGTCACATTATGGCTTTAACATGTTTAAAAGGCGGTACTGAATGAGGTAATAATTAAGTGAAAAACCAAATACATTGGTCACCGGCGGTTAAAGGGTTAATACGGAATACGGCGTTCGCTCATCGTGATTGGCTTTATCACTGAAGTTAAGCAACGTCGCGCCCGGTTCATAATTGGATGGGTGACCGCCTGGTGACTGCCAGGTGCTGTATACACTCGTGGGGCTCAGAGAACCACGTTAATCAGATGGCTCGTCTGACTGACCTAGAGTTGGACGTAAAAGAACCTCAATGGACGTAGGCGCAGTTTCCATCCAGCGAGACCCCAGAAAATCCACAATGTGTGAGTACTTGGCACATAAGGCGAATTTGCTTGGAATGAAAATAGCTTGATGCGCCTCAATGGCAGCTCAGCTGTATATCTCCCAGGAGACTGAGTTGGAATTTGAATGATAACAGGCCTTGCTAAGTTACTCTCGATGTTCAGCGCTCTGAACAGCCGCCGGCTGGATACATGCGCTATATAAGATTTCATTCATTCATTCATTCGTTAAAACTTTCATGCAAATCCGTGCGATCAGGATCGCAATACGGATCATCCCCAATGCCTAATCGATTGCTCCTCAGCCAGAGACATACCTCTGGTAAACGTTTCATTAAAATTCATTCATTGTTTTAGAAGTAATCCGACGGACGGACAGACAAACAAACAAACCAACGCGACAAATAACATAGCTTTCCTGACAAAGGTAAATGAATGACCAACACTGGTAGTTACATATACTAACCGACAACTTGAGTAATTTCAGTATGTCATAAACTTTATCCAGGACGCATGATGTCACGTCATGAAGCAGAAAATCTGAATGTTACAGCGTTATCGAGATGAGAACTTCTGTGATATAAGTCATTCCAGTCTGTCACAATATCCACACAATGCAATACAATATGTCGTCATGAACTATAGTACTATGATCATACCATGTGGCGCAGGCTTATGAGATGACCGTCGACCTCTTTGATTAGAAAAATGTAACGTCAAAATCAGAATCTTAAAGCTTTATCATGTTTATCGTCTGTAATATATTCCAGTGTACCGTGAAATCAGAATCCTACATCTTTTATCATGTTTATCGTCTGTAATATCAGTGATTCCAGTGTGCCGTGAAATCAGAATCCTATAGCTGTATCGTGTTTTTCGTCTGTATTATCAGTGATTCCAGTGTGCCGTGAACGCTCACAATGATAACACAATACAATATAAAATGTGCCCGCCAGGAACAAGTATATCTATCCAAATAAAGACCAATGTGACAATAATTATTGAGAACGGCTGACACGAGAGAAAACGTGGCTCATCAGAATATACACGAGGTACAGAAGTATTGTCTCAATGTTGATTTAATGGTGGGCCAGCGTCTACTACGCTGGCCCACCATTAAATCAAAATTGGGTCAATGTCTCGTGTTGTGCACTCATTATCGCACGGTACTGTATATAAATTATACGTTATACAAAATCAGAGTACCGTAACGCATTACACACTACACGTTGGCCCAATGTTGTGTTAATGTTGGGCCGGCGTCGCAGACAGTGGGCCATCATTAAACTAACACTGGCTCAGCGTCTCGTGTTTGCTGGGCATGCATGAACACAGACACGGTCACGGGCGTGAACACAGCCAGAAAAGATGTTGGTTTGATAGTGGGCCGATGTATCAGACGGTGGACCAACATTAAGACATCATAGTGACAATGTCTGGATGTTTCACAGGCAGATAGACAGACAGATAAACAGACAGACAAACAGACAAATATGGTTATTCGTTCACAAGCTCCAGTGCTATGGAATGACCTACCGATCGCTGTTCACAATACACAGTTATACCTCCTAAGCTAAACCCTTTCCTCGCCAAGTTTTCTTATTTAAATTTCCACCCACGTGTGGGTTGTGGGACATCAAGAGGATGAAATTAATTACTCATATTTGTTCAAATTGCAATTGTGTATTCGCGACGTTTTAGTAGGTATTACAGGAGTTAGACCATTTGACATGTAATGCATTTCTGTAACGAATTTAATTGGTTTTAAGAGGGGCTACATATATATTACACAGATTAACTTTTAAGTTAGACAATATGTTTTAATTAAATGTACAGGGTAGTCTCTGCATCACAAATAGTGCTTGTAAAATGTCATGAAGCAGAATCGGCGAAGTTAATTTATCACGGTGAATGTGCATTCTGTATATTATGTATTTGTTTTTTTTGTGAATACTAGATGAGGACACCTTGATTTTACGACTCGTTAAGATTATTTCTTTTATAAAATTATCACATTCAGTATCATTTTACGTCCCATGGTAAAAATATCTAACAGAGCCGGCCCCGATGGCTCATTCGGTCCCGACTGTTGCTCGAATCTCGAAAGGTACTAGGTTCGGAGACTGGTTATTTTAATTTTAACTCGCTTGAAGTTGTGTCTCGCTACCGCGACCCACAACTTCAAGTGGGTGAAACTTACTCATATTGTTTTTCAATTTGTGACAGACCATTTGCATATACGATGATCCAGAGTGTTCAAAGGCTTGGGGTGTGCTATGTTGTCTCTGGGACTGTGGATTTTTAAAAACCCTTGAATTCATTCGATAAGAGTAGGGCATAGTCAGCGATTTTGGGTTTCCTTCTTTGGCGATAAAAAATGTGCAGAAAGCGACGTAAAGCAATATTCACTCACCTTTGACACATGTGGTGTAGGCCTACGCTGCACGGGTGAATTTTAATATAAGTATGGTCCTATTACACCAATATAGGCCCCCTGTACAGGCCTACACCCTAGCCACACCGTGGCTAAAACAGAACTGGAAACTGAAGGTTTCAGCCACAGATTGCGACCGTTCAAAGCGTGGGATGTTCCTTCAGACGGTCATATCTAAGATTCAACCTTCATTAATCAGATTGATAAGAGGTTGATTAGGATCAGTAACATTTTAGCTACAACATCGCATACTGTGCTCATTTTCCACCCAGTTATTAATAAATTATGGGCATTTTTCGGACATTGGGGTCGAGATCGCTCTCAGTCACCGACATGTTGGAAGAGGTTGATTTTCTCATGTAAAACGAATATATCAAGTCACAGCCACATATTTACGGTTGCTAGCGGGAGACGTTCATCCAATTGTGGCTTTATGCTCTGCCAACGTCTACTACCTTGACCCAGCGTTTAGCCAGCATTGGGTTACATGTGTTATTCACTGGTGCGTACACATGTTCACTAGTGCGTACACCCACAGTGTACAGTCATATTGAATGAGTTCACCTCACCGTGTCAAGGACGGCATACACTCGCCCCACTGGCTGGTTCTCAGCCACATATTGGCCCATACAAATTCGTGGGACATTTCTTTGGACGGTCATATCTCAGACTTGCCCTCGAATAATCAGGTCGATATTTTTTTAGAATCAGTAACGTTTCAGCTACGAGATCGCATGATCAGCTCATTTTCCACACAGTCATTAACAGGTTATGGCATTTTTTGGACCTTGGTGTCGAGATCTCTCTCAGTCGCCGTCATGTGGATTTTTTCGGGTAAAATGAATACAGCAATCCATCGCCTCGTAGTGAACGTCACGGCTTGGCATACACAGTGAACACGGGACGTTTATCTGAGGTGTTCAACGTTGAACCAGCACTGGTCCAACGTCTCGTAACAAGACATGCATACACATTGAACTAGAGACGTTAATCCAATGTTGGTTTAATGTTGGGCCAGCGTCGCAGACGATGGGCCAGCATTAAGCCAACAGTGGTTCAGTGATTCGTGACATGGCAAGCACGACTGAATGGTAAATCACAATGCTGTATATTGTTTATTGTGTTGAACACAGGGCAGACCTCTGAATAACATGAATATAAATTTAATACCATCAATTTTTCTTAAAAAACACCGATTTAGATCAAGAATATTTTTTCTTGGTAAATTACGGGCAATAAAAGGAGCGGTTACATTATACGTCAGTGCTGGTTACAAATTACGTTTTTCCCTGTGACCGCATAATGTAACCAGACGTATAATGTAACCGGTTACATTATACGTCTGGTTACATTATACGGTTCTACATCACCTTTAACCACGGCACCATGGTCCCCGCCCGTCCAACGGTGGAGGATTGCCCAAAATTAAAGTTTGATTTTCATTGATTACTCAGTCATTTGGCATCTATTCAGAAAATTCCATAAAAAAATATTATATAGCTCAAAAATTAGGCCATTTGACATGTAGTAAATTTTTAATTATGAATGACGCCCGTCTATAAACCCATTTATTCATCCCGGCTTATTTAGTCCAGGCAATGAAGTAAGTGATCGCGGACCATTGGAAATGGACAAAAATGTTAACAATGGTATATCAACGGGATTCGACTCAGTGGGGCTATGTAAAACCCCTGATAAAACCCCACCCGAATCCACGTTGGGGAAAGCCCCATTTTTGGGTAAAATCCAAAATGGCCGCCATTAAACCAGTAATTCATATATTTTTTTAATACATCGCTGTCCTTTGAGAACTAAACATCGTATAGCCACATATAATATGTCTTTTCGCACAACTTTTTTAAAGGAATCACTTAAGGTCACATTTTATATTCATAAGAGGTCAAATGACGTCACAAACGAGGTCAAGGTCAAATAATTAGACCTAAATATGTGAATAATTTGCATTTTTAAATGAGAAATGCCCAAATAATTAATGAAAATAAATGTTAGCAAATGTTTTTCAAAATAATTTAAGTTATATAAGCTATATAAAAACACACATAAAACGCCACCCGAATCCTCCTTGGGGACAGCCTCGTTTTCGAGTAAAATTCAAAATGGCCGCCATTGAACCAGTAATTTATGTTTTTTGTCTCATTTGAGAACTAAACATCGTAGAGCCACATATAATTTGTCTTTTCTCACTAATTTTTAAAGGGGTTCTATTTGTTCACATTTACAATTCATAAGAGATGAAACTGGGGTCATTTTCAAGGTCAAGGTCAAATTACACTTAATAAATGTCAATAATTTGCATTTTTGCACAAATGCCAAAATATTTAATTTGAATCGGTCGAATCGGTCGAACTATTTAAAACAACACATAAAACCCCACCCGAATCCTCCTTGGGGAAAGCCTAGTTTTCGGGTGAAATCCTAAATGGCCGCCATTAAACCAGTAATTTATATATATATTTAGAACATTTCAGAACTAAACATCGTAGAGCCACATAATGTCTTTTCCCATTAATTTTTCTCGGGGATTCTATTTTTTTCACATCAGAAATTCCTTATACGTCAAACTGCGTTCATTTTCAAGGTCGAGATCATGTGAGACCCAAAATATAAATAATGCACATTTTTTAGGTTCTCAAATGCCGAAATATATAAAATGGCCGCCATTAAAGCATTAATTTATGTATTTAAAAAATCAATATCATTTAAGAACTAAACATCGTAGTCACATATAATATGTCTTTAACACTATTTTTCAGGGATTTGATTTGTTTTTATTTCAAATTCGGAAAAGGTCAAACTGAGGTTATTTCTAAGGTCAAATTAGGCCTAAAAATATGAATAATTTTCATTTCTTAAATGCCGAAATATTTAATAGACAAAAATGTTAACAAATGTTTTTCAACATAATTAACCTCTGCGTGGCTATGTAAAAACACATACTATTTCACCCGAATCCTCAATGGGGTAAGCCTCGCTTTCGGGTAACATCCAAAATGGCACCCAGCTTGATCAAATTGATCAAAATTCACATAATTTTAAACTAATCAATATAGTACTACATATGATATGTCTTCTCGCACAAAAAACGGTCTGCGATTCTTTTTTTTATATTTAAATTCCTAGGAGGTCAAGCTGATGTCATTTTCAAGATTAACCCTTAAAGCGCTGAATTAATTTGTATAAAAACATCGCAACTAAAGGGTTTTTCAATTTGACATTTAGCTCTTTCCGCTTTATTTGAATACCTATGTTATGGGTCTACGACCATTAGAAATATTTTACTCTTACAGTGCGGAGATAGACTTTCATCGTCAGAATGTGACGTCTACAGACAATATATTCTCACGACTCAAGTCTATTCCGGCGCTGTGAAAAATGTGAAATATTTATGTTTCAAGTAAAATTTTACCTTGACCTTAAATGACCTTTGACTTCTTAGGAATTTGAGATGTGAACAAGTAGAATTCCCCCCAAAAAAATAGTGCGAAATGACATATTATATGTGGCTTTATGATGTTTAGTTCTCAAACGACAGAGATTTTTTTAAAAAATACATACATTTCTGGCATAATAGCGGCTATTTTATATTTTACCCGAAAACAAGGGTTTCCTCAAGGTCGATTCGGGTCGGGTTTTACGTGTTGTTTCACATAGCGCCAACAAGTGAAATTTTGTTAAAAAGCATTTGGTAACATTTTTGTAAATTAAATATTTTGGCATTTGTGCACTTAAAAATGCAAATTGCTCACATTTTTAGTCTAATTTGACCTTGACCTTGAAAATGACGTCAGTTTGACCTCTCAGAAATTTGAAATGTCGATAAAAAGAATCCCTTGAAAAATAGCGCGAAAAAACCCATAGTATATGTGGTTCTACGATGTTTAGTTCTGAAATGATAAAGAGTAAAAAAAATATATACATAAATTACTGGTTTAATAATGAAGGCCAATTTGGATTTTACCCAAAACCGAGGCTTCCCCAAGGAGGATTCGGGTGGGGCTTTATGTGTTGTTTTAAATACTTCAACAGAGTCAAATTATGTTGAGAAGCATTTGTTAACATTTTTGTCAATATTTTGGCATTTGTGCAACAAAAAATGCAAATTTTTACATTTTTAGTTTTAATTAGACCTTGAAAATGACCTAAGTTTGACCTTTTAGAAATTCGCAATGTAATCAAATAGAATGTCTTGAAAAACATAGTGCGAAAAAACATATTATATGTTGCTCTACGATGTTTAGTTCTGAAACGACAGCGATTTATTAAAAAATATATATTAATTATTCACATTTTTAGGCTTAATTTGACCTTGACCTTGAAAATGACTTCAGCTTGTCCTTTTAGGATTTCTAAATGTGAACAAATAGAATCCTAAAAAAAAAATTAGTGCGAAAAAACATATTATATGTGGCTGTCCGATGCTCAGTTCTCAAATGATAGCGATTTATAAAAAAATTACACAAATTATTGGTTTAATGGCGGCCATTTTAGATTTTAACCGAAAACGAGGCTTTCCCGAAGGGTGATTCGGGTGGGGTTTTACGGGTTGTTTCACATGGCGCCAACGAGTAAAATTATGTTGAAAAACATTTGTTAACATTTTTATAAATTAAATATTTTGGCATTTGTGCACTTGAAAATGCAAATTGCTCACATTTGTAGGTCTAATTTGACCTTGACCTGAAAATGGCGTCAGTTTCACCTCTCAGAAAATCGAAATGTAAATAAAAAGAATCCCTTAAAAAAATAGTGCGAAAAAACATATTACATGTGGTTCTACGATGTATAGCTCTGAAACTTTAAGGATTTAAAAAAAATATATATATTACTGGTTTAATAATGGCGGCCATTTTGGATTTTACCCGAAACCGAGGCTTTCCTCAAGGAGGATTCGGGTGGGGCTTTATGTGTTGTTTTAAATACTTCAACCGAGTCAAATTATGTTGAGAAGCATTTGTTAACATTTTTGTCAATTAAATATTTTGGCATTTGTGCAACAAAAAATGCAAATTTTTCACATTTTTAGTTTTAATTAGACCTTGACCTCGAAAATGACGTAAGTTTGACCTTTTAGAAATTCGAAATGTAAACAAATAGAATGTCTTGAAAACCTTATTGCGAAAAAACATATTAAAAGTGGCTCTACGATGTTTAGTTCCACAACGACAGCGATTTATTAAAAAATATATATAAATTATTCACATTTTTAGGCTTAATTTGACCTTGACCTTGAAAATGACCTCAGTTCGACATCTTAGGATTTTTGATTGTGAAAATAGAAATAGAATCCTTTAAAAAAAATTAGAGCATAAAGACATATTATATGTGGCTGTCAAATGCTCAGTTCTCAAATGATAGCGATTTATAAAAAAAAATACACAAATTATTGGTTTAATGGCGGCCATTTTAGATTCAACTCGAAAACGAGGCTTTCCCCAAAGAGTATTCGGGTGGGGTTTTATCGGTGTTTTCACATGGCCCCACTTTGTTAGAATTTTTGTCCATTAAATAATATTTCTTGCCCGGACCATATTCTCAGAATTGCATTACATGTCAAATGGTCTAACTTTTGAAATGCTGGAATTGCGCGAAATTTTCAGGGCTAGGTAAGAATGGTTGCAAAGTTGCGTAGAAATCGCTGGGGAATTGACTGAGCAATACTCGAAAAGCTCACTTTTATTTTGGACCAGCCTCCACCTAGTCAGGGAGCCAGCGTTTTGAATTTTGACAAAAAGTGCCCGGCAAGATTTAAAATGTTGGCTGTTGCATTCAGTTAGAGTAATGTCTCAAGATACAGAAAAAGTGATGTTGGACAGCTGGAAACAATTGCAAAAGATATAAAAAAACGATAAATGTATATTTTTTAAAAACAAGAATGTTATTTCTGTGATACAATCGGCTATTTCCGAAAATGAATCATTTTTCTTCTCTTTGTGCGTTTTTTTTCACACAAATCGTAATATTTCTGTGTAAGTATCCACATTGGTGTCTCAACAATGTTTTGAGTGAAGTATTTATTAACAAAATATCAAAATATCAAAATTTAACACCTACAAACCTGCGAGCTTGTAGTAGCGAACGCGTGTATTACATGTTTCATTTGACCGTAATATGTGACAGATAGTTTCAAGTGGGTACAAAATAAAACATCACAATTGATATATCATCTACTACCATGGATTAAAAGATGTATATGCTCATTTACAAAGGCGAACATACATAACTTGAATAATAGGGTGACAATATTCACGAACATAATCGTAGCTAAATCATACCGCATGGCCATATATCGCCCCCTTGGAGCTAGAAGGTGCTAAACTGCTACTTCACAAAGTGGCAGTTTAGCACCTTCTAACTCCAAGGGGACGATATGTAGGTTACCTTCAAAACCCCCTCGACCCCCTCGACCCCTCAACCCACAACCCTCGACCTTCGACCCTCAACCCACAACCCCTCGACCTTCGACCCACAACCCCCTTGACCCTCAACCCTCAACCAAGGTTGGTGCTTTTTCACCATGTCTGCTTCTAAATTTGTCCATACGGAACTTGTGGTAGCGGAAGTCAGCGGCAATCATATCTACTGGTTCTTTTCAATGACCCTTATTGTGAGCAATATTGATTCGTCATTAATTTATTTTGCCTTTTTGTATATTGCTTCTTGTTTCTGCTTGGTAGCCACTAGTATAAGCTGCCACTTACCCTTTGCGTCTCTTTGTTTTTTGCAAATGAAGCAGCGTGACTTTACTGGCGCTTAAACTGTTGCGTGTTTTCAAAACTTCGGCTGCTCCATGAATATTTACTTCTGATTTAGCTTTTTTATACTTTGTTTCTCAATTGTTTTCTTGTGAGTGTACACACTCCGACATGTCCTATGCCAGATGGGTTTCATCGATAAAAAGGTTTCTTCATCCTGCATTAGCGTCCATAGTCTGTCATATACATCACCATGACGCTGCTCAACAGCATGTCTAAATGCACCGACACGATTTGCAGTTAAGTTATTAAGGTTATGTTTAGTTGTACTTTGGCAAATAATACACCTAGTGAAGGCTGTGTCTTTAGATAATTGTCTTTTCATCACAAATACAGGCCCCATTTCTATTAGTATCTACAGGTCATATTATATTTTAGTTACATTCACTACATATTCATGAGCAAATATACCACCTCTTCTAACTATAGGCTAATATGACGGCACCACCGATCCTGAAAAGAAATAAAGGAAATTAACTAGACTAGAGTATCATTACTGTTAGCTGTGCATATCTTATATAAATATGTAGACAATTGTCAGCATAAATTCATTTTTCTGGACCAGTGTAAAAAAAGATAATAACAATCAATGATGTATATCAAATATAAAGTTTCACCAGCTTCAGAATACATCTGGAAATAACATGAAATATTAATTATTTTCAATATTCACATTATGTGTTCTTATACGAACATTTAGTGTATTTCTTGTTGTCATGGCTATTAAATTATGTAAATTAGAGTCATTTTAGCATTTCCCGTAGCGAAAAAAACCCCAGTTTTTCGGCGGCTTTTTAGATTGGCGGCTGTGATGTTCAACCCTTTTTTTTAGATGTAGAGAATGCTGTTTCTTATTTTAATAGGTCGAGACTTTTTTTGACCCAATGTTGTTGCGAGGATTGATCAGCGTCTAACGTCATAGAGTGTTTTTTTAATATGGGTAAAATATCCTGTAAATACGTGTTGCAAGTTGAAAAAAGTGTAACTGACCAAACGATGTGAAGACCTATTTTAACTAGTATAGCTGTGACGTCCTCTCCGAGGCCGCTAATTGCTGTATTCATTTTAACCGGAAAAATCAACGTTTTTTATACATGGCGGTGACTGAGAGCGATCTCAATTCCAAGGTCCGAAAAAAATCCATAACCTTTTAATGACTTTGCGAAAAATAAGCTGAGCATTCGACCTCGTACCTGAAATGTAACTGATTCTGAAAAAAAAACTATTTTCAACCGGTTTATTCGAGGCCACGTCTTGGAGGTGACCGTCCAACGAAATGTCCCATGATTTTGTAATTGAACAATCGGTGGCTGAAAATTTTTTCAGCCATTGGGGCTACGTTTAACAATTTGCCGGCTCATGTTACTGGCATTAATTTTTTTCTAGTTCTTAATTTAATGTTGTTACTTTCACCAGGTGGTTCTATAGTGCGCCACTAGCGTACCATATAATTTCACAATCTTTGTATCACATGCTATTTATTTATTTGTTCAACCCCCAAGGATGGAGACAGTACACATAAATAGAACATGCAATGCACAGTTTTTGCACACATTTAAAACATACAAATGTATTATAAGAATAGAGCCTGAAACATAAATACATCAAAATCACATTATACTAATTAGTGCGAATGTTTATTTTGTGATTAAACGTAAACTTTTATGGGACACAAATTCCCCAGATTGGATTATCGGGTCCCTCAATAGAGTTGCTATGAAATCTTCAGTGTCACAAGTGAAAAATATATTTGGATATGTATATGCATTCGTATTAAGAGAGCATAGTAATGGCGATATACCCAATTTAAATTTCAAAATTCTGGAAACTAAGGTTTTATGGGATATACCACCAGAGAAAATATATCTGGCCATGAAGTGTGAAATTTCTTATCGGAGAATCGAGTATAAAAATGATATGCCGCAAACCACATACGACATTTTTAATAATTTCCCCAGCTGGAACAAGATTTTGTTTTGAATGGTGGTTGTGTACACTCAGGCCAAGGGAAGACTTCCAAAGAGCGCCTTGCAGCGACACTAAATTTTAACCCTTTGACTTCCAGGCCGGGGTGCATGCCAGGATCCAGATATACTGGTGTAGGAGTTCTATTTTTCGTCATTTGAAGCTGGAATTGCTAACGCAATTTCCAGCTTCAAATGACGAAAAATACATAAATGTAGTATATATTTGACGAAAATTTGTGTCATTTTATGGTTACGTTCATCGACGAATGACGACGGAAATTTCCGACATGTATGGTAGTGAAAAGGTTAAAGAGGCCACAAAAGAAATCCGAATCCCATGTAATAATCAGGGGTGACTTTACTTGTGGGGACGTCGATTAGAAATAGATCAATCTAAAAATTGATGTAAAGTTAAAATTGATGTTTTAATAAAGGCTGTGCCGAGATAGTGGCGACATTAAACATGTTAAATGGGTTTCCAATCTCAATCTTTGGGCACAGCCCCTTTCATTAAAACATATAAATACCAAGGTGACTTCTGGTCTAGAAGCTAACAACACTACGAAGCTGTTTTGGTCGTATGTTAAAGGGACATGCCCAGGTCTAAAATCATCAAAAAATCGGTGATTTTATTTAAGCTTATTAATATGATCATATGATGTAAACATGTCTATAGACTAGAACTGCAAAAGTTTTTTTTAATTTTTGTGCTGCACACTTACCAGTTAGACTAGATATAGAGACGAAAGTCCCGTATTTCCTATTTTTGACATGATTGTCAATAATTAGAAATTAATGGCTTTAACTGTACAAAATGGGTCACACGCTGACTGCCCGCGGCCAAGAACCCTCTGTGATCAAGGGGTCACTTCCTGACTACGCGCGGGCAGGAACCCTCTGTGACCAAGGGGTCACAGCTGGACACGCACGGTCAGGAACCCTCTGTGACCAAGGGGTCACAAGCTGACTACGGGCGATTAGGATCCCTCTGTGACCAAGGGGTCACAGCTGCCCACGCACGGTCAGGAACCCTCTGTGACCAAGGGGGCACAAGCTGACTACGGGCGGCCAGAAACCCTCTGTGATTTATATTTAGCCTCTCATCTGGTCTGTCAGACAACAAGACGGCATAATCACTGTGTGTAACATATGCCAAAGTGGGCATTCTGCCCAGGTGTTTCGGCAAGTGGTACTGCCTGTGTGAGGCGTGGCTCTGCGTGAAATTAACTCCGATTCACTGTTGTCAATCATAGCTCGACAAGGCCGCCATTAACGTGATCGCCTAGTCACATTGAGAGAGGAGAAACAAGGGTATTTCTCTGAAAAAACCCCACGTAGGTTTCTGCGGTGTTCGAACCCGGGACGCATGCCTGACTGGCGAGACAGTCAGGCGCTCTACCAAAGCGCCACGTCCTCTTCTCTAGGTAATGTCTGTAAAGGTGTGAAACTCGACTTATTACTAGCTCCACCTACCGAATAAATGAAGATGCCAGCGACTTGCACAGTGTACCTCTGGTGATTATATATTTACTCAATCCTCTTGGCATTATTAAAGCGTAGAGGGCGGGGTCCCTAGGGTAGTGGTTAGCACAGCTGCCTTTCACGCTAGAGTCAGGGCTCGTTTCCCGGTCTCGGCAGTTTGAAAGAAACAAAAAAATGTTTCTTCCCATCCACTTGTAAAACTCAGTATTGAGGGAGACTCCGTGACCGAGAGGTAGCGTGCTCGGCCTCAGACCTCCATAGTTTGATACTGTGTCTGGAGGGCAGTGTCATCTCACTCATCTCACCATCCACAAGAGGTTCCCTGGCCCAAATTAGCCTGTATATGCACAAAAGTGGCGTAAAACCCGATTCAATTCATTTCATCAAAGCGTGGAAATGGAAATAAACCTTTTTTTTGTCATTGACGATATTGTCTTTTATTATTATAAAATTAAAAATGGCCCTTAAACATGTTTTCGAATGCAGTTGACCCAATCTTTTAAACAAATTGACAATCCCCAAATGTGGCTTTGCTACTATCAGAATTACATGTTTGTTTTAGATTCGATGTTCTTTAAAATCACGAGATCTAAATAAATTAGTCCCAAAACTAAAGAGAGCGAAGCTCTTTTATTCTTAAACTATACATATAATGATATGGCTAAATAATTTGTGTCAGGGAACCTTAATGTTTTTTTTAATTGTTTAATTGTTTTATTCCCAGCAAACACACCATTTGTATAACATCTGTATAACGTCGGCCCGACGATTCTGTAATTAAAGGAGAAAACCTTGTCCGATTCTGATAAGCAGCAGACACAAACACGAATTGAAGTCTCCTTTTATATGGGCTGCTGTAGATGTTTTGCATCGATGTTTCTAGGAATTATGTGGATAAAGCTGGATTTCCATTTGATTGTACTGATCCCATGCTGTTAAGGACGCTTTAAATCCGATTTTTATTATGTTTCTCTTGTTCAGACCTTGAAAATCGTCTTCGATGTCAAATATCTATTTTACACGTGTTTCGCCAAATTCGCGACTGCTAGTTGGGAAATTCCTGCAGGCTTAAAATCGAAAAATATTTATTCAGCCTATATCTGGCTGTTTAAAACTTTGTTGATCAATATTTTGTCTTTAAATTTATCGTCTCTTCAAGCTCCTCATAACAGTCTCAGGATCTACAACTCACGGAATTTGAGGATCAACTCTTCGAAGGGTGGGGGATTAGTTTCTATCGAAACCATACTAAAAACATTTTGAGTGTTATTGTCGAGGTAGTTATAAGCAGCCTATAATAACCTGAATATTTCATTTTTTTGAAAGTCGTTGAATTTAAATTTGTTAAAAGAAATGCCAAGCCTTTTTATATTTTACAACTCATGATGCGAAATAGGATGGTTTGAATATTCATCAGCATAATTTCAATGGTATATTCTGAAAACTAAACAAATCCGCATATTTCGAAAGCCACAGTAAAAAAACAAGGTAACTTCACTTCATATTTGTGTCCCTGGCGCTCAACAGAGTTTGGATAAGGTTTTAGCTGATGATGGCATAATTGAATATATTTTTTGAAAGTTATAAGCAGCTGACAATTGATTGAATAAGCATTCACTAGTGAAATTAAAATTCGTTAAATTCACTGTATCTATGGGCATATCCTACCCTTTGTCGCAAATTAGACAAACAGCGAAGGATATTGATCGATGACATCAGATACATGCCTAAAGATCTGTTCAATAGGAACATCATAAAGATCGGACTGCAAAATCATCAAAATCATCGGGGTTATAGAAAATTGTAGTGAAATATGGATTTAATTCCGTACCCATAGATCGAATTCTTAACTTTATAATTATACACGCATATGAATTTGCGTGGTGAATCCTTAATAGTCCTTAAGAATTCGTTTCCTCTTTTTTTATCCATTTTGTTACATATTTGCACACACCAGGCTCTCTATGTAATGTGTTCATGGTTCAGATCCCAGTGTCCTTCTTCTTATATAATTGCGACACTGGGACCCTGACCAGTGCGTCACTTCTGTCCCTAATCTCCACTAAGAAAAATATCCAGAGGGCGAGTTGGGAGAGTCGCCTTATTAATGTTCCAGGTCAACTGTATGAACGGACGACATCAAATGTCCCGGCGCAGAAGTGATGCAAGCTAGAAATAATTAAGTAAAATATTGTTTATTTCATTTTCTTTATCATTGACAGATCTTTTGTGTATTGTGACGCGACGTTACTTATTTATCATTGGAAGTTACAAAGGAAAAAAAATAGTTTCATAATAACTTCCTGCCCATCCTATCAGGCAATGAGAATTAGTAAAGTTTCGACAACAATGTCATCAATACGAATAGCAGAATCTGAAATGAACAACAAAGCAGAATAATCTCGTCAACACCTTCCAATCCAAAGCCTGAAGCTGTAAAATTACAACGATCAACCAGTGAAGCGCCTTGTAGATTGTCTCTGGCGGCCAAGATCACCTCACATGAGCTGACGCTGGTCATGGCGAACAAGGATGTACCAACACTGGCCCATGCTCAATGTTGTAGATTCTCTGTGACGCATGCACAACATCAACACTAAAACAAGTGTCGATTGTTGGCCAACCCCTTAAGGACAATAGCTGGAATAAACCCCCTGAATTAAAAACCTTTAAAGTGAATTGTCCACCCTGATAATCATCACGTCAGTTCTGATGGTCATCATGATTGTTGTTGCTGAATTGACTGAATAGTGATAATAAATGAGCAAAATAAGTGTTCTTGTGACAAGGGCTAGGCAAATTGTGTACTAGAAATACACGCATACCCTTCCCTAAGACTTACATGTATTATCACCCATAGGCCTAGACAGAGTATCCATCTGTCAGTGATGACAGACGGAAAAATACACTGGAAATTACGCAATTCACTTATTCACAATTAACTTAAACTGTTAAAACTTGCAGGACATGGGTCCCCCAGAACGCAATGGTGCCCGTGGGTAGGCCTAGGCCATATATCATAATAATACTAAAATATGTGTTTCATACCCACCACCATATTAAAAGCAAGTTCCCAAATCTTAGCAAGTCCTTATATACTTGAGCGACATATTTGTTTTAATAATTCCACCAAAGCTCAAAGCCCTTAACACTGGCTCTAAGCTGGGTGTACGGTTTACAAGCTAACTGACTTTATTACTGCGGGGATCGCGAAACAGTTGACCCTGCGAATGTGTATTGACAGGACAGCTCTTTCTAAAACATTGTACACTCCGCCAGTGTTGGTCGCAGACGTTGGTCTAACATTAAATTAGTCTAACACTAAAACAGCATTGGGTCAATGTCCCTTTTGAGTAGTATTGAGTAATCAGTTTAGTTGCGGATATTTATGCTGTCAGTGTGTACTCTATAGGCTTCTGTAGGCCTACATGTGATCGCCCACGCATGCCCGTTTTGAAGTTGAATTGGATCTTTAATATCGTAATATATCCCTAAATATTATGATATATGCTGTTTTATTGATCTCTTGCAGGTGTTACATATTGTTGACAACTTCTAGGCATGTTGATTAAATACAATTTAAATATATTTATGACATCATCAACTTCTGATAGCTTTCGCACACATGTACAACCATGATGTTTATTTACTGTTGAGTAATTATGCTGGCGACATGCAATAAAGGAAGCTCACCTTTTTTCTCTGGATATATTTAGCCTATTTCATCACACAACCGGAAAAGTACACACCAAGAGGTTCTCATACAGCTCGGCTAGCTGGTGGTACCAACTTAACCCCCCCCCCCGATTTGTAAAATCAGGGATACTATAACCCCTTGTGGGCGGCACTGTCACAGTCCTAATACACTGAGCACATCGAGTCCCCATGGATGATATATATAGGCCCTATATATGCCTTTTAGAGCATGCACACTAGCTTATCCAGGCAGGAGAGAGGGGTAGATTCTGTGAGAATCACATTGTAGAAAAAGGCTGGGTCGTATATTCTGGGAGAGAGGAGTAGATTCTGAGAGACTCGCGTATAGATGCTTAAAAGGGGAGTATATTTTGGGAGGGAGGGGTGGATTCCTGGAGTGTCCCAGGCTACAGTCGCATATAGATATTTAAAGGGGAGTATATTCTGGGAGGGAGGGGTAGATTATGGGAGTGTCACATAGTGGTGAAGAAGGAGGGTATATTCTGGTACGAGGGGTAGATTCTGAGAGTGTCGCATATTTAGGGGGGATATATTGGGAGGGCGGGCTAGATTCGGGGAGCACAGGATCATCGGATAGATTCTGGGAGCGTCACATATAGTTGTAGAAAAGGGGGGTATATTCTGTAAACATGGGGTAGATTCTGGGAGCCCTACTTGATATAAAAGGGGGTATATTATGGAAGGGAGGGGGAGATTCTGGGAGGGTCGCATATATTTTATATGTTTAAAATGGGGGTATATTTTGGGTGGGAGGGTGGATTCCGTGAGTGTCTTTTGAAGGGTGGTTATATTCTGGGAGGGAGGGGGAAATTATGAGGGTGCGCATATAGTGTCTAAGAAGGGGGGTATATTCTGGAGGGATGTGTAGATTCTGGTAGGGTCGCATATCTAAGGGGAGGGGGTATGCCTATATTCTGGGAGGGCGGGGTAGATTCTTGGAGGGCAAGATAGATTCTGGAAGCGTGGCATATAGTCTAGTTGTAGAAAAGGGGGGTATATTCTGGAAGGAAGAGGTAGATTCTGGGAGCGTCACTTTATTTAAAACTAGGTATATTCTGGGAGGGAGGGGCAATTATGGGAGTGTCACATATAATTGTCAAAAAAAGGGCGGTATCTATTCTGGGATTTGTAAGTTAAGGGAGGGTCGCATATAGATGTTTGAAGCATAGATCTAGAGGAAATGGATCGTCAACATCGCTCTAGGACGACTGAACTTGCGTCCACTCGCACTCTTGAGAAGTGCTGGTTACTGACTTCCGGTATGAATCTCAGAGCTGTCATCAGATCATAACAAACCAACATTCTCCGTCGATTGATCGCATAAAAACATCGACAGCGCAGCTCCACAGGTACGTACAAAGAAATACTATATCGGCAAAGATTCACAGTTTTTTAATTTTGTAAAAAAGTTTCGTTGTGGATGGTAATATGTAGATAATTTGCAAAAATATACAAGTTCCAGTGAGTGACTGCCGAGCGGCGAGTGGTCTGGACTCGGGCTGCCTGACTCAGTCATGTGTCAGTAGCAGTGTTCTGCCACGGTCTGCACTGAGCCAGCGTAATTACTGTCACTGATAGCGGATTATTTAAAATCAATAGTCTATAAAAATTAAAGATATGTTAAAATCTGCGGCAATAATGAACAGTGTCGAGTGTCACAGGATTTAGCCGTGACATTCTCTCATTCTGAAACCTGTTTGAGGAAT
This sequence comes from Flabesymbios commensalis, assembly GCA_964017125.1. NCBI lineage: Eukaryota > Metazoa > Annelida > Polychaeta > Terebellida > Flabelligeridae > Flabesymbios > Flabesymbios commensalis. The sequence goes on along the minus strand of OZ024914.1, from coordinate 8,530,687 downwards.
CAAGCCACTGTCTCAGTGCCAGAGTGTCAGTTACTGTAGCCTGTAGGCCCCCCTATACTGGGGCTATGGCAGGTTATGAACTCTTTAGCACTCATTCTAACCAGTGTCCAACGCCAAAGGTGCCTACTAAACTGGAGGTCCGGTGGAGTAGGCCTAGCCCTAGGAGTACTAGGAGGCTTGGATATGAGCGTACAAAATGAAATTATTTAGGCATTCAGCTCTAGATTCTAGCCTCCTAGGCCGTGGGTCTATATGAATGAGATAATTCTCGTGAAATTTTGTAGAGGCCCACCATTCAATTAATAGGGTGGGCGGTGCTGCATTTTTTTTTAATTGGACAAATTATTTATTTGCAGTGGCTAACCGTACGAATATTTATGATTAACCTAAAATACGTAGGCTACTGTTAGTCACGTACGGATAAACACTCCCTTATTTATTTCACTTCCTATCTACAGAACTTTATTTTTTGCACACTCCGCCTTAAATTGAGGAAAATATATATTTCACTTTATTGAATAAAAAATTCTGTCTACAAAGTTGGATCACAAACTAGGCCAGAGTATATATTTATCTAGAAGTTCGTGAGGCTTCACAAATGTAAGGTTCATTTAATGATGCTGAGCGAAGTCGAGCAAGGCTCAACGTTTTATAAGGGTCATTGAATATATATTTAGGCCTACAGTCAATTGTTTATTTGATGAAAATTTGGTCTGAAAATATTTATTTTGAAAATACATGTACTCCAGTCCCCCTTGGTGAGGTTGGTTGCACCCTAATCATTATAATATAGTTCTAGCCTATAATCATGCTAATGCAGTTCAAGATCATTAATAATATATTTCTAGCCTAGGCCTATTTCTTGTCATTTGGTATCAATCCTAAAATAAAAGAATATACATTTCTACTTTTATTAAAAACTACTTTGAATTGGTACTCCAGCAGTAAACCTCTTTGTGTTGTATTAGGCTGGAAGGAGAAGAAGGCTGGCAGACTTTAAATCTCTCACGATACAATAAATCAATGCTGGTTTAAGTTAGGCCAGTGTTTTAGACGTTGAACCATTTTGGCATTTTAATAAAAATTAGCAAATGTTTGGGGGTAAACATGGTAAATCTGCCAATGTTTTTATTTTTCAACAGAATTTAAAGATATAAATAATGGTGCCAGGCTCACCTTACAGAAACAACAGGGGTGCTGTGTGTTTCGAAAGCTTTTTAGACTGCTAGCTGTACTCCTCACTCTTTGATCCACCCTGGATATAGTAGACCCTTTTTAATATTACACATGTCAACTACCATATTTATGATAATAAATGCCCATATTCAAATAAACGCCCACTTCCCTGATTTGAAAATATAATCCACAATCATGGTAGGCCTACACTATATACCAGAGTAGACATAAAACACTAAATCAATATTCTAATAAGCTCGCACTTCCCCTATGTCTTTTTTATTAAATTTACCTTTTTACTGTCTTTCTTAGCTCTGTATATTGGCCTACTACCGGTAGATAATAGATGAAAAATATAATTGTTTGCCATGCACTGTCAGATAAAACAAATATCTAGGCTATCACTCGAAAAAAAAATGTGTCTTTTAATATTCATTATTTGTTTGATCAAATATACCTGGTCTCCCCTAAATGTCAAATATCAGTTTATCAAATAGTCTAGAAGTTGTTTTGGACTGAGATATTAAATTTATGAAATTTAAACATGTTGTATGCTAACATGGTTAAATTCTCTTCCCCAAAATTCCCATGTCTGTTTTGGAGTATGTTGTGTGGAATCAAATGGTTATGTAAGCCTTTAATTGAAAAAAAAATGCAAATACCTAATTATGTTTTTTTTTTGTATTTTGCAGGAATTATCCCATCACATTTGGCTCTAAGTTTGACTGGTTATCTTCTACTCCACTGTGCTGCTGATATAAAGCTGCTCTCTGTACTCTTCAAATACATGCATTGTTGTGTGTCAGAAACATGTTGGAGACTACAACACAACTAGAAACACCTGGTGTGATTCTTCTCAGTTTCTTATATGCAGACTCAGTGACTGATCAGTGAGCATTTAGGAATATATATTTTACTGTTATTGGTTATAGACTCACTGCAATACCATAATCTAACATTGTTAGTTATAGGAGATTCAAAGCCAACTGTTTCACTAAATCTCAGGATACATGTAGGCTATGTGATTTTAACCATGTTAACCCTATCAGGATACTTCATCATATATCTTAAAGACAATTAATGTAATGAAACATGGTAAGGTCTATAAATTATATTATGGATTGTTGGGCTTTATTTGAGATACAAAATCTTCAAATTTTTATTCACCTGGAGTTAGGAATTGCAATTTAGCATTCCCCATCTAAGGTGAATGAAAATAAAATAAGGCTAGATGAGTGATGTTGAGAAGTTAGACAAGAATCTGAGAATTTGATGACTATGTTCAGTTTAAAAATATTATATATGTATTTAACCCTTGTACTACTAAAGTTTTTGTGAGTATTTTTCATTCATTTAAAGCTGAAAGTGCTAAAGCAGTTTCCAGCTTCAAATGAATAAAAAATAATATTTAAATTTTTTTATAAAAAATGGATCTCTCCTAAATTGAATTATTTTATCAACTGCAAATCTACCACAAAATATGTTACGAATTTTAGTGGTATTTTATTAAGTCTGAAATTTGCTCAGCAGCACAAGGTTTAAAATAAAAAATTGGCCTAATGTCAGCAATGACTGACAATTATGTCAATAAAATATTATATTTGTGAATGTGGCTGTAATAATGGTAATAGTCAGTGCATGGTATAGTCTCAGAATATATGTAGGCTATGTGATTTTAACCCTATCAAGATACTTCATATATTTTAAAGAAAACTAATGTAATGAAACATGCTAAGGCCTATAATATAGCATATTATGGATGGTTGGGCTTTATTTGAGATACAATGTCATCAAATTTTTATTCACCTGGAGTTGGGAATTGCAATTTAGCATTCCCCATCTCAAGGTGAATGAAAATAAAATAAGGCTAGATGAGTGATGTTGAGAAGTTAAACAAGAATCTGAGAATTTGATGACTAAATATTAAAAAATTATATATGTATTGAACCCTTGTACTACTAAAGTTTTTGTGAATATTTTTCATTCATTTAAAGCTGAAAGTGCTGAAGCAATTTCCAGCTACAAGTGAATAAAAAATAATATTATTTATAAAAAAATTGACCTCACCCAAAATGCATTATTTGATCAACTGTACATCTACCACAAGATATGTTACAAATTTTAGTGGTATTTTATCAAGTCTGAAATTTGCTGAGCACAAGGTTTCAAATAAAAAATGGACCCAATGTCAGAAATGACTGACAATTATGGCAATAAAATATTATATGTGTCAATGTGGCTGTAATAATGGTAATAGTCAGTGCATACCCATATATAATATAATGATCTGATAATGTACATCTATGCAGTAGTTTTGTCAGGAAGAGGGAGGGTTTTCAACCGGAAATATAACAGGGAAAAGTAAAAACAAAGAATTTCTGGTTATGGAATATGCCATGGTATTGTAATCTTGATTTTTTTTCAAATATAATAATTAAATATTGTGCTATATATAGTTGAATAGTTGTGTTTAGCCTTTTATTTAATATATAGGTGAATGGTCGTGTAATATCCTTTTATTCAACAACCTTGAATCAATAAAATTTAAAGTAGAAATAACTACGTTGATTCAAATTGTACAAAATTAGGTAATTTTTACTCACTTTAAGTTCTGTGTTGTGGTAGCAAATCCATAAAACATCAAATAGGTTAAAATTTAAATTCTATAATTTAGCGCTTCTCATGTTCAAGGGTTAACTATTTTAAAAATTAGCAACCCAGTGCTATGCAGTGACCAGATTTAATATCAAAGAAATGCTAATATGCTGATATTTTTCAAGTTTTTCATATTATTTTTTAAAGAATGTGTTTAATTTTGTTGTTGAACATGTTTAATGTATCTTTCTGATAGTTATAATTAAAACATGAAGAATTTACTCTGTATTTTTGATTGATTGCTGTTGGTCTTTACGATTTTTAATTCATTTTCAGAGAATGTGTTCGTATTAACACAAAAATTAAATTACAATTATTTTAAGTTGTTTTTAATTTGGCGGAGATCCAATATCAAGGTTTTATCATCTCTTTATCTTTGGGTTTTATATTGTTTTTCAAGTTTTTGATTGGCAAATACAGTAGGCTATTAGCATGATTAGCAACAATATCATTTTAATTTTAAAATATGTATCGGTATTGTACAAAAGTTATTATTTTATAAAATATCACTTTATGCTTAAAATGCGTAGTTCAGATTAACAGCTGCTTGTGCCGGGGTGGGGGGGGGGGAGGGGGGGTCTGGAAATGCCCAAAAACTAAAGTAGTCTGGAAAAGGGTAATACATGTATCACTACCCTGAGGGGGTTAGAAGTGGTTAGGGCCTAACGTATTACTATAGTTGTCAAATGTCTGTGCTTGTCAACAGGTCAAGTTAAGTTGTAGAAATGTAGGTATAGATAACTTAGGCTAAATCATAGCCTAGGTTTAGACCTATAGACTATAGTCTATATTGAGTCATCTATCAGATTATATAGGGCCTAGGCCTAGACCTCTGTTTAGACTTAACATGATTAACCCTTCTGCTGCCGGAACCGTATATATACGGTTTCAAGCAAGTTTCTGAACAAATAAAATGACACTGAAATCCACAAAATTTTTTGATAGATACTCAAGTTTATAATTAAATAATTCAATTTTGCAGATGGCTATTTTTCATAAATGGACATCTTTTTTGCCATTTGAAGCTGGAATTTGCGTTAGCAATTCCAGCTTCAAATGAATGAAAAATAGAAATAAACAATTCAGCAGCCTAAGGGTTAAAGTCAGCATAATTTTCGGAAAGGTCTACAGTCTGTTTCACCAGATCCTGGGAGTAGCCTCTTTTCAATTTGCTCGGTTGCTGTATAAAATTTTTTACCAAAATTTATCTCAGTTAATTTTTTTCATCTTCCCCTAACAACGCTGAAAATTTGGTGGGATTTTGTTGCATTTTAAAACTTAGACTATTTGGCATGAAATAGAATTCTTGTTTCACGGTAAGGGGGCCACCATTCAATCTCCAAGGAGGGGGGGGGGGGCTGGAGTTTTTTTTTAAATAAATAATTTCGGGCGAACTCTGCGTGAAATAAATAATTCACTTCAAGAAATTTTCTATATAAACATGTAATAAATTTGAAATTTTCAGCGCGCTGCCGCGCCAGGTTGAAAAACTCTAGCCCCCCCTGGATATTAAATGATGGCCCCTAATGGCTTTAAAAAAATATTACATGCTAAATGGTCTAACTTCGATGATACACAAAAAAATCCACCAAATTTTCAGAGATGTTGGGGGAAGATGAGAAAAATATCAGTGAAAAATTTTGGTAAAAAAATTTAACCAGCGATCAAACAAATTAGAAAAAGGCTACTCCCAGGATCTGGTGGAACAGACTGTATACAGGGGCTGCTGAATCTGTGTAGTGCTGAGAGGTGGGGGTAGACTTGGGCTTAGGCCTTCCTTAGCCCCAGCAGTGGCTGACACTGAGTGACAGTGTTTGCGATGGCGCACAGGGTCTCGCGTTGATCAAGGGGTGAAATTTTAGCTAGGGCATAGGCCAGGGTAGACTCACCCCTATTGTCATGATAATATAGTAACGCCACTCGTTAGCCACTGCTACCATGGCTACTGGCCCAGACGGAACCGGTTCATTGACTGACAGTGTGACTCTGTCACTGCCTGGTGAGACTTGAGTCTGAGAGTGAGACTGAGAGATTGAGACTGAGCGTTCACGGCTCGGCTTCTCCATCAATAGTCAGGACCCATTTTCGAAATTTCTGACTTGGTAAGGCATTTTTTAGTAGAATTTGGCATGCAGTTGTTCTTACACAATTTGGGAACGCTGATTCCAAATCTGCCCCATGCCAAGCTATATTTTGTGTTTTTCCTACTCAAAATTCAAAAACAAAATGGCCGCCAAAATTAGCTAAAATGTCACAACTTCACATCAAGGCTTGGCTTACAATGAACATAAAAACATCATTTCGATGTATTAAAACCCACCTGAGCAACATACTTATAGTCCCCTGAATTTCACCTTGTGCGTTTGCCGCTAGAGGACAAAATCCAAAATGGCCGCCATAGCATGGCAATGTGCTATAACTTTGCTTCCAAATAACGTAGAGATGTGTTTTTGGTGTCTACATATAGGTTTCTCACACCCGGGAAACCAATTCAGAGTCGTGATAACATATATTATCAATATTTCACAAAGTTATAGAGGAAAAACAAATGTTGCGCCATGAAAACGACACATCGTAGGCCAGTGTAATAATAATGATTTATTTAATAAAGTCATTATTTCACATTTAGAAGCCGAGGGAAACAAACGTATTATCCGGCATGTTGTAAAAATGTTTAGACTATTCACAAAAAATGTTTTTTGATTGTTGATCACTGTCCGGCACTAGATAACCTGTCGCTCACCATATATCCGTTCTAGGCCTATTAGTATGTGGCCTATATATCCACGTGCATCGTGTTTTTACAGTACCATAAGGAAGAAAGCAATAATTTAAATGTGCGTTGGCCACGGGTGGCACCCTCCTGGCCAAACTCTGTACTACGGCTAAGTAAAACATGAAGTTAATCCATCAAGGTGGTCTGCATAACCATGGCAATAATGACACACAAACATATTCCGTTCCTATTGAGACAAGCAGTCGTTTAAATTTACCAATTTATGATTCTAGTAACTAGGTATATTGTGCTGGTTAAAACGTGCACATCACATAAAAAATTATGTTTCTCAATCGGATTGACAATTTACATAATCACGATAATAGTATTATTTTAATTTTTATATTTTTGGTCAGAATAAATACCGTACAAAAGCCTGGTAATGCGCTGATAACACAGTTTTCAGACATAATTGAACGAATAAAACCCAACCATCGGCTCAGAGATTCACACAAAACCGTAACGTAGGCTACACATATTTCTACTCCCCTAACTTGAATGAGATAGATGATATCACCATCAATAAGTGTGATAAAATACAGTTACACGATATCGGAAATCTGTAATTTGGTGCAGAAGTTGACTTATATATGTTTTGGGCATTTAAGATTGATGGTTGAAGACACGCTAGGGTAATGTTGAAAATACTGAAGATGAATTTATTTTATAAATATAGTATGAACATACACCATCTTCAGAAGATGTTAGTAACTAACCTAGTCTTGGTAACTAAATGCTATAGTGTCATGAACAAGTCACCAAAGATTAATAGGTACACTTTTGCAACAAGATATGATGCCGAATATGTGGTAATTGGGGCAATAATACCGTTTGTAGCACGATCAGGATGTTTTTATGAAGATTAACATAAAATACAGAAACTTACTAGATGTGGTCGTGATATGGTGGAATGTATGAGGAATCAGTAGGTTCTGGTCATGCATGCTTCTAATAAGATATAAGCTCTCACTCCCGCATAATATACAATAACCCAACCGGTTCAGTTGTGTTTTGAAGTGGTATGGGAGCGACCACCCTATTTTGCATGAAGAGATATCAATGTTAAAGACAATAAGTCTTACCATATATAAAGTGATGAAATCATATGATGGACGTGAAAATATTTAGGTCTCTAATAACTATATATCTCCTCCAGACATAGTACAATAATTATCATTCGTACCGAGTATTTATTACTTATCTATTATATTCTTTTGTAATAAACATTGATCATCTAATAATCTATGCAAGACAGATGTATCCTACATCAAAAACATTTCCATGCACACTGCGATGTTATCTCAGTTGAATATATAACAGATAAAGTACAGAATCAGGGAGGAGGGCAATACAGTTTCAGTTCAATGTTCAAATTCACAACTTTTGGTATAGAACAATGCCATTCAACTTTTCAATGAACACTGGTATTTAAGTGTGAAAAATACTGAGGTACATGATGGGACGTTAAATGTTATTATGGCAATCACACAATGTAGTACTCGTAGGAACTGATGTTAACTTGCTCATTCTGTTTCGAAGTTCTCATCATAGCAATGCCTAGCTGTGTAAACTTAGAACTGGTGATATTTACGGTACCATTCTACCGTCTCAATGGCTTCCACAACACCAGCACATCAATTCTAAAAGAAAGACATTTAAATTAATTCATAAACACCCAGAACTAGAACTTGAGTCAATTGGAGTATTTCAATGTATCCTCTTCGTCAATAACCTCTGCCACAAAAAGTGGATATTGTTTCCCTTATATTTTAGGCCTGTTTAGCAATAAATACAGCTCTGGCCAGATAACAATATTATAAACATCTATGAGATTGTGGTTGGAGATCCATTGATGGACAACTGTAACTAGTTTCGTGTAAAAGCTTCCTGCTCAACCTGAAGAACTATCACATTTGGTTTGATTAAGTGTGAATTAGGACCAGGAGAAAGTAGCCAATGGCGTCCTATCAAGGAGTCGCTACATCAATTCTGCAGCTGCACAAAGATGTGATCAGTATATTGATGAGGGTGACTATTCTAGCATTATCATTATGCAAGATGGTGGCATTCATGCAAATCTGAGATATACACAGCAAGCCTATGTAGCTACAGTGATGAAAGTAACACATGCTATTTTAGTGCAATTATCAGAAAACTATTTAAGCGCCAAAAATAACTTCCACAGGCACGAGCTCTTTCAAATAAACCAAACAAAATTTAAATCGGATAAGAATTGAGAGAGGAGAAGCATTTCTTGTGAATTTTGGACAGAGTGCCCTAATTAACTCTTAATTAGGTCATAAGTGAATTAATAATTAAAATTTCTGAAATCCTTGACGAAGTTTTACATGCTTAATGCACAGGCCTGAGCTCTTTCAAACAAACCAAACAGAATTGAAATCGGATGAGAATTGAGGGAGGAGAAGCATTTCTTGTGAATTGTGGACAGAGTGCCCTAATTGGGACTTAATTAGGTCATAAGTTAATTAATATATATTTTTTTTTAATCCGCGATTTCCTCAGGCCTGAGGCGACGGACGACAGACGACAGACGCAACACGATGGCATAAGCTCATCTTAGGCCTTAAGGCCGGATGAGCTAAAAAGGATCATAGTACTGTTGCTGTATAATTGGCGGCCATCTTGGTTTTTTTCCTGAAACTACATGTTATGTAAAAGTTACAGGTTATGACTGTATTGTACTAGATTTATTGGTATTAAAAACCTATATTTAGCCACCAAAAACAACTTTCTATGACTCTTGGAAAAACGTTATGGTACTTTCTGTATTATTGGCGGCCATCTTGGATTTTTTGCGTGATAGTTGACCAGGTCTTAGAACAAGAAATTCCTCAAAACAAAAATGAATGTTATTTTGAACACGAAAGTCAAGTTTGTGTGTCCGCTGTGCACGCAGACGTGATGTATAATCATGATAATTGAGACTTTATCTGCTATTTTGGCGGCCATTTTGTTTTGCAATTTTGAACGGGAAAAACAAAAAATAGAGCTTGGCATGGGGCAGATTTGGAATCAGCATATCCAAATTGTGTGAAAACAACTGCATGACAAATTCTACTAAGAAATGCCTTACGAACTTTAAGAATGCCTCTTTTTGAAAAATGGGCCCTGACTACAAATTAAATTGTAAATCTTTATTGTCAACGTGTTGATTGTATATATTTAGCATGTGTATTTCAAACTACAATTAGATATGTAATAATTTTTCACGATTATTTAAATATAACGCCACATTATTGAAAATATAGCTCGAGGTACTTGCAAATCGAGCCGATCACAAGCATAAGCAGATGACAGAGCCGGGAGACCGGAAGTGAACAACCAGCAAACTTTGTGAGAGACCAGTGGACGGAACATCGAATACGGAATAATGAAGAACGCACCAAGAAGTTGACGATCCATTTTCTCTAGATCTATGGTTTGAAGGGGGTGGGGGGTATATCCAGAGAAGGAGGGGTAGATTCTGGGAGGGTCGCATAGCTGTTTAAAAGGGGGGGGGAGGGTATATTCAGAGAGGGAGGGGTAGATCATGGGAGTGTTGCACATAGTTGTGAGAAAAGGGGTAAGGGACATTCTAGGAGTGTCGTTTTATATAAAAGGTGGGTATATGTATTCTGGGAGGGGTGGATTCTATGAGGGTCGCAAATAGATATAAGATGTTTAAAAGGGAGGTTCGCATATAGGTTGGGGAGGGTCGTATAGAGATTTTTGAAAAGAAGGTATATTTTGAGAGGGAGGGTAGATTCTGGGAGGGCCTCACATATATGTTTTAAAGAGGGTATATTCTGGACGGAAGGGTAGATTCAGAGATCAGAAGACACTTCACATAATCAAGAAATGTATGATACACAATTTGATTTGAACGATGTTGTTGATAGGTATCCAAAGCTCCATACACGTCGTCTTCAGCTAGATTCACTTTTAAAATAAACATTATAACGATGAGTCTTGTTTACTCATATAATTATGTAGTTTTTTTTCAGCAAATAATTGTTTCTATTTTTCTTCTGGCCATATCATATTTATATAGTGAAATAGCCTACTGGAACGAGAGCATATAACTAAAATTACTTCACCGAATTAAATGTGCATTATACGATAATCCTTCATGCCTTATTATGTAGTGAAGGGTGTTTTTTCCCCATAAGTTTAAAGTATATATTATGGATGTAGTTGATTAAGTACTTGTCAGTACAAATTTTATGTTAATGGTTTTTGCCTCAAATAAAATAATAATCAAATACCCTTCCAATGATTGTAATTATATTTCAAAAATAGATATAGGTCCCTAATGATTGTTTGTTTAGCCCTTTGTCGACTCGAAGGCTTTGAGTAATATTTGGTTTACCTGGATAGCTCGGTATCTGGACAACTCGTACCAGGGACATCTCATAAGCAGACAACTCGTACCATGGGACGAGCTGTCTCGAGCGGACGAGACGGCTCGTACCACTAGAAAAGACAACTCGTACCATTCATCCCGTAAGGCCAAAAGTAAGGCAAGGTCACACTGTATCCTCGGTCATAGCAAGGAATCTTGGTCATAGTTAGACGTCAGCATGCTTACCATCACATCTTAATTGTATAATAGTAAATGAATTTTTAAAACATAATCCACGAATATCAGTTCTATAGCAGGAAAAAATCAACTCCCACATAATATATCCTGCCTCAGTAATCTAAGTTACTCTCCGTAAAATATCTGAGCCGTTTTGACTCAGTATTGTTAAAAAAACTATTTTACATTTTCAAATAGAACATACACGAAAGGAATAGTATAATGTTTTATTTGGCCGTTCAAGTGATAAGAGCTTACACTAAAATACATACACAGCTCCCCTGCATGTTATACTTAGATTACGCAAGGTAGAATTAAAATATTATTATGAGATCTTCATTTCATCTGCCAAAAAGCAGGAAACATAATTATTTACACTTATTTTAGAAATCAGTGAATACCATCAATAATTATTTGGACTTATTGCAAATTGTATCTTGTACAGCGATATCACTATGCACGGCCCATTGTTTACATTGTCAGCCTGCACATGATCATGTTGTAAGAGCATTTACATATAGGCCTAGCCTATCTTGACCAATTAAACAATAAAGCGTTTTTAAACACAAGTCTCTAAAAATACACTTTATTCACCTGGCTTTAAAAAGAGTTTAATAATACATATATTTTTTTCTTGTTTTGTACCCGTATGATAAACATTTGATTAATATATTATAAAGCGTTGATCACGTATTTAAATGGATATTGAGCAAAAACGTACAGAATACAATATTTATCAGTCTGTACAATATTATAAGATAAAAAGGAGTAATGTAGAATGTGTTCAACACCAGATATTTATTATAATAGTTAGCTTAGCTGATAGTGACAAAGGGAAATTTAATTTGTGTATTACCCGTGTACAACCCCATTGACAGGGTGGAAACAGCGGGGTGCTATCAGTTATCAAGAGGATCGCGTAGCGCACCCTTTGAGTGGTGGAGTACGTAAGCGTAAAGAATGAAATTGCAGTAGATTTAATGTAACTTTAAACCAGTTGTGTGTCCAGGACAGGTTTTTTTTAGTATTTTTAAACTATATGTTAGGAGTTTTTGAATGCTCTGAGATTTTTGCTCAGCCTGCGGCCTCGTCTTGTCCGTTTTCCAGCCCTCACTACGGCACTGCAGGATAATAATAATTTTCTTGAGTCATCATTGGGAAATGTCGGAAAACTATGCCAAACTATGACAAATCAATACGCCACGTAATACTTGTATCCGTATGAAACAGCAATTAATTAGAAGTACAATTCTCAGCTGTAAACGAATCACGGAAGCAAAACCACATCCAAAAATACAGTCAGAAAACAAGAACCAAGACACATTATGAGAAGTTTTATGCCATAATATAGGCACACTATTATATTAAAATATTCACACCTAGATGGGAGGTCAGACGCACTGATATTAGTTGTTGAAGTTGTTGAAGTGTAAGTGGGTGGCTCAAGCAAATCGCCGTCTGCACTAGTTACGTCACATAAAAATCCACGTAACACCTCTAGATGTTAACAGATTAAGAGATACATATACCCACTCGAGCATCCAAACTATATTATGCCCCTCTCACTGGTGATATACAGGCATATTAATTAATACACAGATCAGTGAAGGATACTAATAATGAACCATTTGATATCTATGTTCCATGAAATGGTGTTCAATCCCATCAGCCTCATCTACCCTGTGCTATACTTGGGCCAAATTATGGAAAGTAAAATGTACAAATGTTTAGACTTAGAATACAAAATGAAAACATGCTTAAAATGTATATTTCAAAAATACAGATATCTAAAATTAATTACCAATCTGAGACGTATCTAGCACAATAATACATAATTTAGTTTAGTAGCAGATTTAGTAACAGAGAAACATACATCAAGTATGTAACCTCTTTAGTGAGTAAGATTCGTTATATATATGATAAGCTCAGGCCTAATGACTGCTACTAAATGTGGTACGAGCTGTCCCGTAGTGTGGTACGAGTTGTCTGCTTATACCATCAGACATGGTACGAGTAGTCTGCTTACGAGATGTCTGTGGTACCCCCCCCCCCTTCCGCAACGAGATCAGCCTACAGCCCTGTGTTGGTCTACTGTCTACGTCGCTGGCGAAACCGTAAATCAGCATTTGTATTTGGTGGGGCTTGACACATAGGCTACCAGTCACCTAATAACCGCATAATAGAGGGTGCACATGGGTCCTGGAAATTATGGATTGCTCCGAGCTCATTTTTACACATTTTTTGGCTTCGCTATTGGTTTTTTATAAGGGAAAAATGATATAAATTTAGATAAAAATAGATATACATTTTTAGCTTAGTTTTTTATACTATTTATATGCTGCGTTTGATTCGTTTTTTAACCCATGTGCACCCTCATATTAGCGGCCAGCGAAAACGTCTACTGGAAAACTGTATCCTCAGTTGAAGGTGACGATAAAATTGATCACCCCGTTGCTTACTTTTCTATGAACTTTATTAAACACCAAAATAATTATAGCACCATATAAAGGGAAGCATTGGCTCTTGTATTAGCGATACACCATTTTGTTGTTTATGTTTCTGGTGGGAGTAAACCACTCCATATTTTTTCAGATCATAATCCTTTGACCTTTATTGAGAAAATGAAAGATAAAAACGAGTTGAATTCTAAATTGGTCTCTGCTTTTACAGGAGCACAATTTGTGTATAAACCATATGAATCTTATTGCTGATGATCTGTCAAGATGTTAATAAATTGTAGCTTATTGTTCTATTGTACTAATGTAAAATTTGACTAGAAAGAAAATGTTTCTTTTTGGTAAGGATGTGTTGTGTACGGCTGCAGTATGTATTAATAGTATGACGTCACCTGGTCACTTTGTATGGTATTTAGATTGTACGGCCTACTCTGTGATTCTACAGGCTGAAAGTATGGGAGGTCATTGGTTGTAGAGTGTGTTGGATTGTTCTATTATTTTCCAGACTTTCAAGTAGTCTCTAACGCTGTAGAACTATGTATAATCTTCTCGAATATAATAGAATCAAAGCCTCTAGAATACTGTGGAGAGACGGAACATATAAATAGTGATAGTACTTTAGTTTTTGCTGGAGTTTTTGCTACGGGGTTTTGCTACATTATTTGATAGAGAGTTATTCTGCTAGTTTTTGCTGGGATATTATAGACTGTAACGTTACCGTAATAACTTAATAGACTAAAGTCGTGGACATTGATTGTAAGGGGGCCACCATAAGGGGGCTGGAGTTTTTTTGAAATAAATAATTTTGGGTGGACTCTACATGAAATAAATAATTTACTTCAAGAACTGTTCTATATAAACATGAAAGGAAATGTGAAATGTTTAGCGTGCTGCCGAGCCCGGTTGAAATAAATAAATTGCCCGTGACAAAAAATCCAGCCCACCTCCTGGATATCGAATGATGGCCCCCTAAGATATTGATGCTACTGACGTTTTAAACGTTTGGATTATATACACACTGACAGTTTGAGGATAATGATGGACTGTGTGCGATTATTGTAAGTTAGTCTTGTCTATTATTGTAAACTACAGGGTCTTAGAAATTGTTGTGAAGTTTTGTCAATTTGACTCCAGCACAGTGAAATTGTTCGAGTAAATACATTGTTAATGTTATTTTAATGAGACTTGGAGTTTTTCATTTATTATTCTGGCGTTGATCGGTTCGAACTTCAGAGTAAATAGGTTTATTCAATTCCCCTAGACAAACCTTAAATAGAGCCAAAGTGAGACACGATCTGGAGCTCGTGACAGACGTCACACGCTGATCTCATTCAATGACCTCATCATGATACCACTCTGAACTCAAAGTATGACATCACAAAAAAACAATTGTTTTGAGACCATAGTGAGGAAATTCTTGTGATGTCATAATGAACTTATATGATTAACTCAGTCCACGACTTCACTGTGAACTCACAGAATACAGTTGTTGTGAGATCACTGTGAGCGTATTCTGGTGATGTCATAATGACGTCACATTCTGTCTCATTCCATGACCTGTCTGTGACTTCGATGTGAGCTCAATAGATGCCACCACAAAATACAGCGGTTGTGAGACCACTGTGAGCATATTCTGGTGATGTCATAATGACATTAAATGTTGATCTTATTCCTTGATATCACATGATATCACGATGAACTCGCATGATAGGATTGTTGTGAGATCATTTTGAGTATATTCCAGTGACGTTACAATAAGATCACATGCTGATCCCATTCACTGATCTCATGTGATTTCACTGTGATTTCACTGTGATTTCAGGAGATGACATCGCAAAATACAGTTGTTGTAAGATCATTGTGAGCATATTGTGGTGATGTCATAATGATGTCACATGCTGATCTCATTCCATGATCTCATCATTATACCAACGTGAACTTAAAGGGACTGGCCCGGGCTAAAATCATAAAAAAATCGGTGATTTTATTTTGGCTTCTTAATATGACCATATGATGTAAACATGTCCATAGACTAGAACTGCAAAAGTTTTTTAATTTTTGTGCTGCGCATTCAACAGGCTAGATATAGAGACGAAATTCCTGATTTCTAATTATTGACAACCATGTCAAAAATTAGAAATACGGGAATTTCATAAAATTCATTTGTAATCATTCCCAGTAAAGCACATCGCTAAATAAATATCTCATCTTAACAAATATATAACGTTTGTCAGTAGCAGAAATACACACAAAAATAATGTACAACGACATAACCTGCAACACAAAGATGATCTCTACAGGGAGAGGTAAAAATAAATATTATGTCTATTCAACAAAAACACACTGATAATAAGTATAATTATATAAAATACAAATTAGTCAGTATAATAACTAACATAGAAGTTATAACTGCTCAGCATAAACATACAGTTATGATATTTACTGAATGAGAACACACCTGTAAACTCTCTACTCTGGAAAAAACACATAGAAAAACTCTTTATGTGTTCTATCCTCTCAGGAACAGACAAAAACATATCTACTAAAAGAGAAAAATCAATGGAGATATCTACACTCAGTGGGCAGACACAAAGAAGATCTCTATCGGGGACTCATTAAAATATCTATACTCATCGAAAACACACAGATGAGATCTCCACCTATCAGGAGCGGAAAAAAACACACACGGGTATGTATCAAAAACAGACAAGACAAGTCAACGACGAAGGTGTATATTTGGCGAGAACACACAAATAAAACAAATCTGATTTCCACTCAACGAGAACACACAACACAAAGAAGATCTTTCCGATCTTCATAAGGACCACAGGGCAGAGATCCACATTTCACCTGAGCTGGGAAAAACAGGACACCAGTCTGATCATCAGAGCTTCCATGAGGATTAGCCTCAACCTCGCTATCCGCACACACAAACTCTGTACGATAGCCAGCGGTGCTCTCAGCAGACAGATAACCCGCATACTCAGTGTGCCATCCATCATCACACTGGTTTCTCCCTGGCATCATCAATACTAACTTCCGTGGAGTGACGCATACAGCACATGGTACATCCCTTGCATGAAATGCCGATGTTGCTGATAGTGGTGGATTCTTATATTCTGCCCCATGGACGTACGCGCGAGATGAACCTGCTGCATTACGACCAAAGATAGGATCTCTTCGCAGGCACAGGTGATTACTGCCTCCTCCTCTCTCACTTGATCGAGTACCACCAACATAACCTGGAACCATAAAGGTTTATTTCAATCTTAATAAATAATATTGGGGTAGCTAAACACCCGATAACAAGGTGTTTGTAAATATATATATATATATATATATATATATAATATAATTTTGGCTTCTAAAGTCGAAGATCTGCTAATGTATTTTATTTTATATCACACTTGACATTACCCCAGTATATCATGTCTGCTCCTTCAGGACATGAAAGCCGTCCCCAGCGAGTGTAGAGTGAACTGCCTGAAACAAACACAAGAGCTTAGTATCTACTAATCTGTTAGGCCACAGAGAATACACGAATATCTGTTGATTACTGTGAAATAAGCTACCGGTAATCAACAGGTACAATATGTACTCACCAGATTAAACGATTTAAGTGTACACTATCACATTAAAAAGAGCATAGTATGTAAGCTGACGTTTTGTGATATCATTCTGCTTGACTGGTTTTATTTGATCGCAGTGGCTATTGACAAGGACACTATTAGTCCTTGGGCCAGACCAAAATTTAGTACCAATTGGGGTGACTAAACTTCATTGTGATTTTCAGTTAGATAAATATATGAGGGGTCTAAAAATGTATGATGGCCTTTTCAGAACGGTAGCTTAAGGGCAGTAATTTCTGTTTTAAAGAGGGGGGGGTCTCGGAATCAAAAAGTAATTATTAATTATATCTTTTCATCTATTAGTCCTACAAACATCCATAATAGATCGTTTCTGACATAATTCGGGCCAAGGAATACGTTTTTGATGTTTTGGAAATGATTTAACCAATATTTCACCGACAAATCCAAGATGGCCGCCAATTTCAAGTTGTATTTCTCAACTCTATGGCATAACTGGTTTATTTATGTCTATATATTGTTCGAAAATTTGTAAGTAAATATTCTAGTTAGACAATCAAACTAGCATTAAATTAAACTATGTATGATGACCTTTTCAGAACGGTAGCTTAAGGGCAGTAATTTCTGTTTTAAAGAGGGGGTCTCGGAATCAAAAAGTAATTATTAATTATATCTTTTCATCTATTAGTCCTACAAAAATCCATAATACATCGTTTCTGACATAATTCGGGCCAAGGAATACATTTTTGATGTTTTGGAAATGATTTAACCAATATTTTGCCGCCAAATCCAAGATGGCAGCCAATTTCAAGCTGTATTTCTTAACTCTATGGCATAACACGTTTATTTTTGTCTATATAATGTTCGAAAATTTGTATGTAAATATTCTGGTCAGACAATCAAACTAGCATTAAATAAAACTATTTTTTTGTATAGCTTGTAAATATAAAAGCATGCTTCATAGCACTTGTTGTGCGAACCGAAAGCGTATCTCTATGAAATGTGTCACAATAAGGCATACATGTATAATATTTGTCTATATTATTTATTTTGTTCTTGGTGGAATCAAATTATAAATATTTATATTTTTCAAACAAAATTAAAAAGAAACACTAATTATAAATTAATTAATGATAGCATGTATGGTTCATTTCTTTAGACGTTTTCGATTTAGATACACTGTAATCATATTAATAGTGGCATGCTATTTTGTGGTTGTTATCATAATTATGTGATTGAGCAAGACCAATATTTAGTACCATTCGGGGTGACTAGAAAAAACTACTTTAAATGGTTTTGTATGCCTTACACATGAACACAAATGTATGATGGCCTTTTCAGAACGGTAACGATACGGCCTTTTATTTTATGTTCAACGTTTGTTGATATTATCCATTCTTTTCTTGGTGGAATCAAATAATAAATATTTATATTTTTCCACGAATTAAAAAGAAAATGTAATTATAAATAAAGTAATGATAGCAGGGTTCATTTCTTCAGACGTTTTAGATTAGATACACCGTAATCATGGTATTACTAGTATATATTTCTTCGGTTGTTATCATGAATCTGTAGCATGGTGGTTATTTATCAACTTTATTAATTATTAACATAGTATATACCTGAGTAGCCATGGTAGCTCGATATAGTAGTTTGAACAGGATAACAAGGTATAGTTCTTTGATTTCAGCGTAATGTATTAAATCCGTTTCACCTGTATATATCTGAATTCAGCAGTAATGATGATCATAAAGAATGTTCTTTTTCAGCTTGATCATTGTTTACGATTTAAAACAGAACAGAAACCAACTGGTTTTTTAGCTAAAATCAAATTAAGATGTCGATAAAATAAATCAAATAAACATGCTACCCAAGTCATTACCACCATTCAGCTCTGTAAAAAAAACTACAGTATTATGGTGTACAGTACATGTATATATCGACATGTAGGCCTACTACTTAGCTATGTGATCCAATCATGTGATACACTATATATATTTACACTCAAGCTGTAAATGCAATGGTGAATATGTCCTTAATTGCATTTGTCTTTGTTTAAAGTGTGAACACGTCGTTGAACGAACTTTTCAATCTATCACACAAGAAATTTGGGTGTTTTGGTATTATAATTTATCATCATCTGTGTCATCATCCGAAGAGTGCCTTTTCATCTTACATGTTTATACAGTTCTGCATTTGTACATTTTTTTCTATTTTCAAGACATTACCACTGGCAGTTTACAAATACGCTTACAAGTAGGCCCACACAAGAGGAGATTTAGCACAGCATCTGGAACTAGATATACATTCAAGTTGTTATCTTAAGCATCGAAAATCCAGCCGCGATCATCATCAAGACGAGGGATATCAGGACAGATAACCAAACTCCTGTGACAAATGCTTGCTTGATATTTGGCATGCTGGTATATAGCTATCTCCGCATGATGCTCTTCTTATCCCTGGAAATTTTCATATCACACGTTAATGATTTTGGACAATATGAACGGCATGTGAACTCTTGGAGTGCGTCATAGAGATCTGGTGACAGTGCCCAGTTTCAACCAAGATTTGCCAATGCATCTCTAAATTTGTGATTGTTTATGACTAGTGTCCATGCACCGAGCTTAATACCTTGACCCGAAAAGGAACTTATGGTGTCGCATCCTGTGTAACAATGTAACCCTATAAATGTAACACTATAAATGTAGTCCTATAAGGTGATATCTATCAATCTCTGTCGAACTTTAGAATCACTTTGCATATATAAATGACACTGTATGCTAGTGCTAAATACAAGGCTAATAATGAAGATATCAGTGACATCTGCCACAAGAACAACATCATTGTAGGTCTAATATTCAGCGGCATGTTTTGCATGAAGCAGCATACGCGTATCTACTTCTTCAGTTGTACCAGCTGAATGATTAATTACATCGGATTTTTTTAAAAGCATTTGTCCAACTGGTTTGCAGTAGGTCTACAACGGACTGGATGTTAGTTTCATCTTTTTTAACACGTGATGGCTGAAGATCTAAATGATTATTATGTGGAGAGTCAATTTCAATAACACAGCTGCTTTGTGGCTGTACTTCTATATTCAGCATTGTAGTATTTACTCACTGCAGATGGTTTTGTGCTGACACCTTTGGTACCACCTCCAGGTTGGGGTATCCTTGTTTGTGGTTTCTTCAATAGCTTCGTCAACAGGTATTCGACCAAGAGGGTTTATTTGCTAATTTGAACGCTGAAGCCTCCACCTGTAAAATATTTGTAAATTTCGGGTGTTCCTCTGAAAGTCTTATCATTTGAGAATTGTATACCCTCATATATTTAGTCTACATGAAAGATTAAGTGGAATTCTACTCATTCTTTCATGGTGTTTTCATGAAGTCCCTCGATGGAGTATCCTCACAATACTGATTGCTTACAAGCGAGTGGGGAGAAACATTTTTTTCTTCAAAACATGGATGTCAGAGTGGGTGAAGAACCTGCATCAAACAGTTTTACCAACTAAACCATGGTCCACACCCTACATA
The DNA here is from genome assembly GCA_964017125.1 of Flabesymbios commensalis. Taxonomy (NCBI): domain Eukaryota; kingdom Metazoa; phylum Annelida; class Polychaeta; order Terebellida; family Flabelligeridae; genus Flabesymbios; species Flabesymbios commensalis. Next base: position 8,509,922 of record OZ024914.1, on the reverse strand, counting down.
AGAAATGTTGATATGTGACCTAAAGAAGTGATGTTTTGACTGACGTAACGCGGTCTAAATAGACAAAATGGCCAAATATGTGCTGCCATTTTAACTTGAAGCCTTTATTAGTCTACACTATACACCCCTAGTAAAGCTAAAGCCATTTATATGTGACAGTTTCGTTGGATGTTACATTTGGAAGTTACTTTTTGAACGCGCGGCAAAAATATCGAGATTTCGAATGTACATATATTGTATGTTATTTCTTCTCTGAAATACAAAATATCTCATAACTTCCTTAACCCTTTCAGCACGGGGATCGTCTTTATACGTCAAAATCTGACGTCTACAGATTATGACGTATAGAAACGGTCCCCGCACTGAAAGAAATACTTTGTTTTATAATGGCCGTAGACCCACAGCATAGGTATATTCAAATGAATCGGAAAGAGCTAACTAAGACATTTATGATGATTTCAAATTGAAAAATCACTTTAGTTTCCATGGCTTATGCAATAATATTTCAGCGCTTTAAGGATTAAGCTACCGTTCTGAAAAAGGTCAGCATACATTTTTGTTCGTGTCTAAGGCATACAAAGCTATCTGGAGTAGTTTTTTTCTAGTTACCCCGGAAGGTATTAAATTTTGGCCCAATCATATGACATACCACTATTACCATGATTACAACGTATCTAATCTGAAACGTCTAAATTAATGAACCCTGTTATCATTAATTTATTTATAATTGTGTTTCTTTTTAATTTGTGGAAAAATATAGATATGTATTATTTTATTCCACCAAGAAAAGAATAGATAATATAGACCAACATTGGACATGTATGCCTTATTGTTACACATTTCATAGAGATACGTTTTCGGTCCTCACATCCTTAAGTGTTATAAAGTACACGTCTGTTGGATAACTGAACTGAATTTATATAAATTTGCAAGATATACAAAAAAATAGTTTATTTTAATGCTAGATTATTTGCCCATAACTAGAATCTTTGATTAAAAAAAATCGAACATCATAGGCGTAAATAAACTTGTTATATCATAAAGCGAAGAAATATAGCTTAAAATTGGCGGCCATCTTAGATTTGCCGGCAAAATATTAGTTAGATCATTTCCAAAACATCAAAAACGGATTCCTTGACCCAAATTATCCCAGAAACGATATATTATGGATTTTTGTAGGACACATAGATGAAAAAATATAGTTAATATTTACTTTTTGGTTCACAGACCCCCCTCTTTTTAAAACTGAGAATACTGCCCTTAAGCTACCGTTCTGAAAGGGCCATCATACTTTTTTAGACCCCTCATATATGTATCTAACTGAAAATCACAACAAAGTTTAGTCACCCCAATTGGTACTAAATCGTAAAAATTCGGTCCCTGGCCCAAGGACTATATTGTCAATAGTACTTTTACAAGTATTATTGACATGGAGATGTGTGGCTTTCCACACATCATGCGTCCATTTTCCGACCTAAAAGTATGTTGTCAACATGGCTGCGAGGATATAGGTTGGTGCCTCCTTCTCCAAGAGTGGAATGAGACGCTAGAAAGTTTTAAATTCAACCATCGATTAGAGTTCAGTGATCTCAACAGCATTGTTATGCTAATAAATAGTGAGGGAGTCACTCTGTCAATAAGACATTATCAACCTCCACTGTTGACAGGGTAACCCTGTCATTAAAACATCAATATCCACTGCTGACAGGGTAGGCCTAACCCTGTCAATAAGATATCAACAGCCTCTGCTGACAGGGTGACCCTTCAATACGACATCAAGGTCCATTACTGATAGGGTGACCCTGTCAATAATACATCAAGACCCACTGTTGACAGAGTGACCCTGTTAATAAGACCTCAACACCCTCTGCTGACAGGGTAACCCTGGCAATAAGACATCAAGATTAATTTCTGACAGGGTGACCCTGTCAATAAGACACCAAGACCCACTGTTGACAGGGTGACCCTGTCAATAAGACATCACAACCGACTGCTGACAGGGTGACCCTGGCAATAAGACATCAATATCCACTGCTGACAGAATAACCCTGTAAATAACACGTCAATACCCAATGCTGACAGCAATAGAAATTTGTTTTATTAATTTACTTGTGATACATGTGTATATGTCTTATATGTTTTTCAATAGGCGCCCGCCTCTATAAATAGCTTCAAAATATTTTGCACATTTTCAGATCTTAAACATCCAGTTTCCAGCCAGCGCGTTTTTAATGACAAAATTGTGTTGGTCAGCTTCTTGGTGCATTTTAGACCATGTGCCGACCTATAACCCCCTCCCCCCCCCTCCGGGTATTTTTGTAGACCATATTTTTTTTAACCTTATTATGTACCAAGTTATTTCCAGGTGGTCTGCAGATTTTTTATACATGGATAAGGTCATCAGGGGTTATCAAAGTATGGTACCCTTGACTCCTAGGGTGGTATGCGAATCATCTCAAGGTCACATCAAGGTCAAATCAGCTAAAAACAGCTTATTTTTGTTGTTTTTGCTAACATAATGTTCGCTTAAAAATATATATAATGGCTTGAAAAATACCTAGATCCCAATACGGACCTATACAGAAACACCCCGAGAGGTTACAGGGATAACATTTAGGGTTAGAGGGTTCCCCCCCCCCCCCCTCCTTTCAAATCATCTTTGTGTCAACACTGTCTCATATGGCAGAATGGACCAAATAACACACTGATGTTTTATTTTGACCAATGGCAAATTATACAATAATTACATCTGATAAGGCCTAACCTAAGTATACATAGTGAAATGGGTTGGGGTTGGATTACACAGGGTTATTACCCCAATGTCATGGCAAGGTCATGTCAAGGTCACAGCAAGGTCAAATCAGCTCAAAATGGGTGAAAATAGATTATTGGACCAGCACTTCCAATAAAAACGTCTGAACCCAACCCAAGTACGCATGGTGACATGGGTTGGTGTTGGGTTCATAGGAGAGTTATTCCAAGGTCATGGTAAGGTCATATCAAGGTCACAGCAAGGTCAACTCGACCCAAAATGGTTGGAAATAGCTTATTTTTGTTGTTTTTGCTAATATTATGTTAACTTGAAATGTATATGATGGCTTGATACCTAGAACCAAACACAGACCTACACCAAAACACCTCCGAGAGGTTACAGGGATAACATAAGGTTTGGATAGTTTCATCACCCCCCCCCCCCCCACTTCAAATCACCCAAGTGTGTCAAATGGACCAAATAACACGCTGATGTTATATTTTGACCAACGGCCAATATACAATAATTACATCTGATAAGGCCCAACCCAACCATACATGGTGAAATGGGTGGGGGTGGGATTTCGCAGGGCTGTTTCTGAAAGGTCATGGGAAGGTCATCTCAAGGTCACGACAAGGTCAAATCAACGCAAAACAGGTGAAAATTGCTTGTTTTTTTCTACACTTCAGTTTAGATGTCTATGATTGCTTGAAACATACCTACACCCCAACACAGAATATACCAAAACACCTCAATAGATCAGAGGATGATAATAAAAGGGGTTGAAAGGGTTATACCCCGTCAAATCGCCCTTGTGTCACCCCTGTCTGATATCGCAGAAATAAACCAAATATAGCACACTGATATTATGTTTTGATCAATAATAAAAATCTGATGAAGCTCATCTCAAGTACACATAGTGATATGGGTTGGGGCTGTGCTTTATAGGGGAGTTATCCCAAGGTCATGGCAAAGTCATCTGAAGGTTACAGAAAGGTCAAATTATCCATAAAACAGTTGAAAATTAGTTATTTTTGCTGTTTTTGCTACAGTTATGTTCACTTCAGATTTCTGTAATGTTTAAAACACGGCTATTTCTGTTACACTTATGATATTTATATATTCCGATATAGCAAGGATGTTATATAGAGCTATCTAGCTCTTGGGTGTATGGAGATCTTTGTCGTGATTGTCAACTCTCGCATTGTGAATGGCGGTAGTATCATGGTTACCAAATAGCTATATTGACACTTTTAGTGTGAATAAAAAGGTCGATGGTGTGATAACATTTATCAATATATTCAATATATCTTGTGATACCTGGTTGGAATCATTGGAATTGGGAAGGCCCTACTATTTACAAAAGGAGGATGTTGCAACAATTTGAAGGTCACGACATGTTCAAATTTGCATGTATTACGATGATTAATATTTTAAACCATTTTCATTGACATTTTGCCGTTTTTGCCGTATGAGAAATGTTGAAATGTATCGTATATACTTGCTCAATATTTATGGTCAATATATCCCAAAAATATGTATATGCTTAAACGCGACCTGTCCGTCACTGTTACCATGACAATTAGTCTGAAATATATGGTGTTCAAGACATTTATGAGAAGAAAGGTGCTTTAAACATTCTAAATAACTAGCCTCGTTTCTAATGCTTTATACTCACCGGCTCGTTTATTCAATTTAAAATGTTGCTCCAGGTATTTACGTTACCGTTGCTACATAATATTTATTACCATGCTTATGTCATCAAATCTACATTTAAAGGACGATTTCCATAAACAGTCCATCTATAATTAACGCTGATAAACGGTATTTGCATCTTCCACAACAAGTTATCTCACCCACGAGCACTCAGTGCGATACCTTGCTTTATCAAGCACAGCGTCCAACTATTTTAAATAGCGAGATACCTTGAATGTCGCGCGTCGCCAATCAGACAGTGCTTGACAGCTGGCTGGGAGCAAAGCTTGCTTGTTTCCGTTGGTATGATAGATCAGATAGATAGATAAGCTCGGAATCTCACGCTGATGTCATTGTGAGAAGGGGACGTGGCGCAATGGCTAGAGCGCCTGACTGCCTCGCCAGTCATGCACGCGTCCCGTTTTCCAACCCTGCTGTTCCCGTGTGGGGTTTTCAGAGAAACAGCATTGTTTCTCCCTTCTCAAGGTGACTAGGCGATCACGTTAATGGCGGCCCCGTCGAGTTAAGGTTGAAACCATTGTGTCAACGTTAATTTCGCGCAGGGCCCTGCGCTGCCCGCTCCTCACAGTGATGTCATTGTGTTTCGAGCTCCCTGATGGCGGCCACTATATGATTAGTGGCCGCCATGTCGAAATTTGGTACACCTCACAGTCTAAAATGAGAGATTCCCAACTTGTCTATATAGTAATATTGTCTGTATAATCTAGCAACGGAAACAGCTAACTGTGCATGAGAGATGAACAAGAGGTCAATTCTTTCTGACATTTTATGACCTTTTTATAAACCGGGAACATCCAATGAGGTTTGGATCTAAGACACACCCCCAAGATGAACACTTAGACAGATATAACTGATTGTAGTTCTCCATATGGCCAGGCTCCTGCAGTAAGCATTCGTGTGAGACTGGCCAAGGGAAGATGGTTATTTGCTGCTATGCAATATAACGTCACAGTCATGATTATTAGCACAATGTGATGGCGTAATGTCAGTGGCGGATCCAGCATAGGGATAGCCCCCCCCCCCTTATTGGTGAAAATATTGCATTTTCATGCAATTTTTTGAATATTTTAATATAACGGTAGACAGCAAGCAATGTCATTACGTATCAGTATTAACAGATTAAGCCATATTAATTTGCAAATAATTTATTCACCAAGGGAACGATACCAGTTGATGGGGTTTTAGCAGACATACTGAACTTTCCATGCTACATTAACAGCTTCTATGTTTAGTTTAATTACTATGAGTCATGGCTGGAACTGATGCATGTTTTATTTGGAGGTTATCTGGTGCTAAACAGAAAAATTTATTTTATCATAATTTGCAACATATCAACATCACAGTACTTTCTGTGCAGCAATTTATCGACAAAAATATGCATAATGGAGAGTGTATCATAGCAGTGGGGGTCTTCTCAATTACGCAGCTGTAAATTGCAGAGGTCAATTGCCGCGCAGAAAGTACTTTAATGGTGATATATGTGACAAAATGACATGCATAACAACATAAATAAATTAATAAATAAATAGCTTACCACCAGAAAACCTCTAAATAAGATTTCAAATAATTAATTTTAATTAATTAATTATTTTATCTTAAAATGTTCAGTGGCTACAGAAATATTTTATATTAGTGTGAAATGTATAGATATTTAATATTTAAGGTCATTCAAGGTCGTTCACGGTCAATCAGTGTCATTCAAGGATAATTTTGTAAAAAAAACTTCAATATAGTTTTTGCTGATGTGGATATATTAATGCAACCCAAACGTAAATGTACTTATGTCTTATATTACAGCAATGGTTTGATACATGGAAAATATATATTATTGTATGGAAATGTTCAGAGTAAGTCGTCATTTTCTCTGCAATAGTGCCGTTCGTTTTCAATAATAAATATTTGTTATGTTAGTAAGAGCATATGTATGTCAATTACCTATGTGAAATAAAAGCAAGTATGTTTCACGTTTTTAAAGGTAACCTATTGGGGAATACTTTTCATGTTGCACACACACACACCACTTAGGGACACACCCATGCGGACATCACATTTATATTCCACACACACATCACGAAGTTTGTGTAGATGTGCCTTTTGGTGCGTATGACCTTTGACCTACGTTTTGGCCTACTGAGCCGAAATGACTTAGACACTAACAATTTCGTTTCCGGAGCATATCATAGAAACCTATGGTGAGTTTGCAGTCATATTGCACACGCACATCACATTAATTATATTGCATCACTCAAATAAAAATTATTTATACTGTTTCATGAATGGTAATTAAATTGAATGTCATGAGAGTTTTGGGGAGACTGAGGCTTCTCTCGGTTACCGGAGCAGAACTGGGAAAACTGTGAATGGATTTCTTTAATTTTGCACACACACATCCCTTATGGGGTGTTGATGTGCCTTCTGGGATGTTTGAAATTGTACCTGCTCAAATAGCCGACCATCTCGGCCATAATTAACTTTAATATGCCTGATTTCTGGCCACATTTCGTTTCCGGAGAAGACCTCGGATTTATTTCATATTGCAGACACACATCCCTTAAGGGGTGTACATCTGCCTTTCTGGGTTTATGAACCTCGACATATTTAAATGGCCGACCATCGGCCATAATTAATTTTAATATGCCTGATATCTGGCAAACCGTGCCAGAGAGCTATACCATCACCATAAAACAAAATGTGCGGCAACTATATGGGATATGCTCTGAAAATGTTCAACTCTAACAAGTTAAAAATGGCAGACTATCGGATATAATTAAGTTTGGACATCCATAGTTGATATGGATTAAATCAGGATTTCAGGATATGCTATTACAATGAAGGGTTGTCATTTCACTCTGCCACATTTTTCAGCGGCTCATCACTCGTCCAGTTTTTAATGTTTTTCAAAATGTTTTTTTTCAACAGGAACACAGATACAAGCTGGTTATCTGAACGTTTATGTGGTATTTTTAGCTGTTATGGTCTTACAAGGTGTGTAGGCAAGGCCTGATATGTATGATAAGTTAAATAAGGCGAAATGGCTGCCGGACTGTATGCTCTCCGTGGAGTTGAAATGGCACACGAATGAACAGGTCCAGTGACCAGGGGGTTAAAATGTAAAGTCGGATGGTTGATCTTCAGACTTGATATCAGACTATTAACCTGCACCTTTACCTTTAATATGCTTGATTTCTATCCACATTTCGTTTCCTGAGAAGATCTTGGAAACCCATAGGACTAGGTGGATTTATTACATATTGCACACGCGGGGATGTTTATGTGCCTTTTGGATTTTTGAAATTTGACCTACTTAATTGGCCGACCATGGGCCATAATTGGACGCATTTATGCACAACTGAGGCAACCCCCAAAAATTCGAAAATGAGTCAAGTGTGCCGAGTGATAGACATTATGCATAGCCTTTGTCAAAACCATGCACGGCTGTCATCACGTTTTGATTTGTTTGCTGTAATCAAGACAGCGTCTGTTTGACAGCTCGGATTAATCCGAGAGGTCAAACTGAAAAACAGCATATTTATATATAAATGAAACGAGTTCTAAGCATTGACCCAGTGTTGGGCCAACGTCTTGTCAAAGGGGTCAAAGTACAGGTAGCATAGCGGGTCTTTCGCACAATCGTTGGTGCGACGCTGGGCCAGCATCTGGAGATGGTGGACCAGCGTTGTACCAGCACGGGGGACCGAAGCATTGATGTGGGCTGTATTCAGATGGTACAATAATTGGGCCAACACTGTGTCTTGCTTGTTGTAGTTGGCGCGATGCCTGGTTCAGATGGTAATGTGACATTTACTGATGAGAGTATAAAGCCACTAGATTTGGGTGCGATACTTCTCTTTCACTACTCACCTATCACAGTGCCTATGACCTGGCTTAAGAGCGGAAACTGGTTACTGAGTCGTGGGTAGTTACCGCTTTTTACCTGGTGATAGTGGAGACTCTCTCTGAGCGATGGTTGGCTTCGCGAATGATCATGTGAGCGGACGCAGGCCATTGATTCGCTCAGAAAGAGTCAACAAATTCTTGTAGCTTATAGTGTGAGGCTCGGGGATTTAGAGGCACTGCTTCAGTCAAACCCGAGTTGAGTGGGTCGTCTCTTCTTTTGTACATATTGTGAAACAGCTGTCTGTCTCTGTGTATTAATAAACTTTTAACAGCCTTTTTTGAAAAAATAACCGGAAGTCCAAATTGCACCCAACACGCCACCTGGTGGCACGGACAAAAACAGTACATGTAAAATCTTAAGATTGATTTATGCACAGCTGTACCAACCCACACATGTATTTGTTCCATCAGCATCACAGTCCCCTGTGATGCTGATGATTTCACCTAAGATATAAACGTTTCACGTATTTTACTAGATCTAGCTAGATCTACAGAAGATATAGAGAACCTATATTATGCTTGTTGATGTATTTTACTATATTTTTGGTTAATTGACAATAAATGTGGCTTGGTCCACTTGTGCATAAATCAAAATGTTAAAATCGATTTATGCACAACTGGACCAACCCACACCTTTGTTTTTCCAATCATCCTCGCAGTCCCCGTGATTTGACCAAAACTATAAAAAAGTACATATATTTTTATTATAAAATATCTACAGAAGATGTAGATAGACTGTAATATGCTTATTATTGTAAACTGTCTACATATATACATTGTATTTGTTTAATTTACAATAAATGTGGGTTGGTCCAGTTGTGCATAAAGAAAAATGGGCATTCTTGTTTATGCACAACTGGACCACAGCTTGTTTTAGTCAGCGAGGCTCGAAACCGGAGGTATTTGAAGATGTCGATATTTCCCATGAATAGATAATGTGAATGTCGTGTGTTAGTTTAGCTCAATATTTTTCTCATTCGTTTTTCTGAATTTACAGTAGACCATAAACTTCAACTGCATTTATTACAAAACGAATTTGTTGGGCTGGTTCAGTTGTGCATAAAGGCGTCCAATTAACTTTAATATGCCTTATATCTGGCAAACCGTGCCAAAGAGCTAGATCATTACGCTAAAATCAAATTTGCGGTTTCAGTTAGCTATATGGGATATTATGCTCTGAAAATTTTCAACTCTAACAAATTCAAAATGGCAGATTATCGGCCAGTTTAAATTTAAATATGCCTGATATCGGATAAACACTGGCTGGATCCACAAAGGGCATCAGCGCTGGTTGGATGCACTAATGAACTGCACTGGCTTGATCCACAAAGGGGACAATCGCCGGCTGGATTCACTAAGGGGACCAGCACTGGCTGCATACGCTGAGGGGACCAGCACTGGCTGCATGCACTACGGAAACTGCACTGGCTGAATCTACAAAGGGGACAATCGCTGGCTGAATCCACTAAGGGGTCCAGCACTCAGGCTGGAGCCACAACGGGGACCAGCGTTGGCTCATGCACTAAGGGAACCAGAACTGGTGGCTGGATATGCTAAGAGGACCAGCCCTGGCTGGATCTACAAAGGGGGCCAGCACTGGTTGGATCCACAAAGGGGACCAGCACTGGTTGGATCCACAAAGGGGACCAAGACTGGATGGATCCACAAAGGGGACCAGCACTGGTTGGATCCACGAAAGGAACCAGCGCTGGCTGGGCCACTAAGGGGGCCATCACTAGCAGGATTCACTAAGGGGACCAGCGCTGGTTAGATTTACCAATTGGACCAGCGCTGACTGGATCCACTAAGATCTGAATCTCGTAAGAGGTCAGCGCAACATCTTTATACATTATAGGAGCCACAACGTTAATCAAGGATATTTTTTTTAAACTTCGACTCACAAGAAGCATCTAATTACTTAGGCATTGTGCGTTTAATACTGATATGCGCAGCTTATAAATAAAATAACATTGAAATAGGAAACAGTTAATATATAAATTAATAATTTGTTAGGTTTTTTTATCCCCCGCCCACGAAGTAGGGGCGGGGGATATTGTCATCACCATGTTTGGCCGTACGGCCGTGTTTCGTTTCCGGACGATATCTTGGAAACCGCTAGCCGAATTGTTTTCATATATTGCATACACATATCCCTTAGGGGCTGTAGATGTGCCTTTTGGTGGTTATGACCTTTGAACTATTTTTTACCTTTGATTTTGAGGCGATTATTGATTTCAATTGATGTCGGATGATAAGTTCAGTTTCTGAATATCTCGGAAAGCGTTTGCTGGATTGTTTTCATATTGCACACACACATCCCTTAGGGGGTGTAGATGTGCCTTTTTGGGGGTTACCCTTTGACCTAAATTTTACCCTTTGACTTTGAGCCAGTTTGAGGCAATTATTGACTTTAATGGATGGCAGATGATAAGTTCAGTTTCCTGACGATATCTCAGAAAACTGTTTTGGGGTTACCCTTTGACCTAATTTGTAAACTTTGCTTTGGAGGCCATTATTGACTTTAATTAATGGCGGGGGATATCGTTAGCGTGAGCGCTCTTGTTGTCAACTTGACTTGTCATACATGAGAAGGTCTAGTGTTAGTAGATTTATCACCTGTGTAGCTTGATTACACCTTTGTGTTCCAATAGACTTACAAATTGTTCTTCTTTTTATTCTTCTAAACTTGCTAGTCAATTTTTAAATATACATGTACGTGAATGCATGCATGATAGCACAAGCAAAGCAACTACTACAAAACACCGATGAAAGACACAAATGAAAGACTTTGTCAATAAATACATATGTATGTTTTTCATATTCAGTATATATTTCATATGCATTTAATAATGATGTTTTTATTATTATATCGTGACGTAATATTCAATACATCAGTTTAATAATCGACCTTCATATCAACACGTAAAAAACATATATATAAACAGCCATATTCGGCTAAATTAACTTAGCGGACAACTTTTTCAGACAATTTTCAGATGGATGATCCTATTTTCACTATTTTGTCCTTGAATGACATTCAATTACACCCATGTGAATTAATTACGTGTTTTACATATACAATGATACTTGATAAGCAACTGAAAGTATATGACAAAGGTGTCTACAAAAGATAAATAGTCAATAATGAACTTTTATATGTATGTATTGAATGTTTATTCCCAGCCAATCACCATTATGCGCCACATTTCATTCACAGTATATATGAATATAAGACTAATTCAGGGCATGTTGCCATGGTGACGCCCAGGACTGCCATCTCAACATCCACTAAAAATCAACACCCAGGGTCTTACCGTAACAATGATATAAAATTCACCGTAAAATATGTGATGTGATGAAAACGAAACGATTTTGTTTCCTCATATATGTACTTCGACAGTTATAACCCATATTGAAGCACGTGTTGCCATGACTACGTGTATGTTATCGTACAAATCGGGGTTTTGTGCCACATAAATTTTATATCATACAACATTATACAATATTATAAAATGTATGATCACATTATTGATCCTGCTCAATATGAAAAAAAACGTATTAAGTGACAAAAACAATATTGTATTTGGTCACATATTTGGTCACATGTTTTATAGTTACGTGTAGGCCTATACTACAACAAGCATGGACTTTGAAACCGAAAAATCACGTCTACATCTCCTGAATGATGTACGTGTGAAATATGAATGTGATCTTACCATGGGTTTCCTAGAATTTTTTCGGAAACGAACTTGTTAGTGTGTAAGCTATATTAGCTCAGATATGTACATGTAGATAAAAAAGTAAGTCAAAAGTCATGACCCACGAAAAGCACATCTACACTCCCTAAGTGGTGTGTGCGTGCATTACGAATATAATATCGCCATGGGTTTCTGAGATATGCTCTAGAAACGAGTGTTAGAATCTAAGCTATTTTGGCTCAGAGATGAAGGTCAAAAAGTAGGCCAAATGTCATCACCTCCAAAAGGCACATATACACGTTATGTGTGTGCAATTTGAAATAAAACCTCATTGGTTTCATCTCAAAACCTGAAACTCGTTTTTATTTCACATAGCCAGTGCCATAGATACTAGTATGCTCTTCATCAATATAAGAAAGATGTTTATTGAAAACGGCTTAATTGTAGAGAAAATGAGGATTTCCTCTGAACATTTCCATACATTAATGTATATTTTCCATTTATCAATCCATCGCTGCAGTATAAGAAATAAATAAACTTACGTTTCAGTTGCATTAATCAGAAAAAGTTATTTATGACTATATTTCAGGGTTTTTTCAAAAAGTTACCCTTGAATGACTTTGATTGACCTTGAGTCATATTGAATGACCTTAACATATTATGTATCTATACATTTCATACATGTAAAAAATACTTTAGTAGCCACTAACCATTTTGAGATACGTATCCGCTCAAGATAATTATTCGCGGGTATTTTGTCGAAAAATGCCTCATATTTCAAAAATATGATCAATATTCAAGCATGTGTTGCCATGACGACGGGTAGGATAGAGATATGGGTTTTGCGCTAATATAAAATGATCCTATCAGTGTCCCTGTTTATTGTAAAAAAACTTTTGTAAGTTTAAAAGACATATTTATTTTGTCAAATGTCATGTTTTATAGTTATATTACAACATGCATGAACTTTGACCTCTTCTGACCCTACAAATATATTTTTCAATCTCAAATTAAATTAGTAAGTACGCATGAACCTTATTATCAAGCACGTAAATTATTGTTAATTTAGACCCAACTATACCAACTATACATCCGCCAGAAGTGAACCCCCAGGGTCTTATTTTTGCAATATATCAAATTCAGCCTAAAGTATATCTCGGTAAACGAAACGAAAATTGTGGGGTCTTGTGCCGTGTTTACAGGTCATATGTCGTTGGAGGTTTGATGGTTGCTTGAACTGGTAAGGTAAGCTGAACATTATAGGGCCGGATCAAGGGGGGGGGGAAACCAATTTGCGGCTGGGGCTCTCTTAAATCCTAATCTGTCTAACCATTGATTGTATATAGATTAACAGCCTCGCATGAACAAACACTGATCATTAGGATAGTGTATTAGGATGGTCCATTTAATTCATAACTTACTATGTAATAACTGCGAGAACAATATCACAATACAGGGTTCTAATAGGCTGTGTCTCACAATATCTAACTTTTAACTTACCATGTTTCTCAACCATGCTATCCATGGTAGCGTTGTGCAGAATACATGTCTTTGACTTCTCTGTTGTACATTGCCGCTTGATGTCATCCCAGTAAGTCTGTTTGCCGGTTTCGTTATGTACAGGACATGGGTTGTTGTCCTTCAACCAATCTTTTTTACACATAACAAACACGTCGCACCCGAGACAGGACTGGTAGTTCCCTTTAAGAAGCCCTACACACGATCGGACACAGTGAGGTCCAGTTGTTGTGCCTGAAACATATGCAAATGCATATTTCGCTTACGCCATTTTGTTCATGTACTCAACTGATTGTACTATTTCCAGCATATGTTTGGGAACATTTTAAAACCGGTATTAGTTTTGTAGGTGTGTGCTAGATGAAAATATGACTTTTTAAAGGAAAAAAAAAACCAAGAAAAGAACAGATAAAAATGAAAACAAGATCATGATAAAATAATTTATCACGGAAAACAAATTCTTAACCATACAAATATATGTAGCGCAGATATGTTATACTGAACCGCAGAGAAGAAAAGGAAGAGACACACCGACATTTGGTGATTATAAAATGTTGAAATGTATATTTACATACTATAATACTATTCATGTATAATAAACTAATAATGCATGGAAAACAATTCTGACCATCAAAATATTGCGCAGACATGTGATACAACACTCATAGAAGAAAAAGAATGGGAAGGTTGATATTTGGTGATAATAAAGTGAGAAAATGTTTACAAAACACATGAAACAGTCGATTTTTTTGAAGATGGACAATTGGAAAAATAACCCAGAAATTTGACATTTACTAATTTGCATAATAGTTTTTGGATAACAATGTCAATTAATTACCTCTGAATATATTTCGAATAGCAATTTTTTTGTTTGGCTACATAAAGCCTGTCCACAGCCGAAATAATGACGTCACCCCCTCAATCTCGTAACTCGCATAATATTATACTATCCATCTCTAATTAAGGGATTAAGCATGAAAAACAATTCTGACAAATAAAATATTGCGCAGAGATGAGATACGCCGCAATTGGGAGGAACAATAATAAAACAAAGTGACCTTACCTTATTATAAAGTAAGAACAATGTAAAAAAACACATACACATTTTTTTTTGAAGATTAATAATAATTATTCAGGAAACTATTCCAAGCAGCGAATTGAGTTTTTCACCCCATCCCCCTTTAATCTTGGCTCCATGGCTGAAATTACATAATAAATAACAACGTATGCCTGCTTTTAAATCATAATGCAAAATCCCCTGGAATTACTGAATACATTTCCAGGACTATTCACCCAGGTTTACAACTCACATATAGAATCATTCAGTGGCGTCAGATTATTTCGAAAGTGGGGAGGGGGGAAAGGGTACATTTGTGTGACTTCCGTGCAAGCACAGCGAGCTTGGATTGCAGCTGGGGGTCCGGGGGGCGCTGTGAGCCCCCAAGTTATATAGCCTACTAATTTCAACTAAACATACAAAAAGATCTAAAAGCAATTTTAAAGCACCTAAAAAGACTAAACTAATTTTATTTTCAGGTCATATATTGCAATGTTAGTTATATAGCCTACTAATGTCAACTAAACATACAAAAAGATCTAAAAACAATGTTAAAGCACCTAAAAAGACTAAACTAATTTTATTTTCAGGTCATCTATTGCAATGTAAACAAAATAGCCTGCAGTACTTATACAACACTTTGTACAACAAATTCCCACGTCTCAGATCGAAGCCTACTCCAGGGCACATGGAACGGTCACCGTTAACTGGTATCATATAGTCAGTACACTGGGGGATTCGCCTGCAGCAATGCTTGTCTGCCAAACACTGGGCCGACGGCATCAACATTAAAAAACAGAATTGATGTCATCCCACAGGAAATGTCATTGCAAAACGACGATTTTTGCGGACAGGAGGTAGCTGTGCTAGGTAGCTGTGCTTAGACTATTTGCGCTCCTTTGCGTTACACTTTAATAAATGGAAGTCAGGAATTCAAAAACCTGATTTGGCAGGAAGAAACAATTTACCTTAACAAAATTCAAACATAGGCAGAAAATTCAAAAGTCAATAATCCCTGGGGCGGATCCAGAATTTGAAGTAGGAGGGGGCGTAGGGGCTTGCCCCCCATACTTTTTTAGGCCAATATAGGGCTCAATTTTTTTGTTATTACTTTCAAGCGACTTTTCCCAACATATGTCAAAGTATAAATTGGTATTACTCAAATAAAATATTTTTTTATGTGATGACAAGCTGACTTTTTCCATTAGTCAAAAAAAGTGGAGGCAAGCACACGTGGTAAGGACGTATGCCTACAACACACGTGAAACACATGTGATAATCCGTGTTCCGACAGTGATTAAGACGTGGTAAGACGTGGTAAGACGCCAAAGTTTAGCGGTCTGTCACGGTCAAAGCACGGTTATTGGACCTGTATTACGCGCTGGTATCACGGGAAATAGCGTGTGTTTAGCTGCGTATCACTGACAAATGCATTTTTCCGCGTACATAGCACTACCTAAACACGTTTCAAACAAGTTCAAAATACGATTCATCACTGCCTAATCACTTCTGTATCACTTCTGATTTGCGGCATATAAAATACCTTAATTTTCTGAATACCTCGGCACTTTCAGTCTAGATGTCAAGGGGTGAACATGAAATGAACGGGGTTTTGTCTGGAATTATCTAATCTCTGAATAGCCTAATATTAGGTCACCCGTGCTTACCCGTGCTTAGGCAGTGCTTCAGCAGTGGAGCAGCCGCCGACGGCCATACCACGTACAAAGCACGGCCAAGCACAAAATTGACCAATAATTACCACGTACGACCACGTCCAACAGATTTTAAAACTTTTTGTACGTGATTAAGCCGTCAAGTGCTGTCTGACCAGGGCTTTAGCGTAGGATCTATAATGTTAAATATTTTACTTACAGACATGATCATCGACGTTTTCATGGCTTATGACTGACGTAATAACAGTCATAGTAATGAGTAGATTCAACATCTTATGCTAAGTTTTCTTGCACACTCTATATTGTTTTCTTTGATAGTTAGAGCCGGTCTTGCGCTGTAGTTTGATGTTTGTCGTGGTTGTGTCGTTCTGACTTGTAGTGTGGATTTCTTTCGTGTAGACGTGGTTTGTCTTATTGTAGTCCTGAGTTGCTGTCAGCGTGTCTGTCTTTTAAGGAATGGTTCTTCCATTGCAGATACAGGTAAGTTATAGACACATTGACACAGTTATTACTTGCTAATTGGTCACCCCTGCCCCCCCCCCCCGTGTTATGGTGTTCGCTTGTCATGCTCTGTGGCACGTACACATCAATGAAAGTAAACAAGGGCTATAAATCAAGATGTTTATTCTAACATTTAATTTTAATAAGGAGCCTCTATGCTCAATAATTCATGATTCTTTTGAATTGCCGCTAATAGAGTTTTAGTCTTAAATAATTAAATGAATACATTTGCAGACATCCTGACGTGTCTTGATTTTCTAATAATATTAGTGGATGATCAAATATATTAGTGGATGATTAAAAAAAAGAAAACTCGATTCGTATTTTTACACAAAAATGGACTTTCTGATAATTTACTGGAACAGTATTTTTTTATTACATTTAATCTAAGTTGAATTCCCAGAGATATCCCGCTATCGAGGTATGAATTGTCTATCAGTATCACTGTCTTGAAAAAATAATAAACTACGGGACACGGCCACTGTTTAACTATCGAGTGTGAAATAAATGAATGACCGAATGAATGCGGTTTTAGGCCACTACCCCCAAGATTTAGTATACATAATTTCGAGTTGTGGCTTCACATACCCCTCCCAACCCCCGTACCATAGATTCCAAGGAAAGAGGATTCTGCCCTCTATAGGCAGCTTCACCATCGCTGTCTACAAATGTACATAGATCTTCAAACCTCTTTTCTTGTCGTGGTTGTGTCGTTCTGACTTGTAGTGTGGATTTCTTTCGTGTAGACGTGGTTTGTCTTATAGTAGTTCTGAGTTGCTGTCAGCGTGTCTGTCTTTTAAGGAATGGTTCTTCCATTGCAGATACAGGTAAGTTATAGACACATTGACACAGTGATTACTTGCTAATTGGTCACCCCTGCCCCCCCCCCCCCCCCGTGTTATGGTGTTCGCTTGTCATGCTCTGTGGCACGTACACATCAATGAAAGTAAACAGGGGCTATAAATCAAGATGTTAATTCTAATTTTAATAAGGAGCCTGTTTCGCTCAATAATTCATGATTCTTTTGAATTGCCGCTGATAGAGTTTTAGTCTTAAATAATTAAATGAATACATTTGCAGACATTCTGACGTGTCTTGATTTTCTAATAATATTAGTGGATGATCAAATATATTAGTGGATGATTAAAAAAAGGAAACTCGATTCGTATTTTTACACAAAAATGGACTTTCTGATAATTTACTGGAACAGTATTTTTTTATTACATTTAATCTAAGTTGAATTCCCAGAGATATCCCGCTATCGAGGTATGAATTGTCTATCAGTATCACTGTCTGACGCAACATCAGGAACAATCAACAATATAATATAGCTCAGGAATAGATGCGATTTTAATTAAATTTGGGCGCCAAAGAATGATTTTTAAAATAATATTGAAAAAAATAATAAACTACGGGACACGGCCACTGTTTAACTATCGAGTGTGAAATAAATGAATGACCGAATGAATGAGGCTTTAGGCCAGAGAGTTGTGGCTTCACATACCCCTTCCAACCCCCGTACCATAGATTCCAAAGAAAGAGGATTCTGCCCCTTATAGGCAGCCACATCATCGCTGTCTACAAATCTACATAGATCTTCAAACCTCTTGGCTCTATTCTAAACGTGAATACTCTATATAATTTGATAATGACATACGTAGCCTTGATTTAAGGCTATAACCTGGTTAATATATTGACTTAACGCTTACAACGCTGAAATATTTTTGTATAAACCTTGAAGACTAGGTTTTTTATCAATGTGAAGTCATCATAAATGTTTTAGTCAGCTCTTTCCGCTTCATTTGAATACCTTTGTTATGGGTCTACAACCAATATAATTTGTTTTATTTTTTTCTGTTTGGGGATCGTCTTTAGTCGTCAGAATCTGACGTCTATATACGTCAGATTCTGACGACTAAAGACGATCCCCGAACTGAAGGGGTTAATATCAATGACAAACTGTGGCTTGCGGAGATATCTATGTCTAGGTAACTAAATGTTCACATTCTAATTCCAGATGTAGCCGCGATATTAGCTCGGCATAGCTCCAATAATGCTTGTCTCTGCTAATTTGATAATTATGCATAATAATACATGTGGTCTTGACTGATGGTAGTCCCCAATCTAATGACTAAAGTGGCTGAAGGTCAGTGACTAAATACAGCATGTCGTTATATTTATAAATACATCAGTGTTCATACTTTAATTTGAGATGTTAGCGCCGATTAAGCTGGTGGATACTTATATCTAACTATACCTGGCACAGTTCCAGGCACACATATCCCTCCATCATAATGCCCGTAGGATTGGTTTTCGCTATCATGGCCTAATTCGATCAAGATCAGGGCGACGGTTCAACGCTGTACTGGTATACGTCATATTTTGAAAGTTAAAAAGCCGTAAACTATTTAAGACATTCATGCCCCTAAAACCATTCCTAAAAGTTTGTGAACGCCGGAATCTTCCATATTAACATGAGCAAAGCGTAAAATACAAACCTTAAAAATCCGATGTCGATTTTGTTCAGACTTTGGGTATTAATTTACAACTCAAAATTAATCACATGCAAATACAATTTAGACTATTATATTATTTGATGTTTATAGAGTGAATTGTAAATTAAGTTAAAATAACATGCGTTAACCCTTTCAGTGCTGGGTTAGAATCTGACGTCTGATATCGGTCCACGCACTCAAAGTGTAAAATAATCAAAATCACCGTAGACCCATAAGATAGGAATTAAAATACAGTGGAAAGAGCTAACTAAGACTTTTAGGATCATTTCAAATTTAAAAAAAACATTTGGTCTCTTGATTTATATTAAAATATTTCCGCGTTAATAAGTTGAAATGATTATCCAGACTATGTTACACTCCTGTGAAATCGATTTAGAAGAGACAAAATATATTAAGCCCAGCTTAATTGAGCACTGTTAATTTAAAATATAAAAATGTTAAAACTAAATAAAATATTCCATTGAAAGAGAATAATATATATATATATTAGACCCAGCCTAATTGAGCACTCGATGATCCTCAGTTTTCTGATATTTAATTAAATATATTTAAATGCTGACATTAGATCAAGTTAATTGCCAGATTACCATGTTTCATTCAGGTAGCGTGTATAATTAGTGAACTGATGCGTCAGATTGAAGACGAAGTAATACTCGTGAACACGATATCAAACTATGAATAGGACCAGCCTTGCTAAGGTGCTGTGTTTAGGACAATTATAAAGAGAGTCCATTCGCCCAAGACGACGTGTCTAAGAAATAGGCCATGGGCTACCCACCGTGCACCCGCCCCCCCCCCCCCCCCACATTTCAGCCACAGCAACTTTTTTTAAACCTCGTTATGTCTAAAACATGAAAAGATATGTTACCAGCAAACAAATTGGTATGAACGTTTGACCCCTTAAGAAGGGGGGGGGGGCTGTCTAAAATTAGTCTGTCGTTGAGGTTTTAGTTGAGTAATCTGCACTTGCATTATACCATATAACAGATGATTAAATTCACGTTCTTATGATATATCACACATTGCAGTAGAGTAAGTAGTTGTTTCTCCACATACAATCAAGCATGATTTTTGATTATAAAATAATCAAAATGAACAACAAAACAAACGATTCAACATGGTGAAAAAAAACTTTAGAAAATGTAATTATTGTACATTTCCATTTAATGAAAACATATTATTGAAGCCTTACATGAAACTATTTGTATTTAACAGGAAATCTGAAGCATGATGTTTTCCTCGGAATTTTTGTGTATATTTTTGTATCCACTTGTTGTTAATTTGTGTGTTCTGAATTCGAATCTGTCTGATAACATTTTATATTTGGTGACCTTCACCTACAAATTAGCAAAACACAAAACACAAAATGGCTGCCAAAATGTAAAGAAACCCCTGTATTTTCTATGTTTTTTTTGCAAGTTTTTTTTATATATTTCTTTTCTAGTGTATTTGGAAAGAAATAACCTTTATTTTACCTCTAAGTACAAGGTGTTACTGTTATTATAAGTATACCGCTAAAAATGTTGACGATAGTATGATTTATTTCTGTTAACTTAGTGGACCAGAAATAAACGTTACTGACAAGTAAATTTAAATGAAAAAAAGATGGCCGCGAAATTTATCTTCATATGAACAAGAAACAAAAAGACTATCAAAATGAGAATTAAACATCTTTTTTTATTTGTTGCTCGAAATTGCTCGATTTTTAAAATTTTGTATGACATTTATGGTGTCTATTGCTCATCGTCTGACCTATAGTTTATCGTAAAATCCAAGATGGACGCCATTTTGCATATTTACCATAAAAACAATGTTGTCATTATAAATACTAAGCAAATCAAACCATGTTAGAATATACTGTGATTAAATACAGTTTCGAATGCTTTGCAACTTAATCTGCAGTATTACGTAGTCTATTTTCTAGTTGTCCATTAATCAAATGTAGTTTATGATTATCTGATCGAAAAACATTAGACATAAATTTATCAACTCTAAATCATGCAGAAAGGTTAGTGACACCACCGATAGAATGGTAACCGATATATTCAAATTCAACATACGCAAATTATGCAAAAACAAGCGCAAAAAATAATTTGCACTTAAATGTCGAGAAAAGTTCAATGTTTTATATTTCAGCCCAGGCTAAATACACACGTTTTCATGAAAAAGGCTGCAATATTCTCTCATTTAAAAATATAGCCGCCATGTACAAATCTAAATAACACTCAATTTTAAGCAAATACACATTTGGGTTCAGAAAACATATGTTAAATATAGATATGGCCAATAATTATATTTTATTAAGTCGGTTTCATTGACCATGTTAACTAGCTGGTTTTGTAATTAAAAAACATTTTTCAGGGCATTTCTAGAAATGCAATACATCGGAAATTTAATTATCTTGTATAATTATGGTATATAGCATGTGTAGATTGGTATAAAAGAATAGCAACGACAGACGTTTGCGTAATCCTACCCCCCCCCCTAATTTTAGACAGGTTCGGGTGTACCCCCCCAATGAAGCGTCACAATATAAAGTTCATCCCTATTTTTTTGCTGTTTATATTTCAAAAACGTTGGTGTGGGTGAGATGTGGATGGGGGGGGGGGGTTGCACGTTGGTTGGATGTAGCCCATGCCCTAAAATGGTCACTCTGGTAACTATGTGCACTCTAAGGACCAATCACGCTCAGGACCGTGTTATGGGAATTGTCTACCGATTTACCTCATTTCATGTGTGTATTTAAGAAGGCAGCATTCAAACTCCGGGGAGGGGGGGTGCTGAAAATTAGTCATGTCAACCCGACGCACTGAAAATAAGAAATGTTATTTCATGATTATAAGGAACAGTTTTGAGGTAAATTATTTATTTAATGCAGGGTCTACCAGAAATTATTTATTTAAAAAAAAATCCAGCCCCTCCCCCCCCTGGAGATTAAATAGTGGTTTCTTAAGCGTTTCATGACAAGGGGCCCATCCCACTAAGAAAAGTTAAACCGACAGTCATCTTCTGAATGGCCCTGGGTCACGTGTATAGGTCTTGGTATATAAACATGATAAAGTATGCCTTCATGCTGATTGCATTCAGCTGAGTAGCTATAACCTGATTATAAGACTATGGATAATATTCCAACGAGACACTCACCAACGCTGTTTTAATGTTAGGCCAACGTCTGTGACGCTAGCCCAACATTAAACCAACATTGAAGAAATGTACAATGTTTGAGAGAAAGTCCTCCTGCTCAGCAAACACAACACATTTGTATAACTTTTATACAACGTCGGCCCAAATTTGTATAACCTTTGTCAGCCAGTTTCGACATCCCTGCTGTAATACAGTCAGTTTGTTTGCAAGCCAACGACAAAATAAAGGCCATGGCTAAGGGCTTTGAATTATTAACTCATAGATGTCGCTCAAGTATATATGAACTTGCTGTGATTTGAGAATGTGGCTTTCAATGTGGCTTTGGGTATAAAACTAATATTTAGTATTATTATGGAATAGGGCCTTGACCTACCCACGGACAGTATAGCATTCTGGGGGACCCTTATTCTGCGAATTTTGACAGTTGACCATACCTTTAAGATATTCTTAATTTTACAATCTTTTGTGGGACGGGCCTAAATTAAACATTTTGCTGATCTTCATGTTTAACCCTTTAGGCCCTCTCGATGTATTAAGGCATCATTCAACATCCTTGAAAACAAACTTAGTTTTCCTACAACCAAGGGTTTTAGAAACTGGTTTACCAATACATGGTGATTTTCATTACTTTTTCACCCACATCAAATCATCTTCATCCACCACAAGTCGAGAATTGCGACAGCAATTCGCGGCTTGTACTGGAGGAAAATGACAATGGTAAATTCAGGCTTGAAAGGGTTAAACGGGCCTCAGCAGATACGAGTTGTTCAACCAGTGTTGGTTTAATTGTGGTTCATTGTCTGAGACGCTGGCCCAACATTAAACCAGCACTGGTTCAACGCTTCGTGCTTACTGGGATTAAATAACGTATATGCTGGCCAGTATATCTAGTTGATGTCTGTAGCCCACCAAGAAGACGTGTTTAACCTTTTCACTACCATACATGACGGAAATTTCCGTCGTCATTCGTCAATGAACGTAACCATAAAATGACACAAATTTTCGTCAAATATATACTACATTTATGTATTTTTCGTCATTTGAAGCTGGAAATTGCGTTAGCAATTCCAGCTTCAAATGACGAAAAATAGAACACCTACACCAGTATATCTGGATCCTGGCATGCACCCCGGCCTGGAAGTCAAAGGGTTAAGAAATGGTCTGGTAATTCTATACACTTTACCCGTTGTTACACCTTAGCTCTATTTTTACACAAATGCGCTCCTGTGAGTACAAAGACTCTACCCGGGAAACCACCAACTCCATGGATGACTCAAGAAATAATGCAGGTTAAAACCATTCGCCACAATCTCGAACGAACCTGGCACAGATCTCGCACACATCTAGATTGTTCTCGTTACAAACATCAGTGCCACCTGTGTAACAGAATGATGACAAAAGCTAAATCAAAATATTTAGCTGATGTTATTACAGAAAAGTCAGACGAATCTCGTCGTCTATGGAACTCCATAAATAACATTCTGCATAGAATTACACCTCCGGCTCTGCCAGAGTTCACATCAGTTAAATCACTTTGTGACCATTCTGTAAATATTGTGTTGATAAAATTTAAAATATTCGCGCCAAATTTCCAGATAAAGTACAGAATATTCCATCGATGCGGAGCACAGAAATGATACCCAAAATGAACGTTTTTGAACGTGGGACAGAAGTTGAAAAATAGTCTTGATATATTAATAGCTCCCATCACTGATATAATTAACATTTCAATGGCAACTAGTACATTTCTTCCAAATTTCAAAGAAGCTCATGTAAGACCACTACCTAAAAAATACCTCTTCCTAAAAACGACTGAAAAATCACAGGCCTGTATCCAGCTTGAGTTTCATTTCCAAAATCTTAGAAAATGTAGTAGCCAATCGGCTGCTCATATAAAAAGTAACCATATATCTAATCCATTACAATCAGCCTACAGGAAACATCATTCAACTGAATCAGCTCTACTGAAAGTACATAACGATATAATTATTAGTATGGACAAGGGTGAGGTTACAGCTCTGACGTTGTTTGACTTGTCCGCAGCTTTCGACATCATTGACCATTCTACATTAACAAATAGACTTTCACATTGGTATAGAATATCTGGGCAGGCTCAAATTTAATGTTCTTCTTATTTGCAAAATAGGCACTAATCTATAGAATCAGATAAAGTCACACTCTCATATGGAGTTCCACGGGGCTCTGTGCTTGGACCAGTGCTTTTAACACTATACACTACACCACTGAGCACTATCATCTCCAGTCATGACATAAACCATCATATTTATGCAGATGATACTCAAATTTACATCTTTAACCGTTTACAACGCTACGGAATCTCTTGAGAAGTTGCAACATTGTGTAATGGCGGCCGTGTCGGTCTGGATGACAGGGTATAAGCTGAAGCTTAATCCTAGTAAGACTCATTGGGACCAAACTTCAGCGAGAAAATACTTATCCCAAACATGTAGGGTATGCTTCCATCATATCTGTGACCTGCGTCAAATTCGAAAAGTCTGTCCTTAGATCTTGCCAAGCAAATTGCAGTGGTACTGGTCAGTAGCGAGTTAGATTATTGTAACTCACTTTGTCACAATATACCATAAAAAGATATCGCTAGATTACAACGCCTTTAAAACTGCCTTGTTAGAGTGGCAAGCAATGCCACACGATTTAGTCGTTCTGTTCCAATTCTAAAACGGTTACATTCGCTTCCTGTCAAGTTTCGCATTTATTTTAAAATATGCGCAATAACTTTCCGAACCCTAAAATACAACCAACCTGCATATCTGGCTGACTTACTTGTTTGGTCGAAATGCTCAAAATATCTACACTCCACAAATTCAAATAGATTTGTTGTTCCTCGTATAAAGACTAAGACTGGGTCAAGAGCTTTTTCTATATCTGGTCCAGTCTTACGGAACGCCCTGCCTGTGCCAAAACGTAATGCCGAAATAACCTTAATATTCCGGAAATTACTTAATCTCACCTATTTGACCTGGCTTTCCCACCCTAACTCCTCAGCAGCCCGGCTCCCTGTTGACGTACCTGCTTTGGCCTCGATTATGACACATGATCACGTTAAGGATTTGTGCGCCTCTAAGCTCGGTCCGCTGAGGATATAGGCCCTATTGAAGTTTTATTGATTGATATTGATTGAAAATACATGATTTATCGGCCATTTACAGTGGCCTGAGATACATGGAGAGCAGTGGCTTGATCCAACACATCACGTTATGCTACTGCGACCCTTTAATCTTCAAGATCGCACAAAAATATAAATTTGTCTTTCCATGCTCTTCCCCATTTCCAATTCGGCATCTGATACTAGAGGATGTAATTGCTATGCTAAAGAAGACTCGCTACTCTGAGATCTTGATGTCACACTCTCAGGATCCTTCGGGTACTAGGGTTCCACTCTCTACTCGAATCGTTACGACACATCCACTTTAATCCTTAGCCCACTAAGCACGACTATAGTCGTTTTAATTTGTTTCATCGCAGTTATTAGGAATGTAATACATGTTCAACCCTTTCAAGCATGAATTATCATCTTCCTCCACTACAAGCCGCGAATTGCTGTCACAATTCTCGACTTGTAGTTGAGGAAAGTAATGAAAATGACCATGAACTGGTAAACCAGTTCCAGAAAAATTTTCTTTCTAAAATCTATGGTTGTTGGAAAACTAAGTTTGTTTTCAGGGATGTAAAATGATGCATTAATGCATCGTGAGGGCTTAAAGGGTTAAACATGAAGATCGGCAAATGTTTATTCTTAAATTAAACAAAATAATCTGAGTAATTTTCACATAATGTAGTGTTTTAAGTTTTCTACTTCTAAGCCATTTGCAACTGGAATTGCTGAAGATATATCTAGCTGTAAATGACGGAACATACTTCTATCAGTCATGCCTCCATCTCTTACTTTGAAAAAAATTAATTCGCCGGACATCCATGCTGCTGTTAACCGGGGAATATTGGCAGCGTTAAACCGATGAAAGTTATTCCAAGTTGTCCCGGGTCGACTAGGGCGGCGAGCCTTGGTGTAATGGTTGATCTGTAAAGTCTGATCTCGCGGGTTCGTCCCCCAGTTCTTACAATCGAGTTTGAAAGAAACTAATAATGTCTCTCCTGTCCAGTCGCAAAAAATCATTATTGTGGGAACCTCCGTGACCAATGGACTCGATCTCAGACCTCCAGTGATTGAATTTCGAATACTGTGTCTGGGGACAATTCTATCTTTTTAATATCACCATCATCAGGAGGTTCTCCTAGCTCAGTTTAGCCTATATGTGACCAGCATCCCCATACTTTTATTCATTCCAAAACGTTCCTAGTTGTGTAATGTATATAGGCTTGTCTTGGCTTACCCACCATCACACTTTGTGCTGAATTCATATCACGACGTTCCCAGCAAAATCCAAGCATTGAATCAATGTTGCTGTCGCGATGATATACAATTCATCTCTTTATCGCATCGCACCATCGTGTCAGCGTTCTATCGTATCAAAACATCGCTCTATTGCCCCATCACTCAGTTAACCTAGCGCTATCGCTCCGTCGCCATCACGTTACTTCATAATCGTATTCCATAATCCTGTCATCTCGTCGTCGCGTCATCGTGACATTGTGATATCATATCATTGTGCTACACTCTAAACAATATGGGTTATATAAAAAGAACCCTTCAGTACAATCAACATGCAACCCCAGAAGAACCCTGCGTCAACTGCTATCGATTTATCGTTCTTTTTAACTTCATACGTAAATTACTTGTGATTGCCACTCACAACAGAGCGTAGGAGGAGGGCGAGGGGGTGACGTGATTATTTTGTCTAGAGCAAAAAAAAAATTGTACACATTTTCGTCGGGTCGCGCCTAAAATTGACTGGTCTTCCAAACATGATATGTTCACATGAGACAAGTGAGTGATATAGATCAGTCTGTAGTATAGATCCATCCTAGTATAATGTATGTCATAATGGTATGCTTAAAACACGAAACAAAAATATCACAATAAAAACTAACAAGCTAGATAAACCTTCAACTTTTATTGTATGTGAAATTTCATGCAAAACATAACGATGATCTGATTGCAAACAGCTGAACGGATTAACATAAATAACAATGTATCTTCACATTTAAATCTACATTATCAAAACAATTAATTTTTCTGTGGATTAAGAACTTCTTATACAATTTTACAAATTTGTTAATTTTTTTCAATACACATTTAACTTCTATATATGTATGGTATATTACATTATTAATAATAGGCGAAATGAAAAACAAGCATTATGTCGGTTTTGTTGCATACTATTTGTAATGTTGACAAATAATATATGTGGTGAAAGAGGGTAAATCCAAAATGAGAGCCAGATTGATAACGTATTTAAGGAATAGAACGAATACAATACTCACTGGAGTCTGGAACAAAGATATTGCATTCTGTGAAATGCAAATCACAGAGAATAGTAAAATCATAGATTAACCATATAGTAGAGACTACAAGAGGACAACGTTTTGCAAGAAAGGGAACCAGGCACTGTATGTCAAAATATTTGGAAATCACTCTCAAGCTGGTCAGATTTCATGTTTCAACCTATCAGCGTAAAAAAGGAAAATTGAGTTGTAAACATGTGTAAGCCATTGACCATGATTCATAAAGAGGACAATTAATTCTAGCTTGGGTGGCCATACAGTCGTCCACTGGGGGTTAAAAGGTCATATACTGCAGTACTGTACCAATTACTAGGTATACTTCTTAATTCCCAATTGACTATAATTACTTGATATTATAATGATTAACATAAATATATTCCTGAATATGATATAGTCCATAACCCTCAGCATGCAAAGTAACAATAACAACTTTGTGTTAGCTTGAAGCTACTACAAGGTTTAAAATAAGACATATGCTAAAAGGTTATTATAACTAATCAAACATATTTGCGTTGGTTTGATAATAAATTTCATTTGATTTTGATAACTAAGATAAATATGAACACTTCATGGACAACCAAATATGTGTCGTAATAATAAGTAACTTTACACAAAAGCTAAGATCTTAAAGGATCGATCCTAATTTCATTGAGAATACACAGTCTATGATTATTTTGTTTGGTTTAGGTCATATAGACCGACATGTATAGGTCTTTTGAGTATACATGGTCACAGGATAATACCTGGGCTTACACAAAATGATCTAGATTGCAGTATAATGATACGTTCTTCGTTAATATTGTGAATAAATATTTGGCTAAAATGCTACCTTCCTCATACATTAAAGCACAAAGGCAACGCTCAAGATGTCTACCTAATTTGACCATAAATGCAGTTATTTTAATGCTGTAAATGCAACATATATATTCTTCAATATAAACACAATTAATAGAAAATAATAAAAAGTCAGTGGTATAATTTGTAAATCCTCCACTTGAAATGATGTTAATTTGTCAAAATATCATTATTTGACTCAGTTGAAAAATATATGGAGTCGCATTTTAAAAAAAAAAGACCGAAAGAATATTCAAAGTATCGAACGTATTTTACTATCAATTTATAATATCTCAAGTTATTTTCTATTCGGTCAATCAGAGCAGACAGCACATAGCAGGTTTTTACCATTAGGGTAGATGTTACAGGGGAGGGAGCCACATGTAGCTTCGGCTCGATAAAAAAGAGCCCCATTAAGACTTGTTGTAGCGCTGTGTATAGCAGGTTCATGAGCATTGTCCATACACACATGTGTCGTCCTGTAATGGCCGACGTTTTCAGTAGCCAAATAACCTTGGTATTCTGTGTCGAATCCAGCCGGGCATTCATCACTTCCAGGATACATAAATACATTTTTGTTTCGTGTCTGGCAGACGGCGCAGGCCACGTCGTGCTCCTTATTAGGTTCTGATTCGTATTCTCCTCCATACACTCTGGCTCTGGCATCGGGTTCACTTCCTGTTAGGAATTTAGGTTTATCCGTCAAGCAGATATAATCACTTCCTGACCCTCTGTTTTGGTGCTCAGACCCAGCAGCAAAACCTAATAACACAAGAGAGCATTATTAAAGCATGTATTTTCTCTTTTCTTTTGAAAAAAAACTTTAAATGTAGTACCTGATCACTGCTGGAGAGTAATGGTTCACTGGTACAGCTCCATTACTGTGCGTAATAAATGGAATGGTAAGTTACTCCTAAAAGGTGTGTGAGGGCACCCACCAGTGTGGGCTGTCCTTTCCTTTCCTATTCAACGTATTTTTTATCAAGATTTGTCAAATTGTAAACTTATGCATGCCTAACGCAGTAGGCAAACGCAGAGATGATAACTACTGTTGATCTGACCAGAACGGAACACGACAATCCATGATTGGATTGGGGCAGTAATGGATTGGTCAGCACAGGCAAAGGTCAACCGAGCCATCAAGGCTGATAGACTGGCTACCGCCGCCAGGAAATGTATGTTAACTCAATGTGCCGATTATGATTATGTATGATTAGATGTTAAATCAATGTGGTGATTATGATGATGTAAAGTTTATATAAGAGACGGACGTCGGTGAGAAGAGTGATGCGGGCTTGATAAGGGATTGACGCGGGCCAGAGTGCTGTCCAAGGCATGATGGTGCGCGCTCTCCTTTAGAACTAAGCTGGGTTGTGTATCTCTGCCATGATGAAGCAGAGTGAAGTGACTATGTAATTGTATCTGTATATTATATATGTGTTCCACACAGATGAGGAGCAATAAACACGACGTTTTCCTAGAGAAGGACTTTGTTAAACGAGCCTGAAGTCTGAGATTGAAAACCAACCCTTCGTCGTCCGCCGTGTCGTGTTAGCGTCGGGATGGCGTCAAGGGTTGACGTCTCTTTTCAAAATGGTGCTGATGGCATAAAAGTAAAACAAAATGTATCATATACTGTATTCTGCTACGCTGATGATATTCTTATTGAAAGTCTCGCGTGTACAGTCACTGGCTTGCAGAGTATGATTAATCTAGCTGATCAATACATATCAGACCACAGTCTGAGATTAACCGCTTTAAAGTCAGAGTGTGTATCTGTTGGTCAAAATGATTTTGTCTCAAGTCCTGTATGGTCTTCGGTTTCATGCAGACTATACTGATGTATCTGTAATCACACAGACACAGACTAAAATAATTTCCATTTTTATTTCCAATGAGAAGTATCTTTCGGTGTGCTGTATATTAAGATACGTTCACACCATGAGTGGCATGGCATGGCGATATAATAAATGTACATAATATGAGCGACATGGCGCGGTGTGACGGGGTGCGGCAGGAGATTTCTGGACAATTTAAGAGAAAACATTGAATTCTACTTGCACCGAGTCGCACCGCATAATGTGAACAAGCTATAATAATTTCAGAGCTTCAACTTCTTTCCCGTGCCTTGTCGCACTGCAAAAGTTGAAATTTTCTTGTGCAGTGTTTTCTGAACAATTCAAGTGCATATGATCTAATTCTGTTCGCGCCGCGTCATGTATGTAGGCCTATGTAGAACCTTTCTCTATATCACTAGATGAAAAGAACCTCTAGGAGCCATTTGTGTTGAGAGTGTACTTTTCTCATAGCTTTCTTAGTTTTCCCCACTAGTCAGTATGTCCCCACAAAATATATATATATATATAAATGATTTTTAGCAATTTTTTAGGATAAAAAAATTCAACTAGGCATCTTGTATTTTTCTAAGGCGTCTGCCAATGTGCCTCTTGAAAGGTTGTTTTCAAAATCAACACACTATGATATTGATGGGAAAATTAATCAATGGATATATTCTGTTCTGAAGAAATGTTCACAGACATTGTAAGAGGAGATTGTCTCCAATCTGAGTCTGTGTTTGTTGACTCTGGAGTGTCCCAGGGTACCGTACTCAGACCATTACTGTTTCACCTCCACATCAATGACATTCCATTGCATGTGAAGTCACAGGTCAGGTTTGTGCAGATGACTGTCTGGTTTACAAACCGATTAGAGCTCGCTTAGATCAAATTTTACTCCAGGACTTGGATGCTCTTGTAAACAGGCTCGATACCATGTCAATAAATACTATCGTATTAATATATTTACCGGGTGTAAATCTTTATACAGAAAACTGACTTCCGGCGTATATATATTTTCACCCAGGTGTAAATATTAACCTGCTCTTTATGATTACATTTTACTTTTATTTTGCCTATTATCAGCTTATTTATCATATTTAGCCTTCCCCGAATGTTCAGTAAGTTTAATCAGATCACAAGGAATGTTACAGTAATTGACAAATATTTCAAATCTATGTTTAAAAGGCTGTAGATCGATACGAACTATTTTGTGTCTGTAGACCCCCGTGTACTGATGACGATATGTTGAAATATATTGCACAAAGTGTAGGTAAACAGTGTGCCCAGGTTGCAGCACATACGCGTCCGGTCAATCTCCATTAGTAAGAGGTGGATTGTATGTGTATTTTTTTTTCTAGAAGGCTTCATATACAAATATTCGCCATCTTGAAAACGTACACTGGTTGTATACACAGTTGAATGGTAATTCTGAGGTAAGTTACATTTTAAAAGTATATAAGAACACAATTTAATGCTTATAAAAATAACATTTATTTTTAAGAGAATAATATTTCGTAATATATCTAAAATGTAGGATATTGTGCACGATTATCATTATAGCTAGATTTTGAGTCTAGCAAAGTCAATATTGTTCCTCTGATGCAATATAGATACCCAGTATGATATATTGTGAATGTACTGCTTCGTTTCTTGATGTCCATAATCCCGTTTTTCTTATTGTGTACGTGCATGTACGGAAATGTTGTATGTGCTACAACCTGGACAGATTGTATACCTACATATAGCAGATAAATATATACATCCGGTGAAAATATTTATACGTTTGCGTATGACGATCTATATAAATACGATAGTATTTATTGACATGGTATCGAACCCGGTAAAGTGGGGAAGGACTATATGAAATGAAGTTTAATGCCTACGAATGTAACATCATAAGGATAAGCAGGGAGGCAACGTTTTTACTATTTTGAATAGGAGAATTTAATTTTTTATATACATAATTACACAGCCTTGTTCCTACTGACAATTTTCATCACTACTCTGTTGATAGCATATGAGAAGCAGCAAATTGTAAAATCTAGCACATCATGTATAGCTATAAAAAAGTACATCATTTTATATTCCCAAGAGCAATCCGGGAATGAAATGATCTAGTACCGACTGCTACAACCACG
Organism: Flabesymbios commensalis; assembly: GCA_964017125.1. Lineage (NCBI taxonomy): Eukaryota > Metazoa > Annelida > Polychaeta > Terebellida > Flabelligeridae > Flabesymbios > Flabesymbios commensalis. The sequence goes on along the minus strand of OZ024914.1, from coordinate 8,477,198 downwards.
AGCTCGTTTGTGGAATGCTTCAAGTGAGCAAATAATACTGATCAAGCACATAGCGCCAGTATGCCTTAACAAACACTCATCAGCGAGATACCCGCACTACAGTTATAATAATATTATTCAGATTCAGATACAGCTTAGGCTCCAAACATGTTCATCCATACACCAAACTAAACTAAACTAAACTTTACCTTTATATATTGAAGTTGCATTTTCTGGGCAAGTATTACTTCCCCAGTGAGTATATATAGCCCCGTCCGGGTGATCTGCAAGTACAAATAAAATACAATAATTATAGTAATCATAAACTTGCGTTTGAAAATATTATCTACTTTTTTAGAATTTTTTTTGTTTTTGAATACAAGCACACAATGCTTCTAAATCCATGCATCTAAATGATATGAGTTAAACTGTAATCTTGCTGTATACTAATCGTTTAAACAGATTTTTTAAAAACTGTTATAATCTACGACAATAGAACAAGCATTTACACGTTCAACCTTCGTGGAATGTTAACCCTGGGCAAATCCATATTTCCAACCACCCAATATATATATATACCTCCCACACAGCAGTGGCATTACAGCTGGACAACACACTAATTAAACGTTTGTGTCAATTTTTTTTTAACTGCTTAACATCAATGCAAACGATATGAAAAGTATTTCACCCAACGTTACATTTTTGGAAGCGTAAGAGAACGGGCCATACCGCATGTCGCCATCCATGCAAGCAACACGTGTCCCACAACGTCGGTTCAACGTTGGGGAAGCGTCGCAAGCAGCGATGCAATAAGTGCGGATGCACGGGTTATGCTACAGTCACATATGCATATCACCCCACTTGAAAGAGTTCAGATCGGATCAAGATCGGAAAATCATCGCCCGACATCACCGTCATTATCAATAGGACGAAACAAATGAGCTTACACCCCACCCTCTGTAGACCTGTCATGCAGATACTCTCTCTAACATGATGTCATGCGTGATACTCTCGCTAACATGGTGTCCTGCTTTCTAATGAGCCGTCAACCAGCGCATATGACGACCAGTAATTCACGGTTTTCGCATATTTAGATATGCTAAAAGTGTTCAATTGTTTTATTAGATATTTTATGAATAGCTGTTGTACCACCTTGCAAACACATGTACGAATTGGAATCGATTTGCTGTGTTTCTAAGGTGAAAAAGACGCCTGCTCACTAGATATCGGCATGCAAATAGACACTTTTGTTGATTTTATTTCAACATGGATAAACCTGCCCCGCCATAAAATGGTCTGAATATACATTGTTGTCGAATACATCAAATCGATATCCCACCAGCTTAAATAGTATCATCTAAATCTACGATATCCAGCAAAGCACTTTCTAACAATTCCATTTGAGATATGTCATGCTTTCTAAGAGCAAGTGTCCTGCTTTCTAAGGAGCAAAGTGGTACAGTTGAAATGGCAAATAAGTAATAATTGGCGAGTATTTCTACTATCTACATTAATCATTCGAAGGGGACAGCAGAGGTTACACCATTAGGATGGTTTACAACATGGTGGCGCCATAGTATATGATCACGAGCTACAAAGAGAGGCTAAATTAAATTACGCACGAGTCATGGTAGAAAAGAAAGGTTCTGTATTATGAGATGGCTTCTATTCTCCCGTACAAAGGCGGCATCTGCTTACTTGTAAAGTGAGCAGATACTGACTTTTGTCTTTATGGAATAGTAATGTGTTCTACTGGATATGTAAACTGTGATAAAATACATTAGAATTTATTACATTGCAGATTTAAAAATAGGTTAAGTTAAGTTATATATGTTTAGTCCATAATCGTGTAGGCCTATTGATGGGCCCGTCGTATCTTGGCAAATTTGTATTTTTGTTTTTAGCCATATATATCACATTACAACGATATTTGTTATCTCGCTATAATGAGTTATAAATCGTTAAATCGACTTAGTATAAGTCGTTAAAGCGACTTATAAGTAGTTAAATGGACTTAAGCAAAGTCGTTATAACGACTTATAAGTCGTTAAATCGACTTAGTATAAGTAGTTATAACGACTTATAAATCGTTAAATCGCGTTAGCATATGTCGTTATAACGACTTATTAGTCGTTAAGTCGACTTAAGCTAAGTCCTTATAAATCGTTAAATTTATTTAGTAAGCTATAAGTCGGTATAACGACTTTTAAGTCGTTAAATCGACTTAGTATATTAAGTTGATTTGACAATTTATACTAAGTCGATTTAACGACTTAAATGTCGTTATAACGACATATACTAAATTGATTTAACGACTTATAGATCATTATAAAGACATATACTAAGTCGATTCAACGACTTTTAGGCTGTTATAACGACTTAGTTTAAGTTTATTTAACGACTTATAAGTCTTTATAACGAGATAAAACTATTTTTGTCATTTCGTTTCAAAGCTTCTGTATATATGTGTTTACGGCATTTGCAAGTCACAGCGGGGACAACTTTAATGTTGTGCCAGCTGTCGAGATGTTGGCCCAGTATTGAGACAGTGCTGGCTGAATTTCTGGTGTCAGCGGGTGTGTTAGTTTCGACTACATGTGTTCCTGACGCTGGAGTCATAATCTATAAATATCACCCACTCCCAACCCCTAGAAAAGTATACATAGGGGGCCTACATGTACTGACAGGTAGGCCCAATTGTAGTATAGGCCTATTAATATGTGAAACTCAACCTTAACCTTGACCTCCGATGTTTTCACTGAGCTCGCTAATACAATGAAGTATCAGGAGGGGGGTCTTACATAACATTATTTTCACCGAGTAGTCATTCCGGTGACGTCACTGCGTTCCACAGAATAGGACTTTCTAGATGGCAACCATTCAATCGCCGGGGGGGGGGAGGAGAGGGAGGCGGAGTATTTTAAAAATAAAACCCCGGACAGGCTCTTTATGAAATAAATAATATATTTAAATATCTAGACTAGGCCTAATCAGATTTGAAATTTTCAGCGTGCTACCGAGCCACGACCAGTTAAAATTATGCTCGGATAAGTAATCCAGCCCAACCCCCCCCCCCCTCCCCCCGGAGATTGAATAGCCCCCCCCCCCCACTCTTAACAGTTATATTGATTATAAATATATGGTTTATTTAACAGCGTATCGGCGTACATTCACCATGTAGGTTTATTGGTAGGTATATGTTTGGGGCTGTTGCAGTCTATACCTGTTGAATCTATAAGTCTACGAACATATTGTTTTTAACATATAGACATAATGTCTAGTTATGCCTACAGTTACGACGTGACTGGTATTGAAAGGTTGCAAGGATACACAAAAATCCATGTTCATGTAGACTAAGTGGCTTAGCCTCAATGATTCATAATATTTACGGACTCCTTTCCTTAGGACGTTGGTTATGATGCTCAACGATTCAGTCGGTTTAATTTACACCCCAGTGATATTAAGTTTAATTTGTATGTATTTTACACGATACTGGTTGCCGCCCCTTGTGCGCATCAGTTGTTGAAGTATTATTATACATGTAATGATGATTTACAACATTTTTCAAATTGTCAATACTTAAATGCAACAGTTATATCCTGATATTGTTGTATTGAGCAGATCGCTTAGAAAGCAGGACATACTACATATTTATTGTTAGAAAGCAGGACAATGATGGTTAGAAAGCAGGATACAATAATGTAGACGATTTTTTGACGTCTATTTCACCTTATAATCATACCAAATCGATTTGAACTCGTACATGTGTTTCCAAAGGTGGTACAACAGCGCTATTCATGAAATATCTAATAAAAAAATGAACAGTTTTAGCATTTAAATATGCGAAAACTGTGAATTTCTGCTCGTCATATGCGCTTGTTGACGGCTCATCAGAAAGTAGGGCACCATGTTAGAGAGAGTATCACGCATGACACCATGTTAGAGAGAGTATCTGCATGACAGGTCTACAGAGGGTGCACCCGGCCGGCGTGCTTTAATGTCATCTTCAGTGTCATTATTGGCCGGTGACGGCGTCTGGCCCCGGTGCTCACTGTGTGCATGATGCCTGATTGTTTCTATTGATAGAGGCTTTGTTGATTGAAAGCGGATTAATGTAAACTTCCCTGACTTGCAAATAAATACTTTAAACACTCACAAAGGAAATATTATTTCTCTCACGTGGTGTCGATTAGTCATATTTAGCTTTGAAAACATCGGAGGATTTAGAGGAAGTGGGTGGATGGATTGAGATCCCATTTGGATAAATAATACAAACTTTGAATCATGGGGCTGTCAAGGAAATGAACGGTGAGTGGGGATAACTATTTTTTCTATGAAACTAGCGTCCTAGAGCACGGAACGAGCCCATGAATGGTGTGACAGGCAAGCAGCTTTAATCGCTACCCTAGGGCCCTCGCGTCATCAGTCTGTATGGTTGGTCAAAGATAAAAGTGAGCATGCAGCGTAATCTTTTTTTTTATCTAATGTAGTATTTGAGGAATGACACTGATTTAAAAAACAATTCAAAAATTATGTTATGGTATGACAACAACACATTTAAAGGGACTGGCCCAGGCTAAAATGATAAAAAAATCGGTGATTTTATTTCGGTTTCTTAATATGACCATATGATGTAAACATGTACATAGACTAGAACTGCAAATTTTTATAATTTTTGTGCTGCGCATTTACCGGTTAGGCTAGATATAGAGACGAAATTCGCGCATTTCCTATTTTTGACATGGTTGTCAATAATTAGAAATCAGGAATTTTGTCTCTATATCTAGCCTAACTGGTGAATGCGCAGCACAAAAATTATAAAAAATTGCAGTTCTAGTCTATGTACATGTTTACATCATATGGTCCTATTAAGAAACCGAAATAAAATCACCGAGTTTTTTTTATCATTTTAGCCTGGGCCAGTCCTTTTAATGTTTAAGTAAACAGTGAAGTCCCATTTCAGAAAGATATCACAAGTTAGTGATTTTATGGCAGCCATTTTGAATTTGTGTTTCAAAGGGTGACAGCTCCGCATGCTCGTAGCATGCGGAGCTGTCACCCTTTGAAACACAAATTCCCCCCACCCCATGGCTGCCGGACTAAAGAAGTCATTTGATAAACTAAGTCATAGTCCCAATTGCATTTGTTTTGTATGGTATTGTCCATCTTCCCACACAAACCTCGCTACTCCAGAGGTCGCAGACTGACCTTGCTGAGACGGTTTTAAAACCATCTATTGGAGTGGGGACTTTTCAGAGAGAGTTTTGCTGTTTAGCCCAAGTTTGACCTCAGGCATGAGTTCTGCTTCAATGTGGGACCACTGTCTAAGACACCGGCCCTGCATTAAACAACAAATGTCTGTTGGCTGAGAATTTGATTGGAAATATGACAGACAGCACCCACCACATCCCACCAGACACGTGCCTGAGGGCTGGATTAATGTTGAACCAACGTTAATATAATGTGAATGTGTGAGGTAAGGGAATGAAAATGTTTTATTTTGCCACAAAACCTCACGTATACTATGTAGGCCTACTCTACAACTTACCATGCTCCTCTTCAGGTTCAGGCTTCGGAATGTCATGTAGATCACATGTCTTTGACTTTTCAGGTTGACACTTTCGGTTGACGTCGTCCCAGTACTCTAGTTCGCCAGTTGAATTAACTATCGGGCATGGGTTGTGGTCCATAAGATAGCCTTTTCTACAGATGACATAGATATTGCACCCATGACACGATTGATATCGTCCATTACTAAGTCCTTTACAATCTCTGACACAGCTAGGACCAGTCGTAGTGCCTGAAACAGCAAGTGCCATTATATTCAAAGAATAACAATTGATGGCATGTCCACGTTTGTTGTGATTTATAAGCAATGACAGAGACAAAGACAGAGAGGCAGACAGACAGACAGACACAGACATGGCAGGTAAAACATAATAATGGCAGCGATATATTCTGACAATAATGACATAGGCCAAACTTTAAGCGTAATAAAAAAATAAAACATACATCATGCTGCCATGTGAATAAGTACAGAACACCTACAGGTAATATACACCCTCAAAATCCTTCCAATATTTTTTTTTTAAATAAAAAACTACAGAAAACATCAGTGCAAAGAACTGTGAGAAAAAAACTAAGTACTAAATAAGAACATTTCTGAATCCTATATAATAGGAAAACCATTGCCTAAAATAATTATATTATTTTAAATTATGTCTATATAATAGGAAAACCATTGCCTAAAATAATTATATTCTTTTAAATTATGTTTATATGATGACAAACTAATATTTGATTTTAAATAAGAGTGCGTAAAATCCACAATTTCGTTCCTGTAAATCTGATAGTTTGTTGTGGCAATCTACTTTTACAAGCTCCTATATGGATAATGTTAGCTTGATTTTATGGCAGCCATTAATGTCATATAATATTTTATATTATGGCTGCGTATTGTACTGTTTTGTATGAATATATCATTAAAGATTACATGCAATAACCCTTTTTTGTGCGTACTGTATAATTATCTGATAACTGGACTAAAAGTGAAAATGTTTTAAAAATTAAGTTTAGATTTATACAAGTATTAACCGACCATGTTTATTAATGACCAAATTTATTACTATTGCATGAAGTGATTTGGCTTTTAATTAGTGTTTTCTTGAAATACATATCTCTCTCTCGGACCCTGTGGGTCACATCATCTTTTGTTAAAATATATCTATAGCACAAAAATAAGAACTGCTCTATATAGTATCTAGAACGCTTTCCGACCTTAATCACTTCTCCTTTTACTTTTGCGACAGGAGAAGTGATGGGAGATAACGTGGCGTGTCCTCGTGTTTTTTAGCCTAAGCAGAGTACCACGGCTAATAACCACGAAGACACAAAAGCGTTACAAGATACCTCCATCGCTTCTCAATATTGTACAATATTTTATTTTTCTCAGTATGAAGATTATTATGAATGTTTTTGTATGAATAAATACTATTTTAGAAAAAAAACCCAGATCTACAGTATTATGCTTCATGTGTTTACTTTAGGATAATTTATGAAAAGTGATCAATTGCAACAGAATTAAGGTTGGCTAAAAAGCATAAGTATTATGCAGTATAATTTTTTCAACAGCTGTTATTAAACTGCTCTAACCATCACCACAAAATTGTTACCACATTTTCTGATGCATTCTCTACGTCAGAGTCATACATATGAATGCCATTTAGATATTGAGTGAGTGCATTTGTACAGTTACTCTGATGTTTAATAATAAAATATACGCTGAATAATGAAATATAAGCAAAAACTATTTCAGCATTGATTTCTGCTCATCAAAGCATGGGTTTAAAAGTTATGGGTTAAACACTTTCAAATCACAACACACATGTAACAAAAATGATGTACAAAACAACTCATATATATATATAAAAAATAATGTTTTACTTACAGACATACCCTTCTTCTTCTATATGGCTGACGACTGATGTTATAAAAGTCAAGAAGGTGAGTATAATTAACAAACGCATTATCTTTCTGTTATGTTCAGTTGCGCGGGACTCTTGTTTAACAGTTTTGTATTTTTATAACTCTCTCGTCTTCAGTTGTGGCCGGTCACTCTGGTCATGTCAGTGTCTCTCTTCTTGGTTGGTCTCCTAGCAGTGTGGCCGCTTCTCCTCCAATGAGTCTTGCTGTGGGGGACATTGGCTTTTTGCGTGAAGATTTGATCACGTGATCTAGTAAGGCCATGTAGTGGCATCTTGTGATTGGACGTCGTTGACTCATGCTCATTTCCGGTCGAGACGTCGGGGATAATCGTGGCCAGACGTTTGCATATGTTTTCACGGCTGTCTGATTCCCATGCTCTGTGTGACATCTCCTACAGCATTAGTGCAAATTACCTGTTTTCAAGTATGCTAAATCATAGTTGTGTGTAGTAAGTCACGTTACAGTTGTCACCGGCTAATAATTTATACAATTTCTCGAATATCGCTTGATGCAATTTAATTAAATGAATACCTGGCTTGAAACTAACGATTTACAACAGCTGTGTAATAATAGCGTTGTGTTTCTCGCTCGATGAGACAATTTCTCTCACAAATAAGATGATTTTAACTCTCATATTACAACAAGTGAGTTTTCACTTGTATTGTTTACCAAAGAGTTTAGTCCGCAAATTTTTTGAATAGGAGTAAGCCTATATTTGAACTTTTCCAACTGCTGGACGTTAATTTGCAATCACATGCTCAGCTTTTTTTCTCTAATAATATTTAAGCGTATTATTTTTGATATTTCATCCATTGCTAACTTCGAATCACATTAATGATTGTAATAATATTTTAGACTACACTGTGTATCACTTGCGACAATCAGCTTACGCTACGCCACATGCTAGTCACAACCATCATATTCGTATGCCACAGTACTCAAAATGTCTATTTGACTTCAGTACGCTGATTCATTGTATTTAACTAGTCTCTATGCATCATCAAATACATGATCCCAGTACTCAAATTGATTCGATGTTCATTTAATCAAAACAATATAAATAAGTCACCAAATTCACCCACTTACCTGACGATCGATCAATAAATCAATCAATCAATCAATCAATCAATCAATCAATCAATCAATCAATCAATCAATCAATCAATCAATCAATCAATCAATCAATCAATCAATCAATCAATCAATCAATCAATCAATCAATCAATCAATCAATCAATCAATCGATCAATCGATCATTCAATAATTCAATCATTCAATCAATCAATCGATCGATCGATCGATCGATCAATCAATTAATCAATCAATCAATCAATCAATCAATCAATCAATCAATCAATCAATCAATCAATCAATCAATCAATCAATCAATCAATCAATCAATCAATCAATCAATCAATCAATTAATCAATTAATCAATCTATCTATCGAGCAATCAATCAAGTAATCAATCAATCAATCGATCGATCGATCAATCGATCGATCGATCGATCGATCGATCGATCGATCGATCGATCAATCAATCAATCAATTAATCAATCAATCAATCAATCAATCAATCAATCAATCAATCAATCAATCAATCAATCGATCGATCGATCGATCAATAAATCAATAAATTAATAAATCAATCAATCAATTAATCAATCAAACCAATCAAACCAATCAAACCAATCAAACCAATCAATCAATCAATCAATCAATCGACCAATCAATCAATCAATCAATTAATCAATCAATCAATCAATCAATCAATCAATCAATCTATCGAGCAATCAATCAAGTAATCAATCAATCGATCGATCGATTGATCGATCGATCGATCGATCAATCAATCAATCAATCAATCAATCAATCAATCAATCAATCAATCAATCAATCAATCAATCAATCAATCAATCAAACAATCAATCAATCAATCAATCAATCAATCTATCAATCACAAACGCACAATTCAATCAATCGCTCGATCGATCAATCAATCAATCAATCAATCAATTAATCAATCAATCAATCAATTATTCAATCAATCAATCAAGCAATCAAGCAATCAATCAATCAATCAATAACAAATGCACAATTCAATCAATCGTTCGATCGATCAATCAATCAATCAATCAATCGATCAATTAATCAATCAATCAATTATTTAATCAATCAATCAATCAAGCAATCAAGCAATTAATCGATCCATCAAGCAAGCAATCAGGTACTCAAGCAATTAATCAGCTAATTAATCAATCAATCAATCAATCAAGCAATGAGACAATATACGATTATATGAATGCACTGAAAGGGTTAAAATTACAAAATTATACGTTTTCCACGTTTATAAATAGATATATATGAAAAAAACCCCACGATTTTTTCAGACCCACATATAGCATAGAGACAATTAGGTATAACACGGGCTCGCTGAAAATGAGAAAGTGTAAACCAAACTTTAGTTTGATTCTGGTTCACAGTTGGGGAGGCGTCTTGTGCACCGGGTCAGCAGTGGGCCAATGCTGACGTGATGTTATGTACAGAGGAAGGAAGCTGATTCATTATCCGTGGCCTTGTGTAGATGACATATAAGAGAAATGAAATGATTGTTATCAATATAATATATGTGCTCTCTGACCCCGAAGTCAGCTAATCAAACTATGTTTAAAATATACCCAGCCACCCAGACAGCTTGATATATGCATGGCCTTGTGTGTCAGGAACAAAGGCTAGGGTAAATTTCTAAAAGGACAATATTGTTTGCAACACATTTCAACTGGTTAATTTTATTTTAAACTACAAAGTGTAGCCTGCTCGGCCTCGAACCGTCAGGGCTCAAGTTTTGAATCCTATGTTTGGAGATAAGTGTTATGTGATTAATCTCACCATCGTCTTGCTCACAAGGGGCTGAGTACATGTCCCATTATGTCTGATGTATTTTAGTTCATTCGAAGTTGTCCAAATAATATAAACACCAATTTTATCGTTCAATTTTCGCCATAATGCAAAGAAGTTTCAAGTATTCGTCGTGTTAGTTAACCATTTAAAAACTGAAAACAGACGTTCACAATTTAGAGCAAATAAGTGAGTGACTATTTGAAATTAACCGTCGTAATACCCAAAAATTTCTTTTAATTTTATTTACATTGCATTGTGAATGGTTGTGGCCATTCTCATTTCAGCTTGAATTAGATTAAAATATCATGATCTCAATAAATAGATACCTATAATATATTAAACTGAGGCCCAGAAGGTCTTTATTTCGATGTACTTTACCAGTTTCTGTTGAACTAATTAGCTTCAAAGTATTTCGTATAATGCCTAAATGTGACAATGGTGCTGACAGGGTTACGTCTCACCATACAAATTCATAAGCGCATATCATTATAAAGCTAACGAATAAGTTAACGAGTTACTACCTTTAAAAAATTGTGGCTCTTTACAGCAGCCAAGGAGGTAAATATTACAAATATATCAGTTTGATACCAATTTAAATCGATTTTGTGACGCTTTCTTGTTGCGAAAGCCAAAGCAAACTTAGAATCAATACTAAAGATAACTTGTAATCCAGAGGCGGGTAGCAAAAAGGCCTAGACCAAAGCCACTATAGAAGTCGTGATTTTAGTGCGTTTTGCGTAGGGTGGGCACATTTTACTGTAAAAAAAGCATCCAGTTTCAAAACCCCATTTGATTTATTACATTGAAAGATAACAGGCTGGTGACAAACATAATACATGGGTTTATGTACAATTCTCCACTTTGCCATGTTTAAGAATGTTGGGAATCCTCCTGAGCTCATGGGTCATGATACATGTAAGGTGGGCACCATTGAAACATGCATTCAATCTCCAGGGGGGGGGGGGGGGTGGGGAGCTGAAGTCTTTGTCGCGGACAAATTATTTCTTTCAACCCGGCTCAAATAACATGTATAACATGTTCATATAGAACACTTCTTGAAGTAAATTATTTATTTCTCGCAGAGTCCGCCTGAAATTATTAATTTAAAAAATAACCCCCCCTCCCTCGAGATTAAATGGTGGCCCCCTAAGTCTAATGGACGGGTATATATGTGTGGCGAGACGTTTCGTCTCCTTGAGAATAAAAGAATTTATGAAGTGACAGATAACCCTTTCATATCCGAATAGATCTATGCAAATTTGTACTACGTTTGATGATTTATATTAACACCTACAACGCTGAAATATATTTCTATTAACTATGGAGACTAAAGGGGTTTTTTCAATTTGAGGTCGACAAAAATTAGCTCTCTTTTCATTTGAATACCTTTCTTATGTTTAGCTATGCTACGACCATTATAAATATTTAAAAACTCTCAGTACGATAACCGACTTTAGACGTGAGATTCTGACGTCTCGTAGTAGTACGTAGTATCGTTTATTATAGTCACATGTGTACATATTTTTACAACATTTTAGGTATGCAATAGAAAAAATACACCCAGCCCTTTGGGCCTATAAGTGACCTTTTCATATATATATCTTAAATTATTGTTTGTGAGGGAAGCTGAGGGTGGAGCGATTTCCCGGTGATATAATATATCTATATAGATGTGTACATAGTCATATAATATATGAGATATCTATAGATATAAAAGGCAAAACATGTCATATGTGAAAAAGTGAAAATAGAATAGATACATATAAAGCGTGCATCTACATTTTGAAGGGCGACAATTGTCACTTTCTACGGTGGCACTTGGCGCTCCTTCATCTCCACAAGAACGATCTCTGACGAGACGTATTAAACGAACTACACATCAATGCGAACGCTAACGGCGAAATTGCGGTGATGTGTGTTGAGCCTTATACATTTGACTTATAAATTACATTTTTCCTAATATCATACGCTTCTGCTTTAAATTTTGCTAGCTGTCTTGGATATTTATCACATACAAATTTCAAATCGCAGAGTGTAAGAAAGGAGTCATCCTGTACATTAGAAAAAAAAAAGTTTGTCGGCAACCTGTATATTCAGAACAAAATAAAATAAAATGCTTCACATAAAATGCACAGTCTATCCTCTAAGGGCTCATTTCTAAAACGTCCAGATCCAATACGAATCGGTAAAGTCCCCGATCTTATCTGACTCAATGGAGATCGGTGATATCTCGGCAAAATCATACATATATATTTCGTAAGTAATTTGCCTGTCCTAAATGTTTGACGTCGGTGCCATCGCTGAAAGAATTAAAACAAATATTTTTCGTCTTATTACGGGATCACGTTTGTCAGTTTATTTTGGCACCACATGTGCTTATGTAGATACATTTAAACAATGTCACCGGTTATAACAGCAATTTTACCAATTTTTTTACAAAAAATAAACACGCAAATAGTAAAAAAAAGTTTTAAAAAGTTATCTTTTATGTATTTATTTATTTATTTAATTATATTTTTATTTATTTATTTATTTATTTATTTATTTATTTATTTATTTATTTATTTATTTATTTATTTATTTATTTATTTATTTATTTATTTATTTATTTATTTATTTATTTATTTATTTATTTATTTATTTATTTATTTATTTATTTATTTATTTATTTATTTATTTATTTATTTATTTATTTATTTATTTATTTATTTATTTATTTATTTATTTATTTATTTATTTATTTATTTATTTATTTATTTATTTATTTATTTATTTATTTATTTATTTATTTATTTATTCTTTTATTTATTTATTTATTTATTTATTTATTTATTTATTTATTTATTTATTTATTTATTTATTTATTTATTTATTTATTTATTTATTTATTTATTTATTTATTTATTTATTTATTTATTTATTTATTTATTTATTTATTTATTTATTTATTTATTTATTTATTTATTTATTTATTTATTTATTTATTTATTTAACATGTTCAATTGCCAAAGCGTCGTAACAATTAATTAAATTCATATATTTTGTTAATGGTCATCACGCTCGCATTTTTATGTGAGTCTCTTTCAAAGCTTTAATAATAAACCCACTGAATAACAGCAGTAAAACAATATTGGGCATCTTGCATTTTTAACCTTGAAACATACATACATACATCATTGACCCAACCAGGTGTTTCTATTACTTTCATTCACCTTGACATGTTAATTACAATCGCTTCCTAATTGTCAATGCAAGTTACTAGATTTAATAAAAAATGCAATGTACAATATATCAAATGAAGGCTTTGGAAGTTTTTGTTTTATTGAAATTATATAAATTTTGCAACTAACCCTTTGATTGCTACAGCTAAAATTATTATCCACATTCGGGCCACATGAGTTGGTGGCGTCATGGTAGCTCATTGGTAGCGTAGTTGACTCAGAGCCCGGGGGTATCGGGTTTGAATCCCGCTATGGCCGATATATTCCCCTGTTGCACATATATTCAGTGACCCTCACTGTTCTATTTCCAGGGCAGGTTTAATGACAACCGAAATGTATAGCCGACTAGCACCGCTTTACCAAACATATGAATAAAGAAATAGAATTACCAATATTTATAATATAATATGTTAAAGTTGACAGGTAATTTATGTTTTATTTGGTCGTTTATATGATGTAAACGGCCAATAAATCCCTAAATTATTTAATTAATTACTAAGATCTGTCAAATTGGAGGCCAAGTTTTATGAATTTGTCTTATCAAAAATATATTTTTGTGTGTAATGATAAATAGTTTGAGTCCGATTATATTCGTGCTTAGCGCATAAAGGGTTAATTGTGTTTTGAACAGTGTTGCGATAAACAAGTAAACACGGTACGTTGATCCAATGCTGGTTTAATCCTTTCAAGCCTGAATTTACCATTGTCATCTTCATCCACTACAAGCCGCGAATTGCTGTCGCAATTCTCGACTTGTAGTGGATGAAGATGATTTGAAGTGGGTGAAAAATTAAAGAAAATTGCCATGTATTGGTAAAAGAGTTTTTCTTTCTAAAACCCTTGGTTGTAGGAAAATTAGGTCCGTTTACAGGGATGTAAAATGATGCTTTAATGCATCGTGGGGGCTTAAAGGGTTAATGTTGGTTCACCGTTTACGACGCTGGCCCAACATTAAACCAACACTGGTTCAATATCTCGTGTTGCTGGGAAGGGCGTTATTAGGACTCAAACCATTATTTCTCAAACAAAAGCCTTCAAAGTTTTTATTTTTAAGGAATATATATATATTGTTTTCCTATGGATAAATGGTCCCTCAACATTTTTAGAAATATCTTGTATAAATGAGACATGGCTCTGAAAGTATTCAGACTAGTAGAATATAATATAAATAAATGTGATGTTAAGACAGGAGTCATAGACTGAACTAATGATGATGGGTCAAATGTATTTCAAGGCGACGTCACTTACTCACTGTCACTTACACAGCGTTAGGTGTCACATATATTTTGTCTGACATGTCACAATAACAAAGTGGGCGCACCTGCACGCAGCGGGACATTCTGACGAGATGCACCAGCCTGGACAATAATAAAGACTAATGATTATTAGTTGTGATATATGTGACGGTTTATCACGCTTAGCAGGTGCTTAGCAGGTGTTTAGACAACCAATTCACGAATACCTCTTCTTATCAGAGACTGATTAATTCAAATAGCCTTCACATTTAGAGCGACTCAATCAGACTAAAATCCACAAAAAATCGGTGATTTTATTTTGGCTTCTTTATATGACCATAAATTCTGATGTAAACATGTTCATAAAATACAACTGCAAAAGTTGTTTTAAATTTTATGCTGCGCATTTATCAGTTGGGCTAGATATAGATACGAATTTCCCGTATTATTATTTTGACATGCATGTCCGAAATAAGAAATCGAGAATTTCGTAGAGCCAGAAATGGGTTCTACGCCCCAATATTAGTCAGAAATGATATATTGTATGACATGATTGTGATTATCAGTTTTTTTTGGCCATCTTGGATTTTACCCATTTTAAAAAGCGCTCGAAATTAACCAAATTAATAAATTAACCGGCATCCTCAGCTATGAAAAGCAATCGTTAAAAACTATATATACAAAATTTCCAGGTTTGGCCGAAAATCCTGTTTGACCATAAGGAACTATTTGTTATACTATATAGAAATTACAATCAATTTTTGCCATGATTTTAAAAATGCATAAAAATAAAATCACCGATATTTGGATGATTTTAGCCTGATTAAGTGGCTTTAATTTCACGTGTTTGCTGAGAAGTAGTGTACCATGTAAAGCCAAAAGACAGTTATCGCTCCCCTGAAAAGTAAGCAGTTAATGTGTTTTGGCACACCAGCATCCCAGTAAACACGAGACGTTGACACAATGCCAGGTTAATGTTGGTCCACCGTCTACGATGCAGGCCCAACCCTGGCCCTCACTATGCATAAAAGCATTATTTTACATTCTGAAAGCAGACTTAATTTTCCTGCAACCGAGGGTTCTAGAACGAAAATTCCCATGAAACTGGTTTACCAATACATGGCCATTTTCTTAAATGTATCACCCACTTCAAATCATCTTCATCTACTATAAGTATTGTGACAGCTTACGGAATACGACGTTGTCTCGTCGGCTACAATCACTGAAGTTAAGCAACGTCGCGCCCTGTTCATTAATGGATGGGTGAGCGACTGGGACTACCAGGTGCCGTATACACTAGGACATCGTGCAGCGATGTCGTGTCGTAGGGCTCAGAGAACCACGTGAATCAGATGGCACGTCTGACTGACTTTAATTGGATGTAAAAGAACCTCAATGGACGTAGGCGCAGTTTCCATCCGGCGAGACCCCAGAAAATCCACAATGTGGTGTACTTGGCATTCACATACGGCTATGAATTATATGATGAACAATAACAGGCCTTGCTAAGTCACTCCCGTGGCGCGATAGCACAATAGTGCGTACTGCCACGTGATATACAGATACAGATTGTAGTGGATGAAGATAGCAATGGTAAATTCAGGCTTGAAAAGGTTAACACCGCATTGCGTCAAGGTCTCGTGCTTGCTGGGAGTGGACTTGCTATTTGTTTGCTATTAAAGTGGCTCACAATACAACAGAGGGAAAGAAAGGGCGTGGTGTAATGGGTAGAGCGTGGGGTTTTCACAAAAATAGTCTTGTTTTTCCCAACTCAATGTGACTAGGCGATCACGCTAATGGCATTTTTGACGTAAATAATGCTCCTCACACAGAGAGGGGGACGTTGCGCATCGGTAGAGTGCTTGACTGCATCGCCAGTCATCATGCGTCCCGGTGTAACCACCGAGATTAAACCTCACTGCTGAATTATACCCGGGTGTAGGTTTGATTACAGGCTCTGATATATATGGGAGCTCCCAGACTATACCCCAGGGTGTACTCTGGAGCTACCAGGATATACACCGCATGCCCAGACTATACCCCAGGGTGTACTATGGAGCTACCAGGATATACTCCGCATGCCCAGACTATACCCCAGGGTGTACTCTGGAGCTACCTGGATATACACCGCATGCCCAGACTATACCCCACCAGATTCGGGGTGGCGTATAGTCTGGGCGATGGGGGTATTCTCTGGGAGATATTTTATATGAGTGCAATCAATTATAAATATAATATTTAAAAGTTATCGCGCACAACGATATAGGCCTATGGCAATTAACACGAGACTATGGGAACAACTAATCCATCATTCAATAATGACATTCACTCTGACACTGCCGTGTAAATACAAAACAGTAACGAATATGTCAATGTTGTCTTCAATGTAGTGAAATAAATATTATATTTTTTCTAAATTCAAACTATAAAATAATGAAAGGGTTGTTGTGAAAGGCGCTATGAACACGTGTAAGCGGATTTAACATGTACAAGTAGACTGTAGACCAGTAGACCCCAAAACACGAGACATTGACCCGAATTGAGGACAATGATGGCCAACCTTCTACAACGCTGGCCTAACATTAAACCAGCTTAATCAACTTCTTGGGTTTGCTGGGTAAGAGCGTACACGTACACGTACAATACACGTGCACGTACACGTCAATTATTTATAAATAATTATTAAAGAAAACATATTTTATCAAAAAAATAAAGCACCCCTGAGCTTTCTGATAAGTTGGGTATTTTATAAAATCGAGCATTCACGATGCTCATTGGTGAAAATTGCTAAATTCATAGGCGGCTTTCTTGGTTATGACCTCTATGTCCCTTGAAGTTAAAAAAAAAGTAAAATAAAACAGCGTATTCCGACTAGTCTAAATCGTTGTATTGCATTGAATATTATTTCGGAACTTGAAAAAATGGATGTGATCACTGGACATCATTTTCATAGCGGCTATTTTCAGCCATCTTGTTTACTGTAGATCTGGTAATATTCGCGAAGTTTTATTTTTTGCGAATTTCGCGAGGACAAATTCGAGAATTCAAAAATCTCGAGAATTTTTTTTTATAATAGAGATAATAAAGAAAAAGAAAAATTCGTGAATTCAAAATTAGAGAAAAAATCCCTAAATCAGACTTTCGCGAAAATTTAAACACGCGAAAATGACAGATTTGCAGCATTGATCTCTAAGTGACATTGAAATGTAAAATTAACCATTCCAATAGAATCAGTTTATTAAAATTAGTCACAAATTTGGTATTGCATACGAACCTAGGTGTATTATGTCGAAAGTTGAAAATTTAGCCCATTTTGAATTAATGCAAATAAGTTTTATTTAACATTTATTTCGTACATATTGAAGCAACTTCGATATATATTTTAGTCAAATGAGCTCAAAAAAATATTTGCTTCAAATGCTTTGTTGGAGCCATTTTGGGACATCGACAATGTGCGGAAAGCACGCACAGAAAAATTCATCACCAATATATTTGGCCCCTTTTGTGAAAAATTCTGCGTTGATCTATTTTTCCAGCGCTGAATCCTAATGCTCCAGGACTAATATATCTTTTTCCAAATAAACTTTAAAATGAGGGCTGTTCATTTGTGCTTGGGTTGAGGGTGGTGAGATATTTTTTTTAACAAAATACATTTCACTTTGATATTTTGATATTTTTCATATATTTAGCATATGTATAGCTTATTCGTTGAAATATTCTTATTTATCGCAGTAGCTGCTCTGGTTTTTTAGAACGTTATAAATGTATTAAATATTTAAAAAATGTATTTTGCGCATAATATTATCACAGTAGTTTTTTGATATTTTACATATATTTACCATATATTCAGCCAGAACTTACAGAAATAAATGCTCCTCAAATTAGTGTACAGTTGCACATTTGATAAATTTAAATTATAATTTTTTGCAAATCAGTTTAAATCTATTAAAGATGTCGCCCGCACTGGCAGGGTTAGTATCGTGTCGAAACTAAATGTTACACTACTATCTTAAGTTGATAGTTTTAGTCTGTCTGCCAAACTGAAAATCTTACCTTAACCTCAGAGTCTCTGATAAAGTTTTTTTCTCGATGGATTATTGTTGTATAAGGTCTACTTGAACATCCTAGGGTGGGTGGGAAACTGACTCTTGAGCCTTTTTTTTAAAAACCAAGATGGCCGCCAAAATGGCCTTCGCTACATAAATTCTATAATGGTGTCTTCTAATTATGCTAGAGAGGCATGCAATACATCAAAATAGGGGTTTCTCAGGGTAGGAAACCCAAATTCCTGAACGTTTATTCATTTTGTCCACAAATGAACGTAACAACGACATGGATACCATTTTAGGGTTCAGAAAACAGTGGCGTAAACGTAACATGTTCTTTTATTAGACAACGTAATAAGCAAACTTAAATCCAGTTATTATACCGCATGTGTTAATTAACCCTTTCAAGCCTGAATTTACCATTGTCATCTTCATCCACTACAAATTCTTGACTTGTAATGAATGAAAATGATTTGAAGTGGTTGAAAAATTAAAGAGAATTGCAATGTATTGGTGAGCCAGTTTCATGGGAATTTTCATTCTAAAGCCCTTATTGTAGGAAAATTAAGTCTGTTTTCAGGGAAGTAATATGATGCTTTAATGCATCGTCAGGGCTTAAAGGGTTAAAACATAAATGTATAAAGAGCAGATGAGCCGATAATAATGATAAAAGTGCTCATATAATGATATGGTTACTATATGCAGTCATTTTACATGCAGCTACATAAAACATGTAAGAGGTTAATCCAATGATTTGACAAATTTGACAGTTGAACCAAATACCAAACCCCTTTAAGCAAAGCACCATATGATCGTCTGAATATTCACATAATTATGATCAATAATTATACTACAATTTAAGTTCAGAACATTTTTAAAAATGTACAGATTGTTTGAAATCACATACATAAATGTATAATTAGGCACATTTAAGCCGGTATTGTAATATTGATGAAGTTGAATCAGCAATACATGTAGCATTCACCTACACTGTTTCTTAGATATAAACTAAACAAAAATTATGATTTCAGAAAATAAATCCAATCAGGTCCTAATTATAGTTATTCGACCTGTTGCAATATATAGACATATGTTCATAAAATATGGTGAATATATGTCATTTGACATACAGCTACATAAGGATTGAACAAACTTATTTGAACAAATAACTATAATACTCGTCCTACTATCCATCATCAGATTCACTTCCCACAAAAGCAGCATTTATTCTAGTGTGATGATTTCAGCATTCGTCATCTCTTTTGCAATGACAGAATACCGTACAAGTCATACCTGAACTGCTGCAGCTGTATCTCTGTGTGTTGCATGGTTTTTCACCCTTGCAGGAACATTTGATGACCTTCAGCAGAAAATCGGGAGCCACTGCAATGCTGGAAGGGAGCATTACTGCAGCTAGAGATCCATCCTCAATATACCACCCATGGGCTGCTGGATCAAGTGCTGGCGGGTTTGGCCCCAAGGAGTTCCTCCAGGCTGCAACCTGGATGTGAGCCCTGGGAGCATTAGCGACATTTTTACTAACTTTCTTCATCCACACATAATACCTAACATCATTTGCTGAGTTAGTGTCCTTTTCAACATAGCAAGCAATGACGAAGGTTGTACATTATTTGACTACATGTTTCTGCTCGACTGTCATGTCTCCGAGTAAACTTAGCGAATGCTGTTGACAAAACAATTAACCCAGAGTTTTTTGTTGTGCGGCTTTTCGAAGCGAGGTTCTCAAGGACTCCCTTCAGATCACCAATGGTCTCAACTGTAGCATTGCTAAGAAATGGTCAAGGAAGCTCTTCAAGTAGTAGTCTGAAGGCACAGACATTTTTTGGAACTTTTTGCCTGTCATTATCTTCTTCACTCTGCCAAACAGCTCACTTAGGACTTCTTTCAGGCCACTCAGAGCCATTAAGGAGCCAATGCAGCCAATGTAGCTCATCAATAAATGCATACCACCTAGTCTGAGGAACACATTGTCCGAAGGTCAGGATTATCCCACGTCAGATGAAGAGCAACTCTTTGCAGCTGCTGGTCTGCAGTACATACTACATTCGCTTGGCCAGCTTCTGCTGTAATCCTCTTGGCTTTCATGATTGAGCTCATCATTGTTTTGGGGTCTGATGGCGAATTGTTCATTAAAGGAAAATATACGACCTTGGTTCTAGGCTCCGTGGAATGTCCTTGCTCCCGACACAGCTTCGTATTAAAACCATTGTACTCAGGACAATTTCCTAGAGAAATAGCATCACGAAGAAATTGCAGTTCATTTTCCTCAGCTTTTGAGTTTGATACTTGTTGAACCCGACCCATTTTGTAAGAAACGTTTGTCTATGCTACTTCAATCATAGCTGGCTTTTGGGTACACCGGTAGGTCACATTGAGAAGGCCATCATATTCAGGTATTTTTTGCAACATTTTTTTGGTTGAATGACAATCATTGCTAGTGCGTGGGTAGACAACCATTGGAGGGAGATATATCAGCATTGAAGTTGTCAGCAATGATCTGGATAAGACCAGTACCTGCGTGAGAGATTCCCTGAACACTGGTGTCTTTATAAGAAGCATGGGCAGAAGACTTCTTGAATCTCACCACCTCGTCATAGCTGCAGGTCACGCTGTAGTCATACAGTTTGTCCACAACTTTCTTGGAATCCCGGGTAAGTAAACCTAGGGCTACTATAAGTTGTTTCGAATAAAAATCCATCCATCCATCCATCCATCCATCCATCCATCCATCCATCCATCCATCCATCCATCCATCCATCCATCCATCCATCCATCCATCCATCCATTCATCCATCCATCCATCCATCCATCCATCCATCCATCCATCCATCTATCCATCCATCCATCCATCCATCCATCCATCCATCCATCCATCCATCCATCCATCCATCCATCCATCCATCCATCCATCCATCCATCCATCCATCCATCCATCCATCCATCCATCCATCCATCCATCCATCCATCCATCCATCCATCCATCCATCCATCTATCTATCTATCTATCTATCTATCTATCTATCTATCTATCTATCTATCTATCTGTCTATCTATCTATCTATCTATCTATCTATCTATCTATTTAATTTCTTTCAGTACTGAAACATTTCTAATCCTCAACACTTTTTAAGCGTACTATAATGACAATAAACAATACTGAATTGTGTCTAGTCAACTCGGCGTGAAAACCTCGACATTTTAGATGTTATTAATTGCACATAGCACGCAGTCGCTTAGTCGATCACTTCTTGAACACGGCACCTTGGCGGGTTTGAAGGTCCTATTCTAAGTCTAATAACACGTCCAGTGTCATATTTATTCTCTATTCTGACACAAAATATCACCTATTGTGAAATGCGATTAACTGAATAAAATGCTCTTCTGTCAGCGATGTTTACCAAATCTTTCATATTCATCTCTTGTCTCATCACCTGAGAAAGTCTCGTGGATATGCTGTGTGGCCGGTTGTTAACCCTTAGCGCTAAAATACTTTTTAATAAACCATGGAGACCAAAGGGTTTTCTTCAATTTCAAATCATGAGAGATGTCTTAGTTAGCTCTTTGCGCTTCATTTCAATACCTCTATGGTGTGATGGAGAGCCCCTCGCGCCGAAAGTACCTGTAAGTGACCGTCGGAGTCTCTAGTGTGGGGTCACAATGGCGGACGAGGGAATCTGCCCAATCTTCACCATTTCAACTCAAACTTCCTTCCCCGTCGAGTCGACGGTTCCAAACAAATCATAAAACTCTTTCTCCACTTCTCCTGAAGTGCGGGAAAAAATACCAAAGCCGCCCGGCTGCAATTGTGTGCACCCGTCACCAAGGTACGGAAACGAGGCGGTCGTCCACAGCCTCCTGCGTCCGAGAAGCCGGGGATAACTGCCACCTTAACTGAACAAAGTCAGGATCCTACACCTCTATATTTATGTATAATAAAGGGATTACGTTAAACAAGTAACAAGTAGTTTATTCTGAGGTCCTCTTTAGTAGAAGACAAGACAGAGTTGCCAGGAAGGTGTTAGCACATGATACAATATATACAAGGTCATTTCTAAAATTTACAAATTTTCATTTTGGCAAAAATAGCCAACTGTTTAAGCTTTTTGCCCTTGTTCTGTTTCTTATATCGTATTTTGCTTCTATTTATTTTCTACGTTCTTCTTCGAAATGAACACAGCAAATTAAATAGTGAAGTTCATCTCCTATATCTGTTTTACAAAATTGGCATGCACGCATATCACGAAGGACTTGGGACCAGACACCGGCCTTTATGGGCAAGCGATGATTTCGGCATCTAAACTTGGTAAAGTATTTTCACAAGAGATCCGGTAAATCATTCGAATAATTTTCAAAGCCAAACCTTGTTTTAATGATGCGATATATAGTACATTTTCCTCCTTGTGATATTGATTCCTGCCATTTTTGTATAAATTGATCATTTAGTCTCAGCTTGACAGACTGCTTGAATGGTTCAATAGAGCATGGAAGTGTTTGATTTAACCAAAATCCAGAAAACCCACAATAGTTCAGTGTTGTTTTCACAGTTTGTATCCATTTAGATATAAATATATTTTTTCATCTTATGTAACGTTATATAATAATGAATAAATGTTATTAGATATCTTGTGTTTATCTCCTAAACACCACCTTGCTCAATATGTGAACATACGTAATTTAATATCAACATCTAGGGAACAACGTCCAGCTCTCCGTAAACCATCATGGAAGAGGTAAACTCATTTACTATTTACAGATAAAACATATTTAAATCTAAGCTGGAATCTTTCAAGTATGTCACAGTTTTCGCTGCCATATACTTCAGCTCCGTACAGCACTAATGGTTCAACAATTACATTAAAAAGTTTTAACATTATATCCAGTGGGAGAGATTAATTCCTGGGTTTTTTTCAGAAGAGAAAACATAGCTCTGCATCCTTTCTGATATAAATGCGATTTTGCAATTCTAGATTTGGCATCATAATCGAAAACTAAGCCTAAATAGTATTAGTATAACTAAGCCTAAATAGTATTCATTTACGGTATCAAGTATATGTTCACCGAAGTTAAAAATATGGTGTTTTCGTAATTTTCCCCTCGAAAAAAATAGTATTTTTGTTTTATTCACATTTATGTGCAAGTCAAAAGTATCACAATATTTTTCAATTTCATTCAACGATGCTTGTAGGTCATTAGGATTGTCAGCTAGTATCACTGTATCATCAGCGTATAAAAGTATTTAAAGTTTATAGTATGTCACAATTTCTTCATCAATGTTCTTTTTGCATGTTTCCTATGGCTTTTAAGCCATCACATTTACGAGATATAAATGACTTTGGATCTTGTAAATATATTGAGAAGAGAAGCGGAGAGAGATTTTCTCTCTGTCTAACGCCAATATTACAGGGATACAAATCTGACTCCGTCTCGGCTGTTAATGATACAATTGATTTTGCTTTTATATACATGTTTTTTATCACATTAAGTATTTTCCCTGAAATTCCAGAGGATAACATCTTAGACCACAGAGTTGTTCTATTGATCGTATCAAATGCTGTTTTATAGTCGACAAAACAGCCATATAGTCACTGGCGCTCACTGAGATACATATCAGCTAGTGATTTTAAAACAAATAAATGATCAATGGTTGAAAAATCAGAATTTAAACCTGCTTGTTTTGCCTGTACAATGTATTTTTTTGGTTAAATATAGTTAATCGTCTATTTAAACAGCTTGTGAAAAGTTTTTCAAAACAGATTAGCAGTGAAATTCCGCTGTAGTTGTTGGGATCATCAATGTCTCCTTTGTTCTTTTAAAGTTTCTCGAAATGTTCTTTAAGTAGATCTAAGGATATTTTATGCTGAATTGCTGATTTCTTCTCCCCTAAATAATTTACCAATATTCTTTGGGGTTTTCAGATTGCAGTAGGCGTTATTTAGAAGTTAATTTCTTTTTATATTCAGAATAATGTACTATTTTCTTATACAGTACTGATTTCACAAAATGGGACAGATTTTTCATCAGTGGCTGGCCTGCGTTAACGCTGGCCAGCCCGTCATTAGCCCGGGCGCAAGCCCGGCGAGACAGGCGCAGAATTGGTTGCGCCCAGCGCATGAAATGGGCTCGAGCCCCCACACGGTTCGGGCCAGGAAAATATACCCGCCCAAATTCTACTTGGGCTTGCACCCAGTATACTGTGTGGCTGCTAACATGGATGCTGTGAACCATGTGTCATCTCGCCGGGCTGGCCAGGCTCGCTCTGGGCAAGACAGGGCGCGCTCAGCTTGACCACATTCAGCATCATCTGAACAGCTCTGAGTTGATCTAAACGTGCAATAATTGAGTGTCCGTACGTGTATACATGTAGACCTGTTGCAGTCCTCATTTATTTCTGCTTAGCCATTAAGCATTTAGCCTTTAGCATTTAGACATTATCTTTAGTATCAGACAAGCAGTTCAGTGTATAAATTCAGAAAATGGGTGGTTTTATGAAGCTACGGTCACTGGAATAGGCCTAACTGAAGATGAAAAAACAGGCACCTGGAAAGTCAGGCTCGCCCGGCGCACCGGTCGAGCTTGAAACTGGACCAGACGAGAAGCGCGCCTGACAGGCGTTGACTCAATTCGCCGAGGCTCTAGATTGGCTTGAGCCCCGGCGATATGAGCGCGGCTCCAGTTATATGAACTTATACCAAAACGCACATTGCGGCCCGGCTAAACGATTTTATAACTTCGGGCGCATACATGCGAGCCCCAAATGGGGTGGGGAGAGAACATGGGGCTAGCCCAGGGCTAGCCTGCGTTAGCCGGGGCTAGCCCCACTGAAAAAGCTTGTCCCATTTTTCTAAATTAGTACTGTATGTTGTGCTCGATTTTTTTACCACATTTAAGTTGTATGTATATTTGTCTCTTCTATATTGTTTTCTGAATGTTATCATACTTTTTCTAGATTTCTCACAACAATCATCATACCATGGTTTGTGTGGCAATTGTTTTCGTCTCTTTTTTACATTCGTTTTTTCGTTTTCAAAAGGGACTCCGTGGGATGAGAATTTTTAATTTTGTCAATTTTTAGCATTTAATTTATATGAAGCTATATAGCCTACTGATCTTAAATAAAATACAATAATATTTAAAAAACAACGATAAAGCACTGAAAAGGGCGAAACTAGCTATATTTCCAAGACCTATAGTGTTATGTTAACAAGCTTGTTTAAATCATACAACATATCAGACCACAAATACTGGCAATCTCAGACGGCATGATCAAAGTAACCACCTGATTCCAATAATATATACCGCCCCTCGAAGGGGGGGGGGGGAAGTCCCCTATAGCATTCGACATTCGACTATAACATTCGACCATTCTTTAGCAGGTGTTTAGGTATGCAAATATTTTGTTGGATTTTTGCTGGATTCATAAAAATGTTTATGATTTTTTTTTTAATTCTGACATAAATAAAATCATGATCTGTGGGATACACTGCTTCATTACAAAATGGCTGAACATTGAAATATTCTATCAACTTGATCAGCAAAGCAAACTCCATGCTCTCAATCAATGTTAAAGTAACTTGTCGACCAGTCCATCTACAGATCTAGTTTGTTAAATGATTACTTTTCCATTCCACGAAGTTATAATCATGGCAATCATAAATCCAAACCGTGCCAGTTGCATTAAACTGTCAATGTATTTGAACTTTTACATAGCACCGATTGTGTGCTCAACGCTGGGATGACGGCATCAACATGTGGCCCAATTCTGTAGGAACATTCGACCATTCTTTAGCAGGTGTTTGGGTATGCAAATATTTTGTTGGGTTTTCGCTGGATTCATAAAAATGTTTATGATTTTTTTTTTTAATTCTGCCATAAATAAAATCATGATCTGTCTGGAACCATCTTTGACCAAAGGGGTAACAAGTTGACTACGCGCGGTCGCAGACTACGGGCGGCCATGAATCCTCTGCGACCAAGGGGTCACAAGCTGATTACGGGATGTCAGGAACCCTCTGCGTACAAGGTGTCACAAGCTGACTATGAGCAGTCGCAATTCTTCTATGATTAAGAGGTCACAAGCTGACTATCCGTGGCCAGGAACTCTCTGCGACCAAGGGGTCACAAGCGGACTACCCGTGACCAGGAACCCTCTGTGATCAAGGGGTCACGTAGAGAAACGCGCAGCACGATTCACTGGCAAGTACCGAATGGATGTTGGCCAGAACCGGCGATGGTGGTGGAATAAATAAACGTTGAGGATATATATTTTAACTGCTCTCCTTGGTCATTTCCTTAATTATATCCTGGACATTTAGGATTCTTGCCCATGAGGAAGAACAATACAGTTATCTTTACAAAAGATATAAGCCGAATTTGTGTCTATATAGCACTCATACAGCCGGGCCTCGGAATTCTGGAACCCTTTTTTCTACTTCTTATTACTTTTATTGTTTATTATCACTTCACTCGAGATATTATAGATATTAGACTATGCTATCATGATTATACTGTTGCTCTTATTCTAGCGTCTTTTGTTTGTATTGAAAATGGATCACAGGATCACAGAGATCTATTTAAGGACCACTACTGTTTTTAATGTATGTGACTGATTTGGGTAATGCATATATCTACAGTTCTATTTCCAATACTATTTGTTGACCATACAAATGTTTTTGTTGATGAGAAAGACATTGATGCTTTGATTGTTATTATGAACAGGGAACTAGAATAATTTGTATCCTGATTAACAGTTATTATCAGTCTTTAAATATCAAGAAAACACACTATATTTTATTTACTTTGAAAAATGTAATTAAAATATCTAGCATTTTTACTGATGTGCAGATACATGGAATATATTTATCAAAAGTGGCAGTAACTAAATTTCTTCGAGTTAATTTGGTCATCACATTTAAAATATTTGAAATAAAAAAATATTGGAATTATCTGTAAAGCGAAGCGTCAGTTAAACATTACAGCTTACTGTCATTGTATAATTGTTTTATTTTCAAGCTACAAAAAAGGGTGGTAAGAATAATAAATTCTTCAAAGTCATCAGAACTTTCTGCTCCAATATTTCAGAAATTTAAGTTATTGCAAATTAAGGATATATATACATATTCTAATGCTCATCATATACATCCTAGGACACTTTACTCAATGTTCATGAAGAATAATGAAAAATGCATGCACAATATTAGACAATCTAAATACTTTCCACAAACTTATAGAGTATTCCAGAGTATTCCACAAGGTTATAGAGTATTCCACAAACTTATAAAGTATTTCATAAAGTCATTGATTGTTCCACAAACTTATAGAGTATCCCACAAACTCATAGAGTATTTCATAAAGTCATTGATTGTTCCACAAACTAATAGAGTATTCCACAAAATTATTGAGTATTCCACAAACGCATAGATTATTCCACAAACGTAGATATTTTCGGGGGGTATCCCACAAACTTATTTAATATCGCATCTAAATCATCGAGTATTCCACAAAGCTGGTGAAAATTGGGATGATAATTAACTTCTTGACCACGAACAATATTATACACTGATATTGGTGCTTGGGTTTTACAGCTTATATTTTGTTCATGCCGATTCTTATGATGTTGTGATTTTATGTGTATGCAGAATCCTTTGACGTTGTGATTGTATGTGTACGCAGATTTCTAAGACGTTGTGATCTAATGTATACGCAGATTAAAATGACGTTGTGATTTTATGTGTACGCAGATTCCTTTGACGTGGTAATATTGTGTGGAGCTTTGAATGACGGCCATGTGTCACCGGATTGTTTGACAGAATTCACACGAATAACTAAACCAGGTAAGAACTCAGGTGAATCATCATAAATTACTAAACCAGGTGATAATTCAGGGGAATTCAAACGAATAACTGAACCAGGTGAAAATTTAGGAGAATTCACACGATTAACTAAAACACGTGAGAATTATGCTTTACACATTGTATTGTATAAATAATCCTTCTAATTTGTGGTGGCCTTAGGATCAGTCTATATTTTCTGTATTAAACAAGAGTGGCGTCCCTTGTCAAATTAGCCAAGCAACAGAACATGTCAGGCCACTAAAGAAAATATAAGTTGAATAAATGTTATTTCATTGTTGGTCCAGCGTCATAGAAGGTGGGACAACATTAATCGAGCATTGGTTTACCATATTGTGTTTGCTAGAAATGGTGAATAATTTTACCGCATTTTTTTAGGGCGGGTTTTCAATCATTTATCTACTCTACTCGTGAAGGAATTTCAGGATCCTGGATCCGGTGAAATGCCTTAAGACGGGAGAGGGCGAGTCGTTGCCATAATAATGAAATACACAAACTCCACAAACTACTGAGCTGCTGACAGGGTTTATTCTGCAATTAATGAATTCCATT
Organism: Flabesymbios commensalis; assembly: GCA_964017125.1. Lineage (NCBI taxonomy): Eukaryota > Metazoa > Annelida > Polychaeta > Terebellida > Flabelligeridae > Flabesymbios > Flabesymbios commensalis. The sequence continues at coordinate 8,447,910 of OZ024914.1, read as the reverse complement.
CTATCAGATAAACAGTGGCATAATGCGTGTTTGGGTATGCGTAACTTTACATCGTGACTCATGAAGATTCAGTTCATTTGGAATACAGTGCTTTTATCGATTAATAAATATAGCACACTTCTAGCAGTGTAATGCCTAAAACATTTAAAGCTTTTCCACTAGGCCTCGTTTTTCTGTTGCATTGCAGTCGATTCTAAATTGCACCGGATTCTCACACTCAAACCAAATTGCGATGGATGGAAACAACAGGAGCATTTACAGCCATAGTGATTAAAGCAAATGTATCATGATAATAAAAAGCTCCTATCATACTTCAAATCATGTTTTTTTTACATGCGAACAATTCATGCACCAATAACACATCAATTATACATAATGCATGACATGTCTTTTTTCCTAATAATTAAAATATTTTTTAAATATTTAACAAATGTAATGGCTAAATGTAGGATAAATGGTGGAGAGAAAAAGCGATCAGAAATAATTTAAATTCACGGCCCCGAACAAAAACCATAAACAGTGCATTACTCTATGCGACTAACTAATAAAAAGAAAATCATCCATTAACATTTTGGCAAATATTAAAAAAATCAAACTAAAATATTGTTTAGTGACGTATTTTTCTGATTCAGAATGTCTAATATACTTTGACTAATCACACTGTCGAGGTATAGAGGCATATATAATAAGGACTGTTATCGTGGTACAGAAGCTCACTGGCTCTTTTTATAAAGCGACATTTGCCTTGTTGTTCCAGTTGCTCACCAATCCTCTCCAGCTGTTGTATCATCTCCATTTGTGGCTGTAGAGGTTCATGTCTGTCAATGCCTTTGGTGATTGCTATCAATCCATCTGGAAAAACAGCTATTTTATATTAAACCTAACCCTTTCGCCAATTTTAGACATGATAATTTAACGTTTTTAGTATTAACACTCCATCTCAGATCTCTGACGCTGATATAATTTGTGAATTAAATGTCATAAATACAAGATTTTTTTTCAATCGCTTGAAGTTGTGTATCACATTAGTTAGACATAATTTCAAGCGATTGAAAATATAAGTTCAGTGGCCCAATGATTTGATGTATAGATGTAATGCCATACGCACGATAAAATATTAATCAATCAGAAAGTGATAAGGCCTACTAATGATATATAAGAAATACAATTAAAGTACAGGGGCGTCAGAATATATTACTGAGTCTCTGATTAACATTGTAATAAAAAATAATCTGGAACAGTATATTTGATTTTATTACAATAATTAAGTTAAACATTGGTCCAGCTTGAGCCGTACCAGCCACACCTGTTCCGACGCCCCTAAAGTAGGCTACATTATGAATATAGTATGATTATCTATTTGTATGCATTAACTAGGCTTTTGCGTATTATTGTATGTATAATTATGTGTTTTGATGCATTGGCTAGGTATTGGCTATGTGTTGCCTGCATTGAGTTATGTACACATGTGTTCTGTGTATGCTACACCAGATCGTGGTCCAATAAACCCGACCTGGATCTGCTGGTCACTTTGCATCCAGTAATTGGTTGATATTTTTGGCCGCGATTTTTGATATTTCCGGAAAAAAAGATGAATTTGTCATTCTGGTTTTGTAAGCTTGATGGCAACACGTACCCTGATGACATCGAAAGGCTCTGACACAGCGACCTCCATTTTTAAATGTAATGGTTCTAATACGATCAAAAGTTTACGCCTGCTGAAAGTGGCCTACTTTTCGTAGGCACTTGAAATATTCGTCTCAATTTCATAGCATCCGAGTTTTTGGTAGGCAGCACGAGTGTCGTTTCTACACAGCTGACTGTGGAAACTAAATGGCGGCCAGTGCGACTGTGCCACGCACAGCAAATGAGTTAGGCGGCCAAGTCATACCGGGTAGTCAACATGCCGCTCACAATATATCCATTACTGATGGAATGAAATTCATTCATTGCAGGATAGTGTCTGACTTGAAAGTTAAAATAATGATACTTAATTAATAACACCTTATGTTTCTAATGTTAATATACAATCTTATAATATGTATTATCTGCAGCTTATGCAGATTACCGATTCTGGTTTTGTAGGCTTGATGGCAACACACCGCTCGTAATATATTCAATACTGATGGAATGAAATTCATTCATTGCAGGATAGTTTCTGACTTGAAAGTTAACATAATGGTATTTAATAAATGACAGCTTATATTTTTAATGTTTAATGTACATCTTTATAATATGTATTATCTACAGCTTATGCAGATTACTGATTCTGGTTTTGTAAGCTTGACGGTACCACGCCGCTCATTGTATATTTATTACTGATAGAATGGAATTCATTCATTGCAGAATAAACCCTGTCAGCAGCTCAGTAGTTTGTGGAATTTGTGTATTTCATTATTATGGCAACGACTCGCCCTCTCCCGTCTTAACGCATTTCACCGGATCCAGGATCCTGAAATTCCTTCACGAGTAGAGTAGATAAATGATTGAAAACCCGCCCTAAAAAAAATGCGCTAAAATTATTCACCATTTCTAGCAAACACAATATGGTAAACCAATGCTCGATTAATGTTGTCCCACCTTCTATGACTCTGGACCAATAATGGAATAACAGTTATTCAAATTATATTTTCTTCAGTGGCCTGACATGTTCTGTTGCTTGGCTAATTTGACAAGGGACGCCACTCTTGTTTAATACAGAAAATATAGACAGATCCTAAGGCCACCACGAATTAGAAGGATTATTTATACAATGTGTAAAACAGAATTCTCACGTGGTTTAGTTAATCGTGTGAACTCTCCTAAATTTTCACCTGGTTCAGTTATTCGTTTGAATTCCCCTGAATTATTACCTGGTTTAGTAATTTATGATAATTCACCTGAGTTTTTACCTGGTTTAGTTATTCGAGTGAATTCTGTCAAACAATCAGGTGACACATGGCCGTCATTCAAAGCTCCACACAATATTACCACGTCAAAGGAATCTGCGTACACATAAAATCACAACGTCATTTTAATCTGCGTACGCATAAGATCACAACGTCTTAGAAATCTGCGTACACATACAATCACAACGTCATAGAATTCTGCATACACATAAAATCACAACATCATACGAATCTGCATGAACAAAATATAAGCTGTAAAACCCAAGCACCAATATCAGTGTATAATATTGTTCGTGGTAAAGAAGTTAATTATCATCGCAATTTTCACCAGCTTTGTGGAATAATCGATGATTTAAATGCGATATTAAAAAGGTTTGTGTGATACCCCCCAAAAATATCTACGTTTGTAGAATAATCTATGCGCTTGTTGAATACTCAATAATTTTGTGGAATACTCTATAAGTTTGTGGAATACTCTATGAGTTTTTGGAATACTCTACAAGTTTGTGGAATACTCTATGAGTTTGTGGAATACTCTATAAGTTTGTGGAATACTCTATAAGTTTGTGGAATACTCTATGAGTTTGTGGAATACTCTACAAGTTTGTGGAATACTCTATGAGTTTGTGGAATAATCGATAAGTTTGTGGAATACAAAATCGCTACATTAAATAATTTATTTTTAACCAGTTCAAATAATGAATACAATTTGGTTTGTGAAAGTATTTAGACTGTCTAATATTGTGCATGCATATTTCATTATTCTTCATGAACATTGAAGTATCCTAGGATGTATATGATGAGCATTAAAATATGTATATATTTCCCTAATTTGCAATAACTTAAATTTCTGAAATATTGGAGCAGAAAGTTCTGATGACATTAAAGAATTTATTATTCTTACTACCCTTTTTTGTAGCTTGAAAATCAAACAATTATACAATGACAGTAAGTTGTGATGTTTAACTGACGCTTCGCTTTACAAATAATTCCAATATTTTTTTATTTCAAATATTTTAAATGTGATGACCAACTTAACTTGGAATCAATATTAACTGAAGAAATTTAGTTACTTCCACTTTTGATAAATATATTCCATGTATCTGCACATCAGTACAAATGCTAGATATTTTAATTACATTTTTCAAAGTAAATAAAATATAGTGCGTTTTCTTGATATTTAAAGACTGATAATAACTGTTAATCAGGATACAAATTCTTCTAGTTCCCTGTTCATAATAACAATCAAAGCATCAATGTCTTTCTCATAAAAAAAAACATTTGCATTGTCAACAAATGGTATTGTAAATAGAACTGTAGGTATATGCATTACCCAAATCAGTCACATACATTAAAAACAGTAGTGGTCCTTAAATAGATCTCTGTGATCATGTGATTCATTTTCAATACAAACAAAAGACGCTAGAATAAGAGCAACAGTATAATCATGATAGCATAGTCTAATATCTATAATATCTCGAGTAAAGTGGAAAAAACAATAAAAGTAATAAGAAGTAGAGAAAAGGGTTCCAGAATTCCGAGGCCCGGCTGTATGAGTGCTATATAGACACAAATTCGGCTTATATCTTTTGTAACAAGAATCCTAAATGTCCAGGATATAATTAAGAAAATGACCAAGGAGAGCAGGTAAAATATATATCTTCAACGTTTATTCATTCCACCACCATCGCCGGTTCTGGCCAACATCCATTCGATACTTGCCAGTGAATCGTGCTGCGCGTTTCTCTACAATACACACGATGTAGGCCTACCCACACAATTTCTTTTGAATGGTGGGCCAGGGTCGCAGCCCATCGCTGGTTTAATGCTATTTGTGTACGACTCAACACGACTCCGACACTGACCGAACGCATGATTCTTCTGCACCAGCGTCTACAGCAATCACTGCACGGCTAACCAATGTTGCTTCAATGTTGATCGAACGTGTCTGACGATGGCCCAACAACAACCCAGCATTCTGTATACATAGTTTACTTTGCGGCAATTGCTATAGGAGTGACAATTTCATCGTCCGTGGTCAAAAAGGCCACTACCATTTACCCAATTGTGAAATAATGTTGGGCCACCGTTTGTGACGCTAGGCCAACATTATTCCAACCAAAACCCTTTAAGCGCTTATCATGGACTTAACCACGAATATAATCGTGAATCTTATTATTTCTGAACACTTGCTAAAGACAAAAGTACATAACCTAAGGACCTGAAACGTTATATTCGACATGTTCATAAGGACTGGTGTACAGAAATGTCAACCGTTTCCCCCTCTCCCCCCCCCCCTAAATAGGACACAAACTCAGCAAAATAAACTTGATAGTACCAGCCTCCGACCGGTCCTAATAATCGAAAATTTGTCTTTAAACTTTAAAAGTAAACTCACTGTCAGGTATATTCATAGGCTCTGGTCCAATGTGACACTGCATCAGCTTGTTGTATATGTTAGTTTTTGCACATTCCTTCAACATTTCGGCATTGCTATCGAGTCCATCAATATTTACATAGCCATATTTTTTCAGCTAAAAAATGCAAGAGTGATATCTATATATAAAAGACTTTGTTAAATGTTACAAACAAACATCATAAAACCTTTTTATCAAACTTTTAGACCACATGATCGAATCATTTTGAAAATATATTATAAAACGTTTTAAAAACTTGAAAGGTTGTTTTGCGTAAGATTATCTACATAGTTGAGAGAAAATTACTATGATTTATAAAAGACGGTGTTCATTTGGGTGTCATATGGAACAATATAGCACTCTAATGAATAAAGTGGGAGATTTTAAAGCACTGTCACACTACACCGTTAATGAAATGAAATGAATGGGTTTCAGGCCGCCGTTGTGCACATATAGACTACACTGAGCCAGGAAAACCTCCTGAGGATGGTGAGATGACACTTCCCTCCAGACATAGGATATAGAATTCGAGCCCTGGCTGTCTGAGGAAGAGCACGCTACCTCTCGGTCACGGAGGCTTCCCATGATATTGATTCTGTATGAGTGAGCGAAGGAACATTTTACTTCTTTGGAACTCAAAGGCCAGAGTGGGGCACGAGCCCGCGATCTCCAACTTTCCAAGCAGGCAGCTTTAACCACTGCATCAGGGCCCCGCCACAACGTTCTGGCATAAGCTGGTCTAACATTCGTGAAAAGGTGGCAGAACGCAGAAGCAGAACGTTTAGGCCCTGTCACACTACAACGTTCTGGGAGAGAAGGGGGCGTGGCGCAATGGCTAGAGCGTTAGAGGTCAGAGGAGAGGCGCTAGATGACCGCTCTAGATCTTTGTTGGTCGTTGGAGAAAGCTGGGTCTCACAGAGAATATTTGCAGCATTCTTGGGGGGATGTCCGATGAGCATTATGTTGGCGTTCAAGACGGTGGACGGACGTTGGAGATCGGTGGGGTGTCGAGATGAGAGTGCAGACGGCACATGATTGTGGTGGAGGCCCAGGTAGTACCCCCCACGAACGTTCCTCAAGTTTTCTTATACAGCCCACGTAACGCTCTCCGATAGCGTTCATGTGTGTCTGTTCCTCCGCCGAACGACTGTGTATGTACGGAAGACGGGCGGATGAAGGTAGTCTAGGACGATGTAAAAATGGCAGGAGAACGCAGTTAGAACGTTTAGTGGGAGTACATGAACGGTAGAAAGACGCCAAGAATGGACTTGTACATGGACTCAATCTGGTCAGCGGATGGGAAGAATTGTCACAACTTTTTGAAACGTTCTCCAACGTTCTGCTAAAAATATTTTTTTCACGAACGCAGTTGGGCACTGGACAAGAACGTAATAGTGTGACATGCGAACTACTTACTGATTGTATTTCCCATGTAGCATTTAAAAGAACACTGTGTTCATATCTAATATTCTTTTAATGTTTTATGATTGAAGTCACGCATGACATATTGCTCTCATTATATTGCAGTTCAAACTAAAGGAATAGTGTGATATAGTTGGGTCATATTTGACAATTACGTGACCTTCCAAAGGATGGTTTTATGATCTATTTGCCTTCTATGAACAATAAATAAACAAAGAAGCCCCCATGCCGCTCTCAAAAGTGTGGCCGAAATTTATGAGAGCACAAAATTCAAAATAGCCGCAAAAATGCAATAACGAAAATGATGTTTTATTGACTTACCACATAGGTATGTATAGGCCTAATTTATATTTTCTAGATGATTTTGGGTCGAGAAATGTATTTATTTGGTTTTTGAGATAGATAATTAGGACTATATTTCACATACAAATCCAAGATGGCCTTTTTTATTTTTGAATTTTTTTTTACCACTTAGATGTGTGTAATTTTGGCCTATGTGATTTCGGGCGAGAGAATCATTTAGTGTGTCTTTAGTTAATTTTACCCACAAATCCAAGATGGCTGTCCAAATATAATAACAATTTCCAATGATATATTACATAGGTATGAGTAATTTATAGTTTCCGTGTGATTTTGATTCGATAAATGCATTTTTTTTTATAGATAATTTGACCTATATTTCAAATCAAAAATGGCTGCCGATTTTTTCACTTACGAAAAGTAGTCCTAGTTTACCGCATAGGTGTGTTTAATTTATGGTTTCAAGGTGATTTGTAGTAGAGAAATTTATTTCTTGTGTCTTTTAAATAATTTGAACAATATTTTGCACATCAATCTAAGGTAAAGTTGAAGATAGTCACCATTATTAGAAAGAGAACATATTATATATGTTGGTCTATCATTACAGGGCCTAATGTTTATTGTCAAATAACATAGCGACTCATGTGATATTTCAGATCAACACACGTACTTGTTTGTGCCACTTTCGTGATTCAATTTATTGTCGCTCCCTGGATGTATTTTATGATTTCCAATGTGCATTATAAACAAAACATTGTTTATTTGCAGGGAGGGGGCACCTCTACACCCAATGTTTAAAGTGTATGTATCTTTCATATCTAAAATGAAACAACCTTTCGTTGCCTATGTTTTCAATATTTTAACGAAAAAAAAAGATATTTGGAAATTGTCACCGTAAATCAGTGGTTTCTACCGGTTATTTACTTTTTCAAACTGAGCTAGCCTAAAACTAAGCCTATATTAGCTACCAGAAGGTTTGTTACAGCTGATGTTGAGCAATTATAATAAGATGTTTTAATTACAAGCATACCGGACATGAAATTGCTTGGAAAGTTATTATTATGAAATATAAAACAATAAGGAAAGTCATTTACACTTTATTGCAGAATAGTACGGCGGCCTTCTTGGATCTGTGGGTTAAATCAAAGACTAATTATCTCAAAACTCCAAGAAATGAATTACTCGACCCAAACTTACATGGTAAACTTTATGTGGTGAAACAATGTTATTTTGTAAGTAAAACAAAACGGCGGTCATTTTGGATTTGTCAGCTAAATCAAATAAATTACACTTTTTGTGTGGTAAATTAAAGAAAATTCATTTTGACGGCCATTTTGAATTTTGGGCTGTCAGAAATTCCGCCCACACTTTTGAGAGAGGTGTGGGGGCTATGTTTCACTTATTGTCTTTAGAAGGCGAATTATTCATAAAACCATTCTTCAGAAAAAACGTTTACGGAATTACCAAATATGACAAAACTAATATCGACTGATACCGATATACATCTGTAGTGACAACTACTGTGCAGAGCTCGAGAATTGTCGACATCAGTGTACTAGAGGAGAAAGTAGGCCCTTTATTGGACTACTAATATGGACTGGTAGAGATATAGGATGAACAGTAGGCCTTTAGGCCCTTTATTATGCACTTGCCTCGTTTCCGACGGCTCCAGTTCCACAGGCACAGTCCAGAAAGGTAGCATCTGTCCGCCCCTTCAAAAATCCATGTATCTCCCGGACTAAAAAGGAATATCCACCAAATGCAGAAATCCCAACGTCCTTAAACAGAAGAGAGATTTGACAATATTGGAGTAATTTTGGGTCAGCGTCGTAGGCGGTGAGCTAACATATTTATGACATCATTTCTAAATAAGTTGAAGTTTTGTATCATACCAGGTAAGTCGATATATCAGGTATCCATCAGCAGGTTGTAGAATAGTATAGCATACAGTGGCGGACCTAGAAGGGGCAGGGGGTGGTGGAATGACATGACCCCCTTTTCTTCAACAAAATTTCCTAAACATCGCCCTAAAATTGCTAAGCATTGAAATTTTACTTTGAAAATGTATTCAGATGGTGCCTGGGCTTTTTCGATAATGACAGTATTTTAAAACTCAGGCCTTTAATTATGAGAAATAATCATCAAAATATTTGTATAACATTTGTAGAACGTTGTGTTAATGTTTTCAAATGTTTCGTGTTTGATTCAAACTCTTAATTAATTAGCCGCTGAAAATACTGACTGTGTGAACCCTAATTTGATATTTTTTGTTGAAGGTCCAGATTCCCATCATACACCCCGCCCACGTGGAGCTGTTACGAACATCTATTGAAAGTATCATGTACATCGTGAAACCTAGTTCATAGTTATATTCAGATGTTCTCATTAACATATGTCGCCATCGCATACCGTCATCCCAACACAGTAAATATTACTACTAGTAGATCTATGGTATTACACGGTACTTTGTAATAATGCTGCGCCCATTTACTGCGTTTGTACATTGTCATACAACTGTACTCTTTTACTACGCCTATATACTTTGTTATAATCCTGCACCAACTTGCTAATGTCCCTTTTAAGATGCTGTGTCCATTTGCTGTAGCTACGTACCTTGTTATAATGCTGCGCCCATTTGCTGCAGTAGCCACGTACCTTGTCATAATGTTGCGCCCATTTAATGTAGTACCTACGAGCCTTGTCATAATGCTGCGCCCATTTGCTGTAGCTACATAACTTGTCATAATGTTTTATCAAAATTCTGCGCCCATTTGCTGTAACTATGTACCTTATCAAAATGTTGCACCCATTTGCTGTAGCTACGTACCTTGTCATAATGTTGCGCCCATTTGCTGTAGCCACGTACCTTGTCATAATGGTGCGCCCATTTGCTTTAACTACGTACCTTGTCATAATGCTGCGCCCATTTACTGTATTTAAGTTGCACATCATCTTCTGTAGATCCAGACTTGTTGATATTTTTCACGAGGTAGATCACTTCTTCGTGATTTCTAGCTCCACATCCAAACATGTCATGGTTTTCTGTCATAATGCGTTGATATATTTAGCTTTCACTGTATATATGTTCATACAGATTGTCTGCTCACTTTCAGAATATCTCTGCTTAAATATTTCACTTTGTTCAAGCTGCATAATTATTGTGCATTATGGGGTACACTCCGCCAGCATTTAGAAAAACTGTAAAGCCTTGTAAAAAAATTGTAATCTATTGAATTATTGAATATAATGTGATAGATTGCTCTGGTTGTCATAAGAACAATAACGTATATTGAAATAAAGCATTCTGAGTTACAATTGTTTAAAATGATAAAATGATAATTCTGAACAATCTATGCCCCTATATATATACCTGATAACAAAAAAAACATTTAAAAACCAAAGGAATATACGAGATATCTATGTGTATATCTTTATTCATAATGCAAGAAAAAATGACATTTTTTCTATTTCAAATTGATTTCCGTCCGAATGAAAAATGGTTGTGTTAAGTTGACTGTATGTCTTTTTATTTATCCAATTCCCGGTTATATTTAATTGTTTTATATCTAAATAAATTGGTTGCTGGGTTTGTACAATTTGCCACATATGTCATGATATATCACTAGCAGTTTTAGCATAAGTAGTCAGGAAGCCAGAATTTTGAATTTTGTCAAAAAGTGCCCTGCTAGATCTATAATTTTGGATGTTTCAGTTATTTAAAGGAATGTCTCAAGATACAGAAAAGTTATGTTGGCCAGTTGCAAACAATTGCAAAAGATATACAAAATTGATAAATGTATATTTTATTAAAATCAAAACACGTATTTCTGTGATGCAATCGATCATTTCTAAAATTCAATAATATTGCTTTCATTTGTGTGTGTTTTTCATTCCAAACATAATATCAGAGAATAAATATACAGCATTTGGTGTCTTAAAAATGTTTTGAATGAATGAAGTAGTTAAATAAAACATCAAAATTTAAACATTGAAGCACTTACAAAAATGCGTTTAAAAATGTCAGTATTGAAAGTGTTTATTACATTCATTTGACCAGCAGGAAAATAAAAGATTACCATTGCTATATCATCAATTCACAGGCATGAACATTATCATTACTGGACCATATCACATATCACATATCACCATATATGTAAAACAAGTCATTATTCATCATATATGGGAATATTCATCTCCTAATTATCAATGGAAAAAAAACTAGGGTGATACGACATGGTGAGTTATTGAGTGTGATCTTTCCTTTACTTGTCTGATAAGGTGTTTTGGGCATGTCTGAAGGATTATACCTCCAGACATGCCCAAAAGGTCGGAGACTCAGATTTCGCTATATAGAGACACAGCACCACCATATTAGGGTCAGATAGCTGAGAGTAACTCATCCCACATGAGAGACTTAATGTGCACAGACTGATAAATGAAATGAAATGAATCGGGCCTTAAACCATGTTTGTGCACATATAGGCTAAACTGGGCCAAGAGAACCTCCACAGGATTCGAAATTCGAGCCCTGGCGGTCTGAGGCCGAGCACGCTACCTCTCGATCACGGAGGCTCCCCATAATATTTACTTCCACACGTGGATGGGGAAGAAACATTTTTGTTTCTTTCAAACCGCCGAGACCTGGAACTGAACCCCGAACTCTGGCGTGAAAGGCAGCGGTGCTAACCACTACCCTAGGGCCCCCGCCCGCACAGACTGATGCGGGAGCTGCTTTAAAGGTGTAGTCAACTGTTAAAATTCGCGGGACAAGGGTCCCCCAGAAGGCAATAGTGCCCGTGGGTAGGTCAAGTCCCTATTCCATAATAATACTAAATATGCGTTTCATACCCAAAGCCTCATTAAGAGCAAGTTCTCAAATCACAGCAGGTTCATATATACTTGAGCGACATCTATGAGATTTTAAATCAAAGCTCTTGGCCCTTACCCCTACTTGGTCGCTTGCATGCAAACAAACTGACTGTCTTACTGCGGGGATGTTGAAACTGCTTGACCCAAGCTTGTATTGACATGCCCAGTAAACACAACACATTTGTATGATTTATGCAATGTTGGACCAACGTCGAAGACGTTGGGCCGACGTTATATAAATGTTATACAAATGTCTTGTGTTTGCTGGGCAGGAGGACTTTCTCTCTAACATTGTACATTTATTCAATGTTGGTTCAATGTTGGGCCAGCGTCGCAAACGTTGGCCTAGCATTAAAACAGCATTGGATCAATGTCCCGTTTAAGTAGTATCTTGTAATCAGTTCAGTGGCTATATTAATGCCGTCAATCTGTACTCAATAGGCTACTGTTGGCCTACACTTGACCGTCCCAGGCATGCGCGTCTTGCAGTTGAATCATTCTTTAACACCACTTTTCAGCAAAGGCACCACATTTAATCCGCCCGAGGATTATAGCCAGACATGGGGAGACTACATGTGTAATCGTTGTAGACTAGTGCTTCCATACCATGCCGTTCAGCATGCAACAGACGGAACAGTTCCCTAAAAATCCCCTGAGACGAAAAGTACTACTTCTAGCAACAGTAACTATCTTATGTCAGTACCGTAATGGAAGTTCACTGATGGTGGTTTCAATGCTTAAAGCATGTCTGAATGGGAAAATAGGCTTGTGAGTAGGACAACCCTTGATATTACACTTCAACGTCCATATCAATCAATCAATCAGTCAATCAATACAACTTCTATAGCGCCTATATCTTCAGCGGACCGAGCTCAGAGGCGCACTAATCCTTAGCGTGATCATGTGTCATAATCGCGGCCAAAGCAGGTTCGTCAACAGGGAGCCGGAGTGCGGAGGGACTAGGGTGGAAAAGCCAGGTCAACCAGGTGAGATTTAAGTAATTTCCGGAATGTTAAGATTGTTTTGGCATTATGTATTGGCACAGGCAGGGCGGTCCATAAAGCTGGACCAGATATAGAGAAAGCTCTTGACCCAGTCCTAATCTTTATACGAGAAACAACAAATCTATTCGAATTAGTGGAGTGTAGATATTGTGAGCATTTCGGCCGAAAAAGTAAATCAGCCAGATATGCAAGTTTGTTTTCTTTTATGGTTAGGAAAGTTATTGCGCATATTTTAAAATGAATGCGAAACTTGACAGGAAGCCAATGTAGTCGTTTTAAAATTGGAATGGAATGACTGAATCGTGGGGCCTTGTTTACCGTTCTTGCAAGGCAGTTTTGAACGCGTTGTAATCTAGCGATATCCTTTTCTGGCATATTTTGAAAAAGTGAGTTACAATAATCTAACTTACTACCGACAAGTGCTACTGCAATTTGCTTGGCAAGATCTAAGGACAGACATTTTCGAATTCGACGCAGGTCACGGATATGATAGAAGCATGCCCATGTTTGGGATATGTGTTTTCGGAAATTCAGGCTACTGTCGAATAGTACACCAAGATGTTCAGCTAATGTAGATGGATTTGTGTCTTGACCTAGAAGTAAGCATGGGAAATTATTCAAGAATTTTTCTGGTTGAAATCTTGGTAGGATTAAACTAGCTAAGATCCTGTCATCCAGGCCGACACACCCATTATGCAATGTTGCAACTTCTCAAGAGATTCCTTAGCGTTTGAAACTGATAGAGACATGTATATTTGAGTATCATCGGCATAAAGATGGTGGTTTATGTCTAGAGATAACTAGAGATAATAGCGCTGAGTGGTGTAGTGTATAAAGTAAAAAGCAGTGGTCCTAGCACAGAGCCCTGTGGAACTCCATATGAGAGTGTGACTTTATATGAAAAAGTGTCTTTAATTTTTACGGACTGGTGCCTATTTTGCAAATAAGAAGAAAACCAAATTTGAGCCTGGGCAGATATTCCATACCAATCAGAAAGACTATCTGTTAATGTAGCATGGTCAATGGTGTCGAAAGCGGCCGACAGGTCAAGCAAGGTTAGAGCCGTAACTTCACCTTTGTCCATACTAATAATGATATCGTTATTTACTTTCAGTAGAGCCGATTCTGTAGAATGATGTTTCCTGTAGGCCGATTGTAATGGATTAGATAGATTGTTATTTTGTATATGCGCTTGCAGCCTATTGGCTACTATCTTTTCTAAGGCCTGTAATTTTTCAGCTCGTTTTTAGGAAGAGATGTTTTTTCAGTGGTCATACATAAGCTTCTTTGAAATTTTTAGGAAATGTACTAGTTTCCATTGAAATGTTAATTATGTCAGTAATGGGAGTTATTAATATGTCAAGACTATTTTTTAATACGCTTGTAGGAATGGGATCCAGATCACATGATTTTGACAATGAGCTCAAAATATGCTTTTTAATTTCATCTTCTGACGCACGTTCAAAACCGTTCATTTTGGATCTAATTTCTATTTTTTTGCACTTGTGAAATATTCTGTACTTTATCAGGAAATTTGGAACGGATAGTTTCAATTTTATCCACAAAATCTAGATAAATGATCACAAAGTGATTTTACTGATGTGAATTCTGGCAGAGCAGGGGTTGGAATTCTATGCAGAATGTTATTTATTGAATTCCAAAGGCGACGGGGATTGTCGAATTTTATGCAATAACATAGCTAAATATTTTGATTTAGCTTTTGTCATCATTCTATTACACAGGTGGCACTGATGTTTGTAACGAAAACGATCTAGATGTGTGCGAGATCTGCTCCATGTTCGTTCGAGATTGTGGCGTAGGGTTTTAGCCTTCATTATTCCCGGAGTCATCTATGGAGTTGGTGTTTTTCTGGGCAGAGTCTTTGTACTTACAGGAGCGTGTTTGTCAAAAATAGAGCTAAGAACAGAATCATACTGTTGACATAGTGCCGAGAGATCTTTCTCTGGTTTCTTTATTAGATCCGAACTGAGAATATCTGAATGAAATGATTAATAATCAATATTGTTATTTTTCGAAACGATATTTTTTCTTTGTTCCGTTTCGTCTTACAACAGTCAATTTCTGATAAGCCCGCAAGATGGTCCGATATACCTGCTGCCGAAAAAACTGATTTGATAGAATTAGAAATGCGTTTGGTGATTAGCAGATATAGCCAATGACCATGAACATGAGTTGGAAAATTACCATGCTTCAGATCGAAACATGTGAGGATTTCATTGAATTTGTTGGTGTTTCCATTTGAGTTATCTAGATGTAAGTTGAAATCTCCCAGTATATACAAATTGTAATGCAGTGAAATTATGTTCTCTAGTAGATCTTGGAATTCATCAAAAAAATGACATGTACCGTTTTAAGCCTATACAAAATGAAATGAATCGGGCTTTAGGCCACCTTTGTGCACATATAAGCTAAACTGGGCCAGGAGAATGGTGGTGAGGATGGTGAGATGATTGCGATGACACTGTCCTCCAGACACAGTATTCGAAATTCGTACCCTGGAGGTCTGAGGCCGAGCACGTTACCTTTCGGTCACAGAGGCTCCCCACAATACTGACTTGAAGCCTATAGAGGCAGACAACGAAAACACTGAACGAATTGTTTCAGATACGTGCAGAGATCGCTTCGAACGTTTCAAATGATAGCGGAGGATGGTGGTCAGTTTTTAATTGGTCAGACACTAATATGCATACACCTCCTTCTGCCCGCTGATCTGCGGGAGGTTTTTGAACCTGCACACTGTTTTGCACAACGCCAATATAATCATAATCAAAATCTGAATACGAAACGACAATATATTATATTAAATATTTTATGTTTTTAATAAGAAATAAATATTTTCCAGATAGACATAATCACAGGTTATATGTCATCCTTTGTGGTGTTTACTGGTTGATAGATTGACTGAGAGGTCAGTAAGTGACTTTGATTGACATAATCACAGGCTAGATGTCATCCTTTGTGGTGTTGATTGGTTGATAGATTGTGTGACAGGTCAGTATGTGACTTTGATTGACATAATCAGAGGTTAGATGGTATCCTTTGTGATGTTGATTGCCTGAGAGACCAGTAAGTGACTTTGATTGACAGTACATCACGCCCATCTGATCTTCTCATCTTCCCAAAAAGACTCGAAGGTTCCGTTTGCTGGTCACCATGGTGACGGTCTGTCCACAACCAGCACGTGATCTCATCCCCCAGCTTAGCCTCGTTTTGATACAGTATTTCCAGCCTTTTTACTTTCGCATCTCCAGGGTTACAATGTCCCGGCAGAGCTCCCAGACTACAGCCTTCATTTGTCATTCTCAGCACACTGAGGACATACTCCGCGTAGTTCATGTGGTTGTTCAGGTCTAGATGTGAGTCCATCACTGTCATCTTCCCCATGTAAGCCTCACTTGGCACCTCTACCACCCTCTCCACCTACAACATAGAACACAATGTGAGTCCATCACTGTCATCTTCTCCGTGTAAGCCTCACTTGGCTACTCCACCCCCCTTCCACCTACACCAGTCAACATGGTGTAAGTCTATCATCTGTTCCATGTAAGCCTTACTTGGCACCTCCACCAACCGCTCCATCTACACCATTAACTCTTAAAACGCTGAATTTTTTTGGATAAACCATGGGGACTGAAGGGGATTTTTTAAATTATGAAATCATCATAAATATCTTAGTTAGCTCTTTCCACTTCATTTGAATACCTTGTGTATGTACGGCCATTATAAATATTTTACTCCTTATACGTGTCTTTATACGTCATCATCAGATTCTGACGTCTGAAGACGATCCCCGAGTTGAAGAGTTAAAAAACAACATGGTATGCATTTTATACATCTTCCTTCACTAGAACCCGGATTATGTACCATACTGTCCACACCCACATCCTAAATCCTATGGGTTCCGGTATGCTGGAATTTGAACGGTAAACTGACAATAATAATAAATCAGATTCGTATTTGCAGGCCCTCTGAGCTCAGGATTTAGCCTTGTTAGAAGTTTTTAATTTTATTTCAGGTGGAGTTAACTTCAAGACCAAGTGCCCAGTGCCACTATTATATAACCTCGGGTAGCTTGCGAACTAATCACGCCTTCATTATCATGATTATGTGTAGATCTGAGTGACCTTGCCATACCAAGTAGTCAGTGGCACTACTATATAATACGGGTAGCTTCAGAAATAATCACGCCTTCATAATAGGTCGATCCGAGTGACCTTGCCTGACCAAGTAGACTATTATATAACCCCTCTAACTAGACAGCTGATTACACGCTTATACTGACCTGCATTGTTGTATTGGTCAGTCATGCTGGCAAAGTAACTCCACTTTCGCCTGATGCGCATGGTATCACGTCTGGGAAAGTGCACAGTACAACACGTAACACTTCATCAAATGCTACCTACACTATTGAATTGAACGTATATATATATTAATATTAATAGATATTCTTGACACCCCTCTTCACTGGGTCTAATTCCACTATCCCCACCTACACATGTCAATACAATCATAGTTAAACGTTCACAGTTTACCCTTATTCCAACCTACAACTTTCACTCAGATTGTTTATATCTTAATCAGTACTAGATTTACCGTACCTTCTCAGAGTTCTCCTTGGATTGTAGTTGCAGTATCCTTTCCTCGGGTATCCTCTTGGATAGGCGGAACCCTCCAGCTTTCATCTGAGACTGATCCACCAGCACCTCTCCTACTGTCCTCTTACAGAGCACCAAGTCACCGGCAATCACACTGATGGAAGACTGGAACAACCTGCTGCCCAGGTAATCCAACTTAGCTAAACCTTGAAAGCCACATCTGCCTAGTCTTTGAAGGTCATCTCTACCTAATCTCTGAAGGTCATCTCTATCTGATCTGTGATGGTTATTTCCACCTGAGATTTGGACTTCATCTCCACTTTTTAACTCTCTTCCGTTGATGTCATTTCTTAATTTCGAATCGTCACCTTTATTCACATCTTGAAGGTCACCTTTACTTAATTGTTAAATTTCTCTTCCACCTTGGTAAACATCCTTATAGTAGCTTTCAGACACGTTGAAGACCAGATACTTGAGGTAGACTCTGACATCCACACCAATTGACCTGATGGAGTTCACGGCGTAACGTCGGCTACCATTAATGTAAATATTAGTAGCTGCTGCATCTGTCAAGTGAAACAACTTCTCAAACGGATAGTCTGAAAACAGAGCCCATCAACAATGAAAAACTTAACAATCTGAAAGTAGAGCATATCAACAGTGAGTCATCTGAAAGCAGTGCACGTACACCAAGTGAATATCAACCAAGTGAATATCAACAGTCAATACCAAGCAAAACTAGTCAATCTGAAAACACCAAGTAAACTAAACAATCTGATAGCAGAGCATATTAATAGAGAATGCCAAGTAAAACTAAATAATACTGAAAGCGGAAAACATCAACAGTGAATATCAAGTAAAACTGGTCAATAATAATGAAATGTCCTTGGAATTTAAGACACATATACATATTCAGATACAGACCTTCTGCATAGGCTTTTTTTTGTATTATAATATCTAATTCAGTGTTCAGCACAGGCCGCGATATCGCGTCAATTACGCACTTAGAGGTCAAATGTCTCATTTTTTTCCAGGCAGAGAGACGAATGTCCCTACCTATTTCTTGTCTGTGCTGAACACTGTAATTGTAAAGAATTGTTTTGATGTGTATGAATCATCTCCTAGCACGTAGTTAATAAAGATTCACGACTTGTACATGTCGCCAGAATACACAATTTGCTCCTGACCTGATTTGATATATAAATTAATATAGTGCTTTATTTTCACGATGGAACTGTAAGGTTTGAAATATAATTAGACACAAGTGGTTGACACTGACCTCCGGCAGTATTGGTGAGTTCAGCTGCTCTAATGACTGACTCTGGGTAGATTAGACTGGCACTGAGACCATGGTCCTCTTTGCGTCTGATCTTCACGGCGATATCCTGCCAGCCATCGAGGCGACAACGTACAACAGCGGCAGGGTCATGGTAACTGGAAAAAAAATACAACATACAACATTGGCAGGATCATGGTATTAAACTAAAACATATAAAACTTACAACACTGACAGGGTCACGGTAACAAAAAGCAAACCACAATCCACATCACTGACAGGGTCGTGGTGATTAAACACGAGATGCGACGTACAACACCGGTGTAACAGTTTCAGATTACCCCCCTGTTCGAGGATAATCTGAAACTAATTTCAAATTACCCCCTCAATTGTACCGGTAACTTTCAATGATGATAATAAATTATATTTTATATTTTCATCACATGGCATCGGGACATTTTCAGAGACACTTTAATCTCCATAGGTATAACACTTTCATCTCTGGGGTAACCAACGCAAAATCATATGTTAAAAAGAGGTTTAAAATCACTTTAATCTTCATATATCCCTTTAATCTCTATGTCACATACAGAGAAAAATTGTTAGCGCGAAACACTTTAATCTTCATAGAGCCCTTTGACCCAATGGGAACTTACATACAAAACTGCTTGTGCGAGGTCTTGAAACACTTATATCTCCATGTAACAATTTGGTTTTTCTATGGCAACTAGCGAAAAAAGTTATTAGCAGGATGCCTGAAAACACTTGATTCTCCATACAACCTTATGATCTCTGGGCTCAACTGACGAAAAAATAGTCTCGCGCTGTCATTGGCATTACTATCTATAGATTTATCTATAGCAGATGTAACGTTGGTCATGCTTCCGCCTGTTTTAAAGACTGATGCCAAATTCTCTATTTTCGTAAGACTGTATAATTATTTTTAGTGATAAAATTACCACAAATTGAGCTTAAAGGGTTAATGAAGATGACCAGGAAGCTTAAGAGGTTAATCCAGATGCCGAGGGAGCTTAAGGGGTTAATGCAGATGATATACGCATAGGGGCTCACCTTGCCCGCATGCGTACAACATACGCAATGTCACTCTTGTGAACGTTGACCATGTTGCGCATGTGGGTGGCCCACCATTAGTAATCCTACTCAGCGTATCGTTTATTTAATATAAGACTAACGGTACTTAAAAAGTCACCAATAATCATATTTGTAGGTCCTAGATAATGGGGGGGGGGGTAATGGTTGATTTTTTTAGTTTCAAAATACCGGGGGTTACTTTGCAACTAGTTTCAACGTACCCCTGGTACGCTGAAGCTAGTTTCAACGTACTCCCCGGGGTGCTCTGAAACTAGGGGAGGTAACTTGGAACTGGTATTTTTCTAGTTTCAGCTTACCGGTACCCCCCGGTAAGCTGAAACTAGTTTCAACGTACCCCCCCCCCGGTATGCTGAAAGGGGGGTACGCTGAAACGGCTACACCGGCAGGGTCATGGTTTAAACTGAAAACAACATACAACACTGGCAGGGTCATGGTATATAAAAACAAGATGCAACGCACAACACTGCCATTGTCGTGGTAAATAAACACAAAAAAAGGATCATTCAACACTGACAGGGTCATGGTGACTGAAAAGAAGATACAACATGAAACACTGGCAGAATCATGGTAATTAAAAAATATCAAACTTACAACACTGACAGGGTCACGGTAACTGAAAACAAACCACAATGCACATGGTGATGAAACACGAGATGCGACGTACAACACCGGCAGGCCGGCCCCGATGGCTCATTCGTATCGACTGGGGCTTGTAACCTGGGGGTACCAGGTTCGAATCCCGGTCGAGGCGGATATTTGTCATCGTGGTTGTGCATATACAGTGCTCCAAACTGCCTATGGTACTTTGCACTATAATTCCTTCTATTCCTTCTGTCGCGATATTGTCATGATTGCGCAGAAAGCGACATAAGGCAATATTCATATATACAGCACCGGCAGGGTCATGGTGACTGAAAACAACATACAACATACAACATACAACACTGGCAGAGTCATGGTAGCTAAAACAAGATGCAACGTAAAACACTGACAGGTTCATGGTAACTAAACCCAAAAAATAAATCATTCAACACTGAGGGTCATGGTAACTGAAAGGAAGATACATCATACAACACTGACAGGTTCATGGTACTAAACACAAGAAAAATAATCATTCAACACTGAGGGTCATGGTAACTGAAAGGAAGATACAACATACAACACTGACAGGTTCATGGTAACTAAAACCAAAAAATAAATCATTCAACACTGAGGGTCATGGTAACTGAAAGGAAGATACAGCATACAACACTGACAGGTTCATGGTAACTAAACCTGAAAAATAAATCATTCAACACTTAGGGTCATGGTAACTGGAAGGAAGATACAACATACCACACTGACAGGTTCATGGTAACTAAAACCAAAAAATAAATCATTCAACACTGAGGGTCATGGTAACTGAAAGGAAGATACAACATACCACACTGACAGGTTCATGGTAACTAAAACCAAAAAATAAATCATTCAACACTTAGGGTCATGGTAACTGAAAGGAAGATACAACATACCACACTGACAGGTTCATGGTAACTAAAACCAAAAAATAAATCATTCAACACTGAGGGTCATGGTAACTGGAAGGAAGATACTACATACAACACCGACAGGTTCATGGTAACTGAAAACAACATATAGTCCAAGAGCGCAATCCTGGAAGACGCTTAAGGTGCAGATGGAGGTTTTTTATAGACTGATATCAAATCTGAAGACCTATCATCGGACTTAACATTTTATCCCCTGGTCACTGGACCAGTTCATTCATGTGCCATTTCAACTCCCCGGGGAGCATACAGTCCTGCAGCCATTTCGGCACATTAAACTTATCGTACCCATTGCCATCTCTGTCCTACCAGGTACTCATTTTCACCTGAGTCAAGTGAAGCAATTGAGGGTGAAGTGTCTTGCCCAGGACACACTTAACAATGTCCCAAGATTGAGAGGGGAGAAACATGATATTTCTCTGAAAATCCTGCACCAAGCGGGATTCGAAACCGCACGGCAGGCAGCGACATCGGCGGAGCGCCACGCTCTAACCATTGCGCCATGTCCCTCTCGCGCTTAAAAACGGATTTAATACATACAACTTCCGGTGTTGAACAAAACCAAATTTTCAGATTCGTGCTCCTGGACTAATACATCATGCAACTCTGACAGGGTCATGGTAGCTGAAAACAATAGATGCAAGCAGTGTTCATTTGAGAGCGATATGAGAAACTTCAGTTGTTGATAAAACAATATATTGACTGCATTGAGTATGTATGTAAAACCATTGTTTGTAAAATGTATATATTTGAAGCAAGTCAAACATGCATGTGTTGGTACTTATATACAACACATATTGAAACTCTAAACGGAAATAATTTTTACAGTTACGGATTGACATTGACAGTCTGTACTGAAGGTCAAGAGAAGCATACTATTATGTAAAAGTAGATTAGAGAGAGAGAGGCGTTTTGCCAGGCACTCCAGAGAGGATAACAAACCACACATATATTGGTGGATATTTATTTCCGAGACAAATATTCATATGACTCAACAATACTTACATTTTCACAGTCCGGTTTCAATAGACAATAGTATATATAAACACATTTAAATGCAATCCTTAATTGTAATTGATACATTATTTTTTTATAGTCTCTAAGTGCAATCAAAAGTCATAGCTTCCTGAGATCATATCGCTACCATTTTGTGAATGGTCTTATACTTCTAGGAATGATAGTTTTATCAATACAAAGCTATAAATACTTATTTGTATAATTATTAAATTGGGGATATTCGAGCACAATATCTTACCCGTCGTTCGTGGCGTCCATGCTGCCAGGTGTTGTGAGTCGTGACTGTTGCACTGAGAGTGCCGCCTTTTGACCCTCAGCGACAGAAGGTGTTATCAATATCAGGGTCAATGGTTGTGCTGCCTGCTTATCTAACTTTCTGACCCTTAACCCTTTAAAGCCTGAATTTACCATTCACATTCCACTACAAGCCGCGAATTGCTGTCGCAATTCTCGACTTGTAGTGGATGAAGATAGATGAAAAATTAAAAAAAATACCATGTATTAGTAAACCAGTTTCATGAAAAAATTTCATTCCGAAACCCCTATTTGTGGGAAAATTAGGTCTGTTTTCAGGGATGTAAAATGATGCTTTATTGCATAGTGAGGTCTTAAAGGGTTGGGAGATGGTGAATCAATGCTGATGTAATGTTGGGCCAGTGTCACAGACGGTGGACCAACATTAACCCTTAAAGCACTGACATACTTATGTATAAACCAAGATTTGAAATTAGGATACATGAAATATTTAGCTCTTTCCGCTTCATTTGAATACATATGTTACAAATAGTTTACACTTTCAGTTCGGGGATCGACTTTGTACTTCAGAATTCGTCAGATTCTAAAGTCGATCCCCGCGCTCAAAGGGTTAAATTTGCATAGGTTCACTGTCTCGAGTTGGCTCGGTATACATGGTATATGGATACCTCTGCTGTGTACACATAAACAGCAGTAACAGATAACATGAAAAGTAAGCTGTCACTGAAGTTTGTTTTGGCACGCCAGAACATGACCCTCCCATCAAACACTAGACGTCCACCCAATGTTGATTTACTGCTGGGCCAGCGTCGTAGACGGTGGACTAACATTTAACCAGCATTCTGTCAATATCTCCAGTTTGATGGGATATGTACTATAGGACTTATCAAAGTAAAATATTATAGTTGGTGTTATAAGCCAATTGTTTAGGCTTATGTCATATCAATTTTTCTACAATACGTCATCAAGGTAAACGTGAATCATTAATTACATATAATGTCAACATTATTATTCTCAATACGCTGAAATGCAACTTTTTATTCCAAACTATTAAAATGTATTAATTGATTTTAAAATTTAATTACTACATGAAATTAGCTTAAATTAAACGTTAATTTGTAGTGTGATACAAGGAAAAGTAGCAAAATAAATATTGGAACCCCAATAATGGTCAACTGTTCATCTTACACTATTCCTTGAACCGTTATGAGTATCAAATGACGAAATTGTATGTTTCAAAATCGAATAATAAAATCGAATTTACATTTGAGAGGCCATGGTGTAGCGTATGCAATGATTGTTATTGAATAATCTAAGTTAGGAAATTTACGACATTTATCAATTTAACGCTTTTGCCACTAAATTATCTTATTTTATTTTTGACCCACTTGAATTTGTGTATCGCTTCCACGGCCCAAAACTTTAGGGGGGGGGGTGAGAATTACTGATTTCTGTTTAATTTGAGACCAAACATTTGCTAACCTTGATGTTTAACGACAAATTTTATTCTAAATGACGATTCGATCGTTAAAAACAGATTAACCCTTTCAAACCTGACTTTGCATCGTGATCTTCATCCACTACAGCCGCGAATTGCTGTCGCAATTCTCGACTTGTAGTGGATGAAGATGATTTGATGTGGTTTGAAAATTAAAGAAAATTGCCATGTGTTGGTAAACCAGTTTCATTGAAATTTACGTTCTAAAAACCTTGGTTTCAGGAAAATTCAGTCTGTTTTACAGGGATGTAAAATGATGCTTCAATGCATCGTGAGGGCTTAAAGGGTTAAAGACGTAGTGATTAGCGGTGAAAGGGTTAACATTCCTATCAACCCTTTCCGCGCAGGGATCGACATTGGAAGTCAGGTCGCCGATCCCCGCATTAAAAGAGTAAAATGTGTACATGATCATAACATGGGTATTCAAGTGAAACAGAAAGAGCTAACTAAGGTATGGTGATTTCAATTTGACAAACCCTTTGGTCTCTATGTTTATATAAAAAAAACTATTTCAGGTTTAGCAATCATGGGCTGATTATGAACCAGCATATTATTTCACTTGGAGAAAAGCGTGAATTGATTATACAATCCCAGTTTGTATGAAATCAATATTAATTGATCAGTCAAAATAAAAAGCTGGGTGTAATTTAGAGGTGCGGGTCATCTCGCGATTCAGCGACGACAAACAGCAGTAGGCCTAAATGTTTAGTGTTTAAGTAAAGAGTTATTGCTGCCCTACTTTTGCACAGATCAAGCATCTCGGTTTGACTTTTATATGGCTTGGATAGTTATGATTCAAGGTGTTCAAATACATTTTATGCGCAATCATATGCCTCTTCTGTTGTTAACGAAAATTTAAAAAAAATAAAACTCACCCATCATTCTGGTTTCCGACTGTTCCAATGCTGGTCCAGATTGACTAGATAGGCTTTTTCTAACAAATTACAATTTCGAAACAAAAATAGTTTATCATATATATCTGTCAGAGTTCAAGCTGCATTAAAAACCGATTAGGCCATTCCATATGGCTCATAGGTTTGTGACTCCACACTCTGCCTTAGAATCCATGTCGCATGATTGTCATCTGGCTTGTGTACATGCAGTGCTCCAGACCTGGAGTGAGCAATGTTGTCTATTTTATGTTATACAATTTTATGTTGTCAATATTGCCTCGTTTTTATCTTCAACTCCACCAAACAAGATAAGTCGCCTAAGTCTTGGTCCGATGTTTGCCCAGAGTCGCCGATGGTAAACTAGCGTTAAGCTAGCACTGGTTTGACGATATCATTATCTGCATAGACAAAGGTGAATTTACAGCTCTGACACTGCTTGACTTGTCGGCTATTTTCGACACCATTGACCATGCTACATTCAAGGTGTAGTCAACTGTCAAAATACACGGAACAATGTGGTCCCCAGAATGCAACAGTGGCCCCTTGACATTCCACAAATGACATATCACCCCACATCCACAGTTATCAACCAGATAATAATACTATATGCGTTTCATACCCATCGCCGCATTAAGAGCAAGTTCCCAAGTCATATAAACTCTATATACTTGAGCGACATCTATGAGGAAATAATTAACCATTTCTCTCATGTGGGCTTTGTGTTGAGACACAATAGGTTGTGTTACTGTGGGAGTCTGGAAACAGTCGACCTCCAGCATATTGACAGTAGGAGCTTTCCCAGCCAACACGGCACACTCACCAAATATTGGTTTAATGTCGGCCAACGTCGCAGACGCTGGTCTAACATTGAAAAAGCATTGGGCCAATTTCTCGTTGAAGTAGTATCTTGTAATCAGTTCCGTCGCTGATAATAATGCCGTCAAAGTGTACTCTATAGGCTAATGTAGGCCTACACTTGTCTGTCCCACACATGCGCATGTCACAGTTGTATGAATCTTTAACAGATTCCAGATTGGTATGGAATATCTGGGCAGGCTCAAATTTGTTTTTCTTGTTATTTGAAAAATAGGCACCAATCCATAAAAAATTAAGACACTCTGTCAGATGAAGTCACGCTCTAATATGGAGTCCCAGCGGGCTCTGACACATAGTCCATAATAACAGACTCTGTGTGTGATACAGAGTCTGTAATCATTGCGATTCGTGAGGCTGTGCCCCAAAAATCCAGTGCTCGGACGATCGATTGTGCAATGAATTACTGCGTCATTGTTTGATCAATTATTTCTATATTATTCTATAATGTTAAGCACATGTCTTCATATGTGAATTTATAATTTAAATAGAGCTACCCTCACATTATGTGGATTTTAAAGCCTGACATTATGTGCTCCTGTTAGTAGTGTCTTGTGGGATATAGGCCTACATCTGTACATGTTTCATGTGTATTGACTATCCTAAGAAAGTTGTATTATATAAGTCAGAACATTCTAAATTCCAACTACCTGGTCAATGTTGATTTTATGTTGGGCCAGCATCGTAGACGATTGACATACAGCAATCCACTATTGTCAATTCCACAGCGTAAACACAATAGGTCTACACCGGCCCAATGTTTTCCTAATGTTGGGCCTGTCTCGCAAACAATAGACCAATAATAATAAAAATTTAGACCAAAAATAAAGTTGGAAAAATGAACATTGATTCTGCCGTGCAAAGCCAAAAGGTAGCATCTGCCTGCTATACAAATATGCTGATACTGCTGTTTGGCCCCACAGAGTAGAATTCACTACTTCAAATTGATACTGCATACATAACATTTTGTGATATTACAATCAGTAGTATATGTGTTTAAAGATAATAATTTGACATACGTTGAAAACCCGTTAAAACTATGAGTGTGTACTTTATCGGTTATTGATCGTGGCATGCTATTTACATTTTTTGGTAATTGATATCGAACAAAAGCTTTGGCAAAATTATTTTTTACAAAAGGGCATGCGTAATTTATGTGATTTCTTGTGTTATGAGCATGGATTTCAGAATTGAGCCTAAGATTAAATGCATCAAAGTATTTAGGGAATGAATTATGCTCGTATTTAAAGTAACATTTTAATAGTTGAAGACGATATATGTCGTTTATTTTTAGTAGGCTTAATTCTTCAAATATCGGATCTGTGTGAGACAAGCGAGATTCCTTACGTATTATTCGTACTGCTCTTTTTTGTAATTTAGAAATTCGATTGTTTTTGCTGCCCCATTAAAAAATGCAATAGTTAATATGTGGAATATCAGAGAGTTGTCGATATTAATAAGAAAATTCAAAGGAAGAGTGGATTTTAGTTTGTTCATTATACCTATTATTCTGAGTATTTTATTTCAGACTTTGGTAAGATTTTAGTCTATGATCAACTCTGAGAAATTAAAATTATCAACACATTCAATTTGTATTCCATTAATTTTGACAATTGGTAATTTAATTTGTTTCTGTGGTTTTCTGAATATCATGAATTTCGATTTAGCTAAAGTGATAATTTGCTTACTTTCAACCAAGTGCTTCTTTCTGATAATTCTCTACTCAATTTATTATTTGTGTTGATATTTCTGAAATTAGCGAATAATATAGTGTCATCTGCCTATAAATGAATTAAAATAATTTACTTGAAAAATAAATATAGTTTGAATAAATAATAAATAATAGTGGGCCCAAGATAGAACCCTGTGGTAATTGGTATGTAGTCCGACGATCTGAGATGATGTTCCAACATTAAACAATGAGTGGTTGTTACAATCACTGTGCAAATGCTGCTGGTATCTTTGTCTTACACAAAAGCAAGTTCACAATAACACAAATAAAAGAAGCAGATCCAATGTTGGGGTACTGGGATGATTGCTAGTAGTAGTACTTTTTGCCCCCATCTGGGGAGGGTCATTAGGGATCTGTTCCGTCTGTTGGATGCTGTGTACGGCATTGTACGGAAGCACTAGTCTACAGCAATCATCCAAGGGCAGCTGCAGCCTCCTCGTATCTGGCTATAATCTTCGGGCGGATTGCCAGTGGCGTACCCTGGTTCCTCCACTCAACAGCGGAGCCAATGCAGCAACCGCATCAGTGCTGGCGCTGATGTAGGCCGTGGTAGCCTTAAATAACCGGTAATAGCGTGTTTGACATTAGGTCTCTCACGTGGGATGAATGGAGTTACCCAGAGGGAGTGATCCTTCCTATTTTTACTCTGGGGACTATCCGACCCGAGGATAGCGGAGCTGCGCGAAATGCCAAAGAGTTTCATCATTAAATTGTACAGCGAAACTCAAGTCTCCGGCCGTCTGGGCATGTCTGGGGGTATATCCCCTAGACATGCCCAGAACCCCTTATCGGGCGAGCGAAGGATAACGCTCTCAATAACCCACCATGCCCTATCACCCCCACCCTCACATCATCATCTGTACATCATTCATCTCATCAATTGACTACAACGTTTTTATCGTATTATAATATCACTTAAAAGACCTTTTGTGCGGAAAAGTGACGTACAACACAGGTTGATTGCATGTACTGGTCATAATAATACTAGGCATATAATGCCAACCATAGCCCAGTATAGGACAAACATAATTACATACACTTGTCTCTCATAGGTGCAAGGAAACCTCGAACTTGACATAGTTTCAGGGTCATGTGTGGGTTACGAGACACCAGTTCTTAAGGCCCTATCAGAACGCAGCAATTACAGAAGAGATTTTCAAAGCTCTGTAGCAGGGCCAACTAGCTGTGCTAGTCTGGCCTTGAGAAAGAGGCTGTTCACGTCAAGCTCAGACTACACCACACACCGCTATAATTTCCAGTTTTGAAATAAACCACAATATTTATGCCAATGATACCCAAATTTACATGTCTTTGTCAGTTTCAAATCTCTTGAGATTTGAAAGGAATCTCTTGAGCAGTTGCAACTTTGTTTTGTGGGTGTGTCGACCTGGATGACGGAGTCTAAGCTAAAGCTTAATCCTGGTAAGATAGAATGTCTTCTCATTTTGTCTAAACTTTGGCGAGAAAAATTATTAAATCATTTCCCATGCTTAATTCTATGTCAAGACACAAATCTATCTGCATCAGCCAAAAACCAGTCATAACCGTGACCTGAGCTCTTGCTAAACAAATTGCAGTGGCACTGGTCAGTAGCAATTTAGATTAGTGTAACTCACCCTTTTACAACTTTCCAGAAAATGATATCGCTAGATTAAAACACATTTAGAAGAGCCTTGCTAGAATGGTCACCAAGGCCCGTTCTAGTCATTCCTTTCCTATTCTATCACAAAAACATTGGCTTCCACTAAATTAAAAATATGCAAAATCGGTGATTTAATGTTAGCTTAATAATATGACCATATGATGTAAACATGTCCATAGACTAGAACTGCAAAAGTTCTTTAATTTTTGTGCTGCGCACTTACCAGCTAGGCTAGATATAGAGACGAAATTCCCGTATTTCTTATTTTTGACATGGTTGTCAATAATTAGAAATCGGGGATTTCGTCTCTATATCTCACCTAGCTGGTGAATGCGCAGCACACAAATTAAAAAACTTTGCAGTAAAATATTTTGACAAAAAAAAAATTTGACAAGTTACAATTAACAAATACATTTTCCAAACTAGAAAAATAATTATTAGGTATGCATCGCTTGTAAGAATTTTTTTTAAATGAGTTTAAAATCAAAATAAAATATTTTAGAAGGAAGGATATGATGTTTATAAACTGGCAATGTGTACACATATTACTTGGAAGTTAAATAAATTAACCAGCACAGGACATTTTCCATAAAATAAAGTTAGGTTAGAATACAAGACTTGGGCCGATCTATTCAGCCGGATGTAGATTTTGCTTTACATTGCGTGAAGGGGAATATTTTAAGAAAGTGTCCAATACTTAGATGGCTATATACTAAGATGGATACATACGTTGTGTTTAGCATCTGGGAGGGGGCCTAAGGTAGTTGTTAGCACCGCTGCCTTTCACGCTAGTTATGGGTTCGGCTCCCGGTCTCGGCGGTTTGAAAGAAGCAAAAATGTTTCTTCTCCATCCACGTGTGAAACTCAGTATTGTGGGAAACCTCCGTGACCAAGAGGTAGCGTGCTCGGCCTCAGACCGCCAGGGCTCGAATTTCGAATCCTGTGTCTGGAGGACAGTGTAATCTCATTCATTTCACCATCCTCAGAAGGTTCTCCTGCCTATATGTGCACAAAGGTGACATAAAGCCCGATTCATTTCATTTTTGTCTAGCAACTGTCTAGCAACTGCGATCACCTGGAGCAACACACAAGCCTCATCTGACGAGGTTACAGAGCGTTCTCCAACAATAGAGTGATTCGATGTCAGAACCTTCCGAAAGAGACCAACAAAGCAGCTCATCCCTACTTATTTGAATTTTAGCAAACATTCTAGCATGCTATTTTAAGCCATCTTCATCTATCCAGTTGTCTGCCACCGGCAGAACCTGGATGACCCGTATATGTGCTATGAGTTCAGAACCCCCTCCTTCCTCCTCCTCCCTGGCCAATTCACAGTTGATTCAGGCGGCCCAAACAATCTGACGTCACCGGTTTACTGACTGAAGTGTGGAGGTCACACTGCAGTCAGTAAACCGGTGATGTCATAATGAATATTCATGTTGCTCGCACCCCTCATTTTCGTACCGGCTTCACACACACCTGTTGTCAAGGTCAGACTGGTAGTCTGACGGTCAGACCTGATACGGCAAGATGTTTTAAGCTGACTTAGTAACAAAACTGTCGCGTGGCAGTCATTGGCTATACACTTTAACAAGCAATTTATGCATAGGAGTGAGGTCACTCATCTTCGATTAGTGTAATCAATCAATCAATTCAATCAGTAAGCTGGAAATAGATCTATCAGAATAATGTTGCATGTGGTCACACTTGCTATAAGGGGCACACGTTTGTTGGTTGGAGACTGCTTGTACTTATGATCAACTATCTATTGATCGCGTGGATGAATTGTATGTAGAGCAGTCTTAAAAATTATCTATTTATTCGAGTTCTTGCTTTGAATTTTATATAACAACCGTGGGATATGCGGGTTTTAAATTCAAAATCTTAGATTCTAACATATAACTTCTAACTATCGAGATTGGAGCAAGTGATATATATCACTTGTCAATCGAAAATATGTTATATATAGCTATATATATAGGATACTTTCGTCATGTATTTATAGGTTGTCAAATGTAAGAATTATGATGTTGAAAATGTAAATGAAGTACCTGTATGTGACTGGATCTTTACAATGTTTATTTACACAATGGTGACTCTCCTCTCTCTTGTCTCCTAATAACCATAAATCCCGCAGAAAAGATGAGTTAGATAGGAGCAGTGTATTATAAGTCCATAGATAGTTTGATTAAAAACAGAGTAAGCGTAATTTGTAGTAGGTCTAAATCTATTGCAGTTATACATGAGAAGCGTATTATAAGTCTGTAGATAGTTTGATTAAAAGTAGAGTACACGTATTTTGTAGTATGTGTGAGTATTTTGGAATTGTAATATTGTACGACCCTGAAATGTGTTATGATCGCTTATAGTCCAGTGGTACAGACCCATATTATCAGGAAAGTTTGCAAAGACCATACCTTATTAAAAGAGTCCGCTCAAAAAGAGAACTGGCTTTAAAATGTAAGCTCGATCACCTTTGGTTGGCATTTGTTACTGGTAAAAGCTACAGCTATATTCCTGTCCACTCAATTGCCAGTCAGCTCGGTCCAAATAAATCCAGAGCTCTTATACATGCCTTAACTGGCTGTGATGTTGTTTCTAGTTTCTGTGGTAAAGAGAAAAACTCCGTTTGGGTATCCTGGAAAGTATTCGCAGAAATAACAACTACATTTAATGCATTTACAAATAGACCAGAGACTATTACTGACACAATTTTCAAAGCGATAGAAAGGTATATTGTACAGCAGGACATGTCCTCATAATTCAGTCAATGAAGCTAGGAGTTACATGTTCTCTCAGGGTATCAGTCCATCAATAATAATAACAATATACCTCCAACCTAAGATGCTTTGAACCAGCACATACCAAGTTGGTTATATCTTGGAGCAGTCTCTAATTGCAGTACCAGTTCACCCCAGTCCTGCACAATGGGGTTGGCAGAGGGATGGATCTCGATGGCTACCTGTTTGGTATACGCTACCGGAAGCTTCCAAGGCATGTAAAGTGCTAGTATCGTGTAGATACAATCCAGATAACGGCTGTCATAAACTTTGCAAGTGCAACAGAGCAAATTTGCCATGTACCGACGTATGCAAATGCCGCGGTGGCTGTTTGTAAAATGGTTTAATTCGCCTATAGATCATGGCTCAAATATACTAGTTTATTAAACATATTTCAATTATTTTGTATTCAAATTGTTGTGTTTCGATCGATTACTGATATATGCTGTATGCATTACTACATGTATTTAGATGTTGCTTAAACATGGTTAACATTAAATAAAATTATTGTGGGGATGATTTCTCAAAATATAAGCATTATATGAAGAAGAGCACATCATTTTGGGATTGGTTGTGTGCTGTTTTGACCAAGGTGACGTAAGTGAACAATAAATGATATCATTCCACATGACTGAAATGAAAAATGATGGCAGCCATTTTAAAATGTCAAAATAAGCACCGTCAGCACCGCCCGATCACGTGTCCACATTTCTTAAATTGATAACCATGCAGTAAGCATCTATTGTGCCAAATCTGTTGCTTTTGTGACAATTTGAACCAATATGTCAATAACCGCCCCACTATACAGGCAAACTATGACTAAACCGTGACTGCAAATGTTGTCACAACGGCCATTTATATTAATGACTATCTTGAAAATAGTTTTAAAGCCACTTTTTCAAACATTCTGGGATTTAATGAGCAAATGATTAGTTAAAACGTTGCAGCTATAAAGGAAAATGCCTTCGATATTAATGGTCTGGTCAACATTTTGCCATCTTGGATTTAAAAATATATATCGAACTTGGTCTGTGTGTGTCTATGTACCATATTAGACCTGAAACAACATAAAAGCATTAAAATAAGTCAATTTGGATGATTATTGGACAAATAATTGGAATTTGAAGGCTTTGATGGCCATCTTGGACGCCATCTTGGATAGGGCCTACTATACTTTTCCCATGTTCCGATTCTGGTAAACTTTTGATATATGAGGGCCACCCTGAAATTAGTACGTAATTATAAAGAATTGAGTGGCATATGGGTGTACACTGTAAAGCTGCAGTAAAAAATACACGAAATATACATATATGAGGGCCACCCTGAAATTAGTACGTAATTATAAAGAATTGAGTGGCATATGGGTGTACACTGTAAAGCTGCAGTAAAAAATACACGAAATATACATAGCAAAAGCACAAAGCCTATTATTATTTTTTTACATGTCAAGTGTAAAGATAACAAATCACAAAACTAAATTAAAAAATAAATATATATTTGAGCCCTAACAAATTACGATAACTAGGTGATATCTAATAAATAAATATGAATTTGATGGATCACATCATACCATAGGAAACATAGCTGAATTGATAACAACGGTGCGTCGACCTAGACCTATAAAATTTTAGTCCAATGACCTTGGTAGGGCATTATTCAATTATCACATTGTAAAAGTATGCATAGCTATCAGGCTGCTATTGATCTTTCTGACAGGGACACCATCAAACAGGACAATCCGCGCGCGGTTTGGCGTGTTACAATGAGTTACAGAGAATTACTCATTTGTAAGCCAGGCTGTAATCCGGTTTGTAATACAGGCACTCCCGGCAGGTTCTGCCAGAGGTCGACGGGATCATCAAGATAGGCTGTCCACTCAGTGAACTGGCATCCGCGTTGGCTGAGCAGAGGGAGGCTGACGTGCGTGTAAATGTATGTTGAATCAATGTTCCGATTATGATGATGCCTAAGTATATGTTAAATAAGTGTTGTGATTATGTTGATGTGAAGTTAATATAAGGGACAGACGTCGGTGGGCACAATAGAGCGGGCCTAGATGCGGGGTTGAGGTGGGCCAGAGTGCTGTCCAAGGCACGATGGTGCGCGCTCTGGTTTAGAACCAAGCGGGTTTAGGTTTCTCTGCCATGTTGGGCAGGGTAAACTGACTATGTAACTGAATCTGTATATTATATGTGTTCTACACAGACGACGAGAAATAAACACGACGTTTTCCTAGAAGATGTTATGAAAACTGACAACACATTTGACCAATATTCCATTTTAATGTGGTCAGTATACAATGACTATATCCATGGAAACATCAAAACAAGTCCAAATCAAGTTTTTTTTAATATTGGAAGCACCAATTAATATGTTTTTGTAATTATGATATATACCTTTAATTCTTTTTCAAATTATTAATTTGGTTGTCATCCAAATGTAATATTTTAACGCGAGCAGACGGCACATAGTAGGTCTTTGCGGTTAGGATAGATAGAGCAGGGCAGAGAGCCACATTGAGCCTCGGCTGCGTATAAAAGAGCGTCATTGTTATTTCCAGACTGACTCGGTATGGACGGCTCAGGCTCCCTATCAACACATATATGTGTAGTCCTATGATGAGTATAGTGACTTGTAGCCAGATAACCGGCATACTCCAATGTAAATCCCGGATAACACTTGTCTCGTCCCGGGATCATTACCACGTTTCTCTGCTGAGTCTGACAGACCGCACATCCCACACCCTCGTCATGTAGCGGTCCAGTTTCGAATTCTGTCCCGTGTACCTTGGCGTTGTTGTCTGCTTCATTTTCTGTTTTGAAGATAGGTTCATCCGTCAAACAGATATGATCAGCTCCTGACCCTGGATGGCTGTGATGAGCTTTACTTGTAAAACCTAAGAATATGATAAAAAACATAAATAAATGTAAAACTCTAATATATATATATTATGGCGTAAAGTTTTACTTTTAATATAGGTGTATGTTATATGTTTCAATCAATCAATCAATCAATCAATCAATCAATCAATCAATCAATCAATCAATCAATCAATCAATCAATCAATCAATCAATCAATCAATCAATCAATCAATCAATCAATCAATCAATCAATCTAGCAAGCAAGCAAGCAAGCAACATATATCTGCAACTGTTTAGAAACAAAATGTGTTGTCAAAGCATCACATATGGATACATTTTGGTTATACTATAACGATATTAGAAAATATATTCAAATTTGAACACTTTTAAAAATAATTAAATTAGCGGGAAACCACTTTTACAGCCTGAAAACTCCTTATTTGCATATTTCCCAGCATGACATTCGAAAAAATGTGAAAGCTTCTGAAATCATAGATAGTACCTAAATGTTCATAACTACTTGCATCTGGTACAAAAAACATTAAATTATGACGTCATATTACGGGGTGGCTCAACGTGGGCCTGTCAAGCGAATATCCCCTGGAAATCAGTTCCGTTCACCGGAACTAGGTTCCATCCACAGGTGTGCTGCTGGGAAATTAGATCCTCTAGATTTAAGAAATTAGATCCCTCATAAGATCGCTCGTGATCACCATGCCAACGTTCCATTTTAATTTTAATTACAGTACCGGTTCTTTGAAGTTTGATAACACCATATCACGAAGCCGTATATGCCAGAAGAAGCTAGTCTACAACTTGAATTCGCTCATGGTAATAGGATCTAGGCATCGGCTTTGGCCAGAATACAAATATATGATATATTAGCCAGAGCAGAGTAGGCCTATTGTGTAGGTACATTAGTTGGTATTTAAATTCACGAAAATGAACGAAATAAATTAATAATAATATACAAATTGTGTGTAATTGTATCCATTTTCTGGAGAAAACAATAACTGAGCAGTGAAGGGGGATATGATTTCCCGATGATGGGATATGATTTTGCAAGGCTAATGGGGATATGATTTCCCAATAGAAAACACATGACTTTACTATGGGATATGATTTTGCTTGGCGAACTTCCTGTGGACGGAACTGATTTCCCGATGGGATATGATTTAGCTCTTTACTATGGGATATAATTTCGCTTGGCGAACTTCCTATGAACGGAACTGATTTCCGGATGGGATATGATTTTGCTTGACAGGCCCATGTTCAACCTAATATAGTGTCCCAAGGTACCCCAGGTGGTGTCTCAAAGTGTATCCATATGTAGTAAAAATGTTGTATTTCGATAGTGAATATATCTTTGGGGAGTTTTGAATTTTTCCGTCTCAAGGTGCCCCAGTCTCCCCTACCCATATCTGCAAAATTGATGTTCAAGACTGTGGGGTATAATTTTCCTGTTATTGTAGTCTAGCCATTCATTTCGAAAGTACATGCATAGTGGACAAATTTAGATGTGATGTAGGCTGGTTTGGACAACATCAGATGAAATAGGCCTAATAGGGTCCGACATGACTAACTTAGAATTGGAATATTTCCAGCATTTTCCGTATTTCTTATTTTGACTATTTTGGACATGCATGTCTAAAATAAGAAATCAGGATTTTCGTCTCTATATCTAGCCTAACTGGTATATGTGCAGCACAAAAATAAAAATAAATTGCAGTTCTAGTCTATGTACATGTATACATCATACTTTAAAGACGTCAGCCCGTGACGCCATGATGCCAGCACGACAAGGCGGACGGCGACGGACTGGTTTTAAATACTCTGACTCCAGATTCACTCAACAGAACTTCATTTCTGGGTTGAACGTCGTGTTTATTTCTCCTCCTCCGTGTAGAACACATATAAGATAAAAATACAGTTACATAGTCAATTCACTCTGCTTCATCATGGCAGAGAAACACAACTCAGGTTAGTTCTAAAGTAGAGCGCGCACCATCCTGCCTTGGGCAGCACTCCGGCCCGTGTCAATCCCGTATCAAGCCCGCATTACTCTCCTCATCACGTCTGATTCTTATATGAACTTTACATCATCATAACAACAACATTGATTTAACATCTAATCATACATAATCTTAATCGGCACATTGAGTTAACATACATTTCCTGGCGACGGTCGCCAGTCCATCAGCCTTGATGGTTCGGCTGACCTTTGCCTGTACTGACCAATCCATTACTGCCCCAATCCAATCATGGATTGTCGTCTTCCGCTCTGGTCAGATCAACAGTAGTTATCATCTCTGCGTTTGCCTACTGCGTTAGGCATGCATAATTTTACAATATGGTCATATTAAGAAGCCAAGATAAAATCACAAATTTTTTGGTGATTTTAGCCTGATCGAGTCCCTTTGAACACTCCTATAGGAACTAAGTTAAAACAAGAATCACACTTCACTAGTGAAAATTGTTTTTCTTTCAATGGGTGGTAATGGAAGATTCTCCCTTAAGCTTGTGAAGGCTACACTTATAACAATCGTCATGCTGGGGCACCATGGGAGGGGTACAATGGACGTGGACACGTCCATGGTGCCCCATGAAGTTTCTATTCCTTATTTATCATTTTCTCCAGGGTGCTATAGGGTTCACTCAGGGGAGAGACGCTCGCTCCCTTTGCCACAATGACATAATCATGATCACCTAAAATAATTTGTATTTTTTAACTGTTCAGGCTTAACTTATTCAGTGCTAGTAATGAGTAGGATTTCCTACGTTTTGCCAATGGTGGTGGTGGGCTGCTGGTGGTCGATGGGCAAGCTGCCAGTGCCCAGATAGCAGTTTCTAAATTCAGTGGGTTGTCGGCGATGCACCAGCCTCCTTCTCAGGGCCGACTAGCACAGCTAGTTAGCCTTGCTACAGTGCTTTGAGAATCTCTTTTTTAATGCTGCGTCCTGATTGGGCATCAAAATCTGGTGTCCCGTGACCCCGAGCTTGACCCTTTCCAACTGTGTCAAATGTGACATTACGTTGGCGAATCACCGATATTCTTACAAATGGAACGCCTTAAAAGGGCTACTTATAAATATTTTGGCCTAGAGGCCTTATATGGTTGTGTTTTTGTTCTGGGTACGTACCAATGAGGGGGGGGGGTCACTGACAGCGACCCCTCTCTCGATCCGCCACAGAGCTGTGTGTCTTAACGCGGGCCGTCTGTTCAAGTGACTCAGCTGCTCACAGAGATAGGGGTACCAAGTATCATTAGCCAAAAAACACGCAACATTGGCCTGAAGCTGACTAAATATTGGCCAATATACAAGACGCTAATGTTGGACCGATGCGGCCTATTTGTCGCTTCCAGATAGTGCTTCGTACACGGCCAGATAGAGCTCGGTAGACAACCAAGACAAAGGTCTGGGCGTCTAAAAATACCTAGGTCAAATCTAATAATGCTATGTGAACTGAATCAAGACGGCCTCATATCAGAGAATGCCCAGTAAACACAATAGAAAAACAACCCTGGTAATGACTATTGGAAAATAAAACCTTTGGCCATCATTACAAGAACAATTATAGGTATTAGAGTGTGAACAGTGTCGGTTTGACTCAGGCAGCAGCAGCTCGACAGCCACGTGGTGGGTCAGTGTATTGTTTACATCTCGTTTACAAAGTCAAATACATTTTTTTGTTAAATATATCCTGATTGGCTGGCCTAAAAATTGGGTCAAGCTCATGAATATCTTCAAAGGAACACATTTCACAGTGCAATCAATCAGAGCCACTAGCTGACGCTAGGGGTAGGATAGTGGATCTGATGAATGAGAATGGCGTTGCACTAGTGAAGCCTTCAGCAGATCTCTGGGGGTTTGTCCGGTGGGCCACTACCAACCCACTGACTAATCATCTTTGGACAGCCAGACAATAACTGGTGGCCCACCGCTGACCCTGCCGTGGAGGGGGGGGGGGGCACTCTCAGAGATGGCCGTAGTCAGTTAATCGCTAGTCAATCCCTTTGCCCAAGCACATGAGGCCTTTGGCCCTAGTTGTTAAGAATAATTAGTGATTTCCCGGGTCGCATTTTGACTAATTTTGTATAAAATGTGCAACAATATCAAACAAACGACATGAAATATAAAAACATTGTGTTGCAATTTGCTTTAGGTTCATATTTAAGTACCACGAAAAATGATGTCAAGCAATAATTTACTACTACTACTACTACTACTACTACTACTACTACTACTACTACTACTACTACTACTACTACTACTACTACAACTAGAATATTTTTATTTGTGGTGAAATAATGAAGATGGAGCTGGGGTCAATTACAAAACGCAATTACAATTACAATTATGCCTTCTTAATTATAATTATGACTGCTGAAAAAATCAAATTACAATTATAAATTATTTTCTTACAAAAAATAATAATTATAATTATAATTATTTTTGTCAATTACATTTATAATTATAATTATTTCAGTATAATAGTCAATTACGTTCCAATTATGAAATTTATGATCAATCACGATTTCAATTACGAATATTGGAATGGTTGTTGTATAAATCATTAAATATTGCTGTAAACAACAAATAATATACAACAAAAAGTTTTTTTTCAAATTACATAAAGTATTTTTGAAATGATTCTTAAGAATCAACAACATAGGCTATTTTTCTAAGAATCGAGTGTCAACCCTATCTATTAAAGCGAAACAGTCATTCAAAAAATCATCCAAAACCTACATTTTATTTTGGCAGCTTGATAGACCATACTATGTGAACATGGCCATCAACTAGAATAGAGGATTTTGCTTAGTTTTGGGTTGCTGTGGCAACGTAGCAAGTGTCTCGAAAATCCCGTTTATCCTCATTTTTCTTATTTTGGACATGCATGTCGGAAATTCAGTATCGTCCTTATTTCTCTTTTACATGTAAATGCG
Source organism: Flabesymbios commensalis (assembly GCA_964017125.1). Lineage (NCBI taxonomy): Eukaryota > Metazoa > Annelida > Polychaeta > Terebellida > Flabelligeridae > Flabesymbios > Flabesymbios commensalis. The sequence continues at coordinate 8,407,961 of OZ024914.1, read as the reverse complement.
CAACACAACATTTAAAAAGAAATTACGCAATCCTAATCCATGGACATGTTGACATAGTATGGATATATTAATAAACCAAAATAAAAAGGATGATTTTGGCCTGACATGAAATATGCAAGGATGTGTTATTTCTGTAAATGGGTTATGACCATTTATAGTTAAAACAGTTATTTTGCTCATTCGTAAATTTAATGAAATAACACAATTTCTAAAAAAAAGTTTTCGAATAAAGAAAGATGTACTGCTATTTAATATACTTTACATTTATTACATAGAAAATATATACTATTGATGTAGTGTACTTTAACTTCGAGGTTATCAAAGTGACCGACCATTGCCGCTAATCCCCTTGACACTCAATAACCCTATAACTAACTATCAATCATGCAGGTTATCATTTAATTAGTTATTATTCTAACTAGTGTTGCCTTACTTCATGTTAAGTTCACATGTGTTAGTAACTCTTTCCACTTACTCACTTGTTCCCCCTAGATACATAACTCGTTCCCACGACTTACTGTCTTGTTGCCATAACTTCCATAATTCGTTCCATAACTTTTACAGGGATGAAATGACTTGATACACATAATAATACATATTCTGTTATAATTTCTTTATGCTTAAAGTCTAATCAGTTCGCGGGATGTTGTGAAGATAAAGAAATAAATACATAAAGAAGCGATTAACAGCGTTATATGCATGCAGCAGCGCACTTAACTAGCCCGTTATGACGACGAGACAAGTAGACTATAGACCAAAACACACGTCTGCGATGTGTGTCTGCTGAATACACACATGACGTGTCTGCGTCTGCGTAAGTCATTTGCGTCTGCCAAATACCCAAAGCCATGAGAATGATGATCCACATCATACAATACTGCCCTTCATACCAGACACATAATTCACTTGAAATCATAAATGGCCTGGACGAACATAACCACCCACAAACACCACCCACAAACCTGACATCTGTGTAGAGTACTGCCAGTATGTCTATACTTCACCTTTATATATTAACGTGGCATTTTCTGGACAGCTATTCTTTCCCCAGCGTGTATATATGGCTCCATTTGGCTCAATATTAACTTCTACAACAAAATAATAAACTGTAATCTACAAACAAATGGAATCTCGTTGAGTTGTGACACGCCTACTATGAACCTAACTTACACATATTCAATATAATTTAATATTTTGGTAAATAATGCTGTTAATACTAACAATATTACTTCTATTACTTCTAGTAATATTACTATTACTACATAATATTGTAGATGTTCATTGATTTATACCTTTAAAGTGTACATTTAGGTTATTTCAACTTTCAGCACTTCGAACCTCTGACAACCTTGTCATGTTTGTAGACATATAAGACGACTGAAAAGTGTACTAGAAGTGTGTCGCCTACAGATGTCGGTTATTATAAGCCAGTAATCATCACTTTATTCTTCCTGACTGTATATCATGCACCAATATGTCAGTTTATTCCACTTGGAAAGCGTTTTCCATCTCCTTTCAACACTACAGTACTGCCCGTCCAAAGCTGATAGGCCGGGAACCAGATCTAGCCCTCGTACTCACAAAAGCTAAGAAATTTTCACTGCGATTTTTATTTAGTGTGACCATTGGGACATAGCGATTTTTGGTTCTTTTTTGTCAAACAGGACGCTTTAAGCCCTAGGGCCTAGTTTACCATTTTTTAGAAGGACACAAAAAAAACATTGACAGCAATTCGAAAAATTGTTCAAAATAGTAGTAGTTTTATTTATTTTCACTATTGTTTTATTCCTAGTCCTCGGCCAAATACACTGAAAAATTTGTGTGCCCAGATTTTATTTTGAATATTTTTTTCAACCGTTTTATCAATACGGGCGCCTAAAAAATACAAACATTATAAAATATGTGTCAAGTTTGGAATCTGTTATTTTTGTTGAGTGCTAGTCAGAAGCAAGCTAATTCGTAAAAAGTGTCCCCATTATATCCCAAGGGGACTGGAAGTTAAAGTTGAAAAAAATCTAGCGCCAATTTTTTTTATAACTACATATTTAGCATACGCGTGTCTTTATCGCTAACTTTAATTTGCGGTAAAATTCAACTGTGCTGATATCTCTGCCTTCAATAGGCTATTATAGTAAAGTTAACTCATGCTGTGGATATTTATAATTAGTTTTATTATGAATATGGTATGTGAATCTGATATTGGTGTTTATGATTACATGTTTATGAAGAAAAAATATATAAAATGACACTTTGAATGCTGAGACAAATTATTTGCTTACATTGTATATATACTGTGGATATTTAATATTGTATCTAATATAAATATTTATTATTAGACTCATATTGATATCTATGTTTAAATGTTTGATGGAAAAGCAAATAATATGTATGCTGACACTTTGAATGCTAAGGCTGGGTTTTTAAAATAAATCTAAAATAATGTAGGCCCCCTATAATAAACCACAATGCTTAAGACTTGTATGTTGACCAGGCGTTATCCAGATATCGATAAAGATTATAGCAATAAGCACAGGATAAATATATTATATTTAATAACTGACTGGAAGAACAAGGTAAAATTTAATTGTTTTATACAGTTTGAATGTTAGGGCAGATTTTTTGTTTGTAAAATAATATAAATAATCTGGCTATTATTATGATTATTATTCATATTTTATGTTAGTCGCAAATTGATGTTTAATTCTTCATGGAGAGCAACAGTAATATATATATAAATACACTTTCAATGCTAAGGCTATTTAGTTTTATTCTAATATAGAGAATAATGCTTTACATTGAATATGTTGTATATTGAGCATTATGGGCGGGCGCCCTGGTGCCGTGGTTAAAGGTGCCTGCTTAGAAAGTCGAGATCGCGGGTTCAAACCCCACTCTGGCCTCCAAGTTTCAAAGAAACAAAATGTTTCTTCCCCTATATGTGCACAAAGGTGACATTCATTTAATTTCATATTGAACATTATGTCATCAATCCGAGTATCACTACAGATTATAATAAAAAAACACAAGATAAATAGATTATATCTAATAAGTGACTAGAAGAACGAGATGGGGTCAACATTTAATCGTATGCGCCGAAGTAAATAAACATGGGGGTATCGATACAAATCACCAAGAGAGATGCAAATTTGGTGCTAATAAATGTCAAAATCATTCTACCAACTTTACTAAGCGTCGATCTTTACTCAAAAGATCTAGGCCTACGTGTAGCTAGCGGCATATGAGAAATTTAAATTAATGTAAAAACAAAAATAACGGAAATTGGAGTGGGCATATCCACCAAGGAGGAGGTATTATGTCCATATAATTAATATCTCCTCACATGGTATTAGTGTGTATGTACGTTATATTATGTCCATATTGTCCAGACATAATTCAGGCAAGATTTAATTAATAGGCCTATAATTATGAGCATCTGAAATATATGTATTTGCTTTGATTATACAAACATAATATGAGAAAACTATGTCACCAGCCAGTTAATTCAGCAAATATTCATCGTCAGCTATATTGTCATCTTCGCCAGACTGTGCAATACTTGCATAATCCATCTAATTGTCTGGAGATGACACCTGCTGCGTTACAATGTCAACTAATTGATGTAGAATTATGTAATATAGAAACCACAGTGTGTTTTTAATCTCTCTCGTTCTCAATGGCACATCCATGATGTGTAGCTGCAAGTGGCACACTCAAAGAGGATTGATGTGATCTTTTCCAAATGGCGTCTTGGAAGTGTGCCATTTTTGTTTGAAAGTGTGATGACAAGGTGGATAATTGAATAAATCAAATGCTGCTGAGGATTTGATGGTATCCAAGTTCATTTTCACATACATTCCTAACTTCGACCTCCCGAACTTTATTAGCCTATTTGAGTATATGTAACCATACACAGTGCAACTAAATTATGTTAAGTGATTCAATAGATGGTGTTAAGGATCCCATTCTTCACCTAAGCTTGCTAATGAAGCTACAAATTAGATGCATTCTGCATAACTCTGTATGGTTTAACTTTACCCCATCGTTTAAATGTTGAAACAACATTGCTACCCGTTAAAGCAGAACCTGCTCACAGGAGAGCAAACGACCAGAACAAAACCTGCTCAAGTGAAATGCACCAAGCGGTTAAAAGCTGCTCAATGTTGTTTGTGTTATTATCAGAGCGTGCTCGATCAACTTAGCTGGTTTTATTGTAAAAAGGCACATTTCGGTAATACAGAATCAATTGAGTCCCTTTTGATTCTGAGGTGTATCCACTCTTTTTAACATATTAAATGTGTACCATCGAGAATCAGTTTATTTCTGTGTTGTGTAGAGCTAAGATTTAGTTCAGATACTGGTATTGTTGAAATATCTGAAGACAACCATGTGGCTTCACCACCCTCTAGATGACGAAAGATGTTGTTTTTTAAGCTCTAAGGCATTGGTATTATAGTACAACTTGAGTTAAAGCAGGCTCATCAGTTAACGTTTATGTTAGTTATTGGACAACAATATTTTTTCAGTCTGCAGGTCTTTACTGCATGTCCCATTATTCTTTATTTGTACTGTTTTGTTAAAAAAAACAGTGATTTCATGACATTGAGAATCGTGCAGCGCCGGTTGCATCATTTCTGAGAAGTGTTCCAGCTCCATGGTGTGTTTGCTCTTAAAGCACTTTACATACGTCACCAACACTTTTGGTGGGTTTATTTTTAAATGCGAGGTCGAAAATAAATACATTAGCATTTCTCTTTATGAACCCCCATTTATTTTCAGGCGCATATTTTTAAAAGCGTTGGTGCGGCAGCTGGTTATGATACATGTCATCACCATGATGAAGTTTTCAGTAAATTTGTTGAATTAAATAACATGAACACAATTCCAGTCTTTTTGGAATTAAACAATATCCCAAATTTAAGAATCAGGTGTTAATTTATTTGTTTGCTAGTTGTATGGTATATCTATATTTTCGCTAAAAAATGTTGATTTTTTTTATTCTATATTTAAAAATGAATGGATATATCCTTAACTAAAAGTGTTTGTGTGATGAGGTTGGTGAATTAAACTTATATTATCATTTGAATGAAATTATGTTACATGACTATTTTTTTTTTCTTAGAAAGTCGAGATCGCGGGTTCGAACCCCACTCTGGCCTCCAAGTTTCAAAGAAACAAAATGTTTCTTCCCCTATATGTGCACAAAGGTGGCCTAAAACTCCATTCATTTAATTTCATATTGAACATTATGTCATCAATCCGTCTATCCCTACAGATTATAATAAAAACACAAGATAAATATATTATATTTAATAAGTGACTAGAAGAACGAGATGGGGTTAACATTTAATCGTATGCGCCAAAGTAAATAAACATGGGGGTATCGATACAAATCACCAATATAGATGCAAATTTGGTGCTAAGAAATGTCAGAATCCTTCTACCAACTTTACTAAGCGTCGATCTTTACTCAAAAGATCTAGGCCTACGTGTAGCTAGCGGCATATGAGAAAATTAAAATTAATGTAAAAACAAAAATAACGAAAAGTGGAGTGGGCATATCCACCAAAGAGGAGGTATTATGTCCATATAATCAATATCTCCTCACATGGTATTAGTGTGTATGTACGTTATATTATGTCCATATTGTCCAGACATAATTCAGACAAGATTTAATTAATAGGCCTATAATTATGAGCATCTGAGATATATGTATTTGCTTTGATTATACAAACATAATATGAGAAAACTATGTCACCAGCCAGTTAATTCAGCAAATATTCATCGTCAGCTATATTGTCATCTTCGCCAGACTGTGCAATACTTGCATAATCTATTTAATTATCTGGAGATGACACCTGCTGCGTTACAATGTCAACTAATTGATGTAGAATTATGTAATATAGAAACCACAGTGTGTTTTTAATCCTCTCTCGTTCTCAATGGCACATCCATGATGTGTAGCTGCAAGTGGCACACTCAAAGAGGATTGATGTGATCTTTTCCAAATGGCGTCTTGGAAGTGTGCCATTTTTGTTTGAAAGTGTGATGACAAGGTGGATAATTGAATAAATCAATTGCTGCTGAGGATTTGATGGTATCCAAGTTAATTTTCACATACATTCCTAACTGCGACCTCCCGAACTTCATTAGCCTATTTGAGTATATGTAACCATAAACGGTGCAACAAAATTATGTTAAATGATTCAATAGATGGTGTTAAGGATCCCATTCTTCACCTAAGCTTGCTAATGTAGCTACAAATTAGATGCATTCTGCATAAATCTGCATGGTTTAACTTTACCCCATCGTTTGAATGTTGAAACAACATTGCTACCCGTGAAAGCAGAACCTGCTCAATCAATTGTAGCAGGTTTTAAATCTCACAGGAGAGCAAACGACCAGAACAAAACCTGCTCAAGTGAAATACACCAAGCGGTTAAAAGTTCAATGTTGTTTGTGTTATCATCAGAACATGTACGATCAACTTAGCTGGTTTTATTGTAAAAAGGCACATTTCGGTAATACAGAATCAATTGAGTCCCTTTTGATTCTGAGGTGTATCCACTCTTTTTAACATATTAAATGTGTACCCATAATGATTCGAGAATCAGTTTATTTCTGTGTTGTGTAGAGCTAAGATTCAGTTCAGATACTGATATTGTTGAAATATCCGAAGACAACCATGTGGCTTCACCACCCTCTAGATGACGAAAGATGTTGTTTTTCAAGCTCTGAGGCATTGGTAGTATAGTACAACTTGAGTTAAAGCAAGCTCATCAGTTGACGTTTATGTTAGTTATTGGACAACAATATTTCTTCAGTCTGCAGGTCTTTACTGCATGTCCCATTATTCTTTATTTGTACTGTTTTGTTAAAAAAAGAATCGTGCAGCACCGGTTGCATCATTTCTGAGAAGTTTGGTGGGTTTATTTTTGAATGCGAGGTCAAAAATAAATACATTAGCATTTTTCTTTATGAACCCCCATTTATTTTCAAGCGCATATTTTTAAAAGCGTTGGTGCGACAGCTGGTTATGATACATGTCAATTCAACGAAGCATTGGATGCTATACACCATGATGAAGTTTTCAGTAAATTTGTTTAATGAAACAACATGAACACAATTCCAGTCTTTTTGGAGTTAAACAATATCCCAAATTTAAGAATCAGGCGTTAATTTATTTGTTTGCTAGTTGTATGGTATATCTATATTTTCACTAAAAAACGTTGAATATTTTTATTCTATATTTAAAAATGAATAGATATATCCTTTACTAAAAGTGTTTGTGTGATGAGGTTGGTAAATTAAACTTATATTATCATTCGAATGAAATTATGTTACATGACTATTTTTTTTAATTATCGCATCAGGAAATATCAATATATTGAAATTAAGCGATTTTATACATCCAGCTATATAAAAACAAGGAATTTAAAATTCACCTTATATTTATGATCACTTATTACCATAGATATGATATATTTATCTTCTGTTTATTGTTATTATCTTTAGGGATATCTTTAATCATTAGCATTCAAAGTGTCATTATATATACATATATATATAGATTAGTGTGTTCTCCATAAAACATGTAGACCGAAATTTGTGTTTATTATTATAAACTTCAGGGATATATAGATAATGCCATAATCATTAAGACACAACCAATTAAGTCTCAAACAGTGTGCCTTAGTTTACAATATTATACATTTATTTTTAAAACCCATTTTAAATATAATAATGAATAGCCATAGTAGATATAGTTTTTTAGGAACAAAAATTCAGCCTTAGCATTCAAAGTGTCACTTAATATATATTATTTAGTTCTTCGTAAAAATGTAAACAAACACTATATGAGATTCATGTATAGCAAATATAATGATAAATAACCATAGCGTGTCGAGTTAACCTAATAATAATAGCCTACTGGATGTAGAAATATCAGAACAATTGAATTTTACCGATTTTTAGCGATAAAGACGCGTGTATCCTGAATATGTAGTTATAGAAAAAAAATGGCCATAGATTTTTTGAACTTTAACTTCCAGTCTCCTGGGGACATAATGGGGACACTTTATGCGAATTAGCTTACTTCTAAGTAGCACTCAACAAAAATGACACATTTCCAAACTTGACAGATATTTTATAATGTTTTTTTTTTCAGGCGCCTGTACTAATAAAAGGGTTGAAAAAAATATTTAAAATGACATCTGGGCACAAATATTTTTCATTGATCAACATGTGTATATGGCCGAGGGCTATGACTGAAACAATACTGGAAATAAATAAAACTACTACCATTTTGAACAATTTTTCGAATTGCAGTCAATTTTATTTTAGTGTCCTTCTAAAAAATGGTAAAATAGGCCCTAGGGCTTAAAGCGTCCTGTTTGGCAAAAAAGAACCAAAACTCGCTATGTCCTAATGGTCAAGCTAAATAAAAATCGCAGTGAAAATTTCTTAACTTTTGTGCGTACGAGGGCTAGATCCGGCTCCCGGCCTATGAACACCTCGTGGCACTTCCCGTTGTAAGCGGGGTATAGCAATTAACCCATCGCGGGCACGACCCAGGGCAGTGCTAAAGTGCCACGTGCTACGCCCTCCAGTTGTGGTTTAACCCGCTCGTGGGGTAAGCCTCTTAGCTCTGGTCTTACTGAGCCACAAGCTTTTGCCACGAGTAACTTTAACTCGTGGCAAATTTCATACAATGAATGAATGAATCGATAAATAAATGAATGAATGAATGAATGAATGAATGAATGAATGAATAAATGAATCAATGAATGAATAAATCAACGAACGACATGGATAAATGAATCAATGAATCAATGAATGAATGAATGAATGAATGAATGAATCAACGAACGACATGAATAAATCAACGAACGACATGAATAAATGAATGAATGAATGAATGAATGAATGAATGAATGAATGAATGAATGAATAAATGAATGAATGAATGAATAATTTAGCTGGATAATAAAGTATGACTAAAAAACAACCAAAATAATTGGTGCTGTTCTTTTAGGTTTGTTTTAGATTGACTGGAATGTAATTATAACATTATGAAATTATATACCGATCACGCTGGCAATGTGCATGATATTCTCCATTAATTAAGATAAAAAAAAATAAGCAAAACAGTTATGCAGCTTTAAACCGGGGTAATGACCACATCTCGAGTCAAATCCGTCGCTGAAAAGTAACCCGTGGCATTGCCCCACAGATTCCCCCAGGTCAAGCAATTCCGGGTCATCATTTTGTTGGTTTGTTTAGCTCAAATAAAATGCCACGGGTGATATTTATTTTTAACCCGGGCTTAGCCCTGGTTGTAACACGGGGTAACCCGGAGTAATCTGTGGGGTACACCCCGGGTCGATAAACTTTGGAATAGCAGTACCGTACTTGTATTAATAAGCTATCTACTGCTTATTAATAAGATGTTAAAGTTTTGTAAATAGATAGGTTAGTTTACAAGCTAAAGGTATCCTGAGGCGAGCCAACGCTACCGCTAAGGTCTACAGACCGTTGGCACAACACTTGCCAAGAGGTCAGGTTTTGATCAGCGGATGAGGATTGGCAATTTATAATCCGTATCCCACGCATAAACGTGTATGCACCTATAAGTGAAAATCGACTGTCTTAGGAATGGGTTCTAAAATATTCCTGTTCGTTTGTAATAGCATAATCGTATATTGAAATACTACGTGCATGCACTTATATTCGAAAATTACTACGCGTGCGACTGTGTAACTCAAGGAATAAACTGCAGGTGAGAATAATATCGATATGTATTGAATTATAAAAACCATTAGCCTACTAGTATATATGTCCATAATAATAATAATAATAATAATAATAATACAAAATACTGTATTGATCGTACACACAAACTACATTATTTTTATAATATATATATGCGCCGACAGTTCAAGCCGTCAAAGCGATAGTGTATGGGTGTGATAGCTGAAAATCGTGGAAAAATGAGGTGTGATATTATATGACAGTTCAGATAGTTGCAACTCCTATTGCCTGGAGTCACTCCCGCAAGTTAACTTCAAAGTAGGCCTAACAGTCAGTGATTACTAGTGTTAGCTTAGTTTGCTTGGACTGGAATAAATCAAATAAGAACGATTTTAACATACTTAAAGGAATAAAATAGAAAATTATGTTCGAATATAAATGCATGCACTGTTGCGTCATGCACTTATTTTTTGAAAACTAAGTGTATCTTCAAATATAAGTGCATGCACGTCAATGCGCGGGAATACGGTATAGTAGGGGGATTTAACCTCAAAAAATGGTCGAATCGTTCACTTCATTGCAAAAGTCAGAAATTTTTGAATCAACCAATATGGCCGCCACTAAAAATCTTGCGCAAGACAACTTATTAACTAAAAATCACAGAATAACTTGCAATACCTCTATTCTGAGGTATTTGAGACCAAGAATCACAATTATGATGTAATTTTCAATCTAAAATGACCAAATCGAGGTCATATGGCGATATGAGTGTGAAAAATAAAAATTATTTATATTTTCCGCAAATTTTGAAGCGCTTCAAAACTTCACGGTTTTAATTTTTTTTCTGACATAGGTCTTTCATTGTTTCAGTTCTGAATATCAATTATTAGTCTATTTCGCCATAAGAATAATTTTACAAATGGTCTTTAAGGGTGATAAACACGTTAACACAGTAAAAGAAATTCCAAAACTTTAAGAAACATGTCGCATCATTACATTAATACGTAATACTGAAACAGTTAGAATGGATGATTTTTAATTGACTCCACAACCATCTATCTGAATACTTTTGCAATTAATTCTGTCAACTCTGTACATGAATTGCAAACCAGTGCAACAAGAACTTACACATGCCTTCTATGGCAGCAATGACTAATATCACTGTCACTATTATTAGTCCTTTCCAAATAACCGGATAAAGTATCACAAAGTACAAAGGTTGACATAATAAAAAAGCTATTAAATTCTTTTTTTTCCATGGACAATTGACAAAGGCAATACAATAGCAAAAAGAATAGATAAGATGCAGTACCTTATGAAAATTGAACTGTCTGTATAAATCGTATGTCATGGAATTAATACGAAATAATGAAAACAAATGAAAAACTAATAATATTTTATGACTAGTCCAAATAAAAGTGGAGATCTTTTCAGTGCAATCATGTGTTTAGATACTGGTCATCAGTTTAATTATTCACACAACCTCCATCACACTTGCATAATTATGGAGGTGCACCGCAAACCCGACTTACTAGCATCAGTTAGTTTCGTCCTGCATGACAACCACCTGTTCCCATCACATTCCTATCCCCAATTGGAAAAGCCTGGTACCACCTGATGGCATGATCGCCTGCTTCCATATATAGGAAGCATGTAGGTAACGCTCGAGGAGGACCCCCTGAGCGGAACCTGCCTTAAAATAGACAAACCGCTGAACCTAGCCCCCAGGAAGAGAAGAAAAGAGGACCCGAAGTCACCAGAGAAACTGACGCCACGCTACGGGGTGAGGGACCGACTTTTAAACCTGTACAGCCCGGCCCTCCCCTTGAACACTCCAGAGTTACCATCACGCTCTTCCACGCCTGCTCTCTCGTCTCAACATTGGTCAGATTGCCTGGAGCATTCCGAGATGTGGGACGTTCCTACATTCCAGACGCCGAGAACCCCGAGGACACCTGTCACTCAGACACAACCCAGCCCATACATACCTGTGGTCAGTGACATATCCCAACCCAGCAGTGCCGCCAGCACCCCATTTCCTGTCATCGTGCCGCCTCCCCCTCCGCCTACCCGGGAGAGTACTTCTCCCTTATCGGCGGATGAGGATGCCATTGTGGAGGACATCCCAGCCCTCAGCCCTGCCCGCACACCAACACTTGTGAGGGTACGCCCTGCGACGCCACTCCCAGCTTCCCCTGTGGAGTCTGAGGACTATGTCCCTCCTCAGACCCCAGAGGGTAGCGTTCTTGTGGAGGCCCCCCCCAAGCCTCACCCCTGACTCTCCGGCCGACGTCCCTGATGCGGATACGGTACAAGTTCCCTTGTACCTGGGCCCCCTGCCACGACCCAACATACATCAAGAAGGGTCCAGTGTCGAACTGAGCTACGGCAACCCACCACTCACCATGAAGGTCACCGATAGCCACATGAGCCTGGACGATATTACGGAAATTTACGTCAGGCGCATGTTAATACAAACGTACATTCACGAAATTAAGATGAGGGAGCTCGAATTCAAACATCAAAGAGCCCTAGAACAACTGTCGGCGGACGCACGACAGGCACGCACCCAGGATGAAGACCCCTCCCCTACTGAACTGTAACAAAATGTTAAAATAACCATTGTAAATACGTTTTATTGTTCATTCTTTCGTTGTTCCACCCCACAAACTCATCGAACTCTGTACCACCTAAGGACAATCTACGGATTCACACCGGCTTCGCCACGCCAAGAAGAATAAACAATGTACTCTCTACCAACGCCGTCACCCTGTTAACACCATATCATAAGGAACACTAAGTCACCGCAACATGCGGACACGGATAATGATGCTGAAGCATGACTCTCTGGGACGTACCTTATATGTCACCACCGCTGTTATATGTTATATTTAAAAAAAAAATTACTGATCACTGTATATAATAAATTACACTTCTTTAACTGATAACTATGTCTCCTCACTTTAAAGTATGATGGAAAACTTACCGCCCTTGATAAAGAATTTAAAAATTCCTTTCTTTTCCGCTCCTTGGAGGTCGGCTGCACTACTTATCGCACCCCCCATAACTTACCGTGCCCACAGATATTATGTGAACTTACACATCTGCAGTGAAAAGCCTTCTCTGCCTAATCTTGCTGGAATCCGCCAGTAACCGCCCATGAGCGGTTACTTCGCCTCTTCCAAATCACCCACACACCACCCCCCACTCACCTTATTCTTTATCCGCCACGCATAAACAAGGCTCGGTACCAGGGTTTCCTGACATACCGCCGTTCCTTTTGAAATAACAATTATTCAAATTTCAAATCTCTTATCCACATATTCCAATATAACCGCCCAGCCACATCTCCTTGGTGTCGCGTGCAGCCGCCCATGAAGCAGCCCTTATATAGAACTAGCAGCGGCTTACATACATCCTATAAATATTATTACGTCATATTATCTTAACCATGGAAACTCTCTCTAGACATAGCGGATAAATGGTATTTAAGAAATCGATTTTACACCTTGTATCCATTATCACCTGACGAAGGCACATCGCCGAAACCGGTCGTGCACTAGTGAATAAACCTAACATGTAACAATCTGTTCTTGCTTATTTGTTACTATACATATAACATGTATAAGCACACAGAAATATTCCAATCGCTTCATGTTGGCAGACTCCGACTTGAGAGACTTAGGTTTGTCTAGAGTGCAATCAAACTTGCTCATTCAATGTATCTGAAAAATCTAACATGGCACATATTCTGTTGGACAGCACAGAGTCATATGGAGTTATCTTATTTTTGTTTGTTTTTTGGACAGATTTTTTTGGTAATCTCTCTTTGGAATTGGTGTACTCCAAGTTGGAGCAATTTAGGCGGGGGGGGGGGGGGTCTGTTTCAGTGGTTATAAAGTGTTCTGCTTGAAAAGTCGGGAGATCGCGGGTTCGTCCCCCGCTCTGGTATTCAGGTTTCAGTCAGAGAAACAAAGCTTTCTTTCCCGCTCACTCGTAAAGATCACTCGTAAGTATTGTGTGGAGCACTGGAGCCTCCATTACTTAGAGGTAGCGTGCTCGGCCTCAGACCGCCAGGGCTCGAAGTTTTAATCCTGTGTCTGGAGGGCAGTGTCATCTTATTCATCTCATTATTCGCAGAGGGGGTGATTTGGCTCTTCAGATAGGGCACTAGATGCAGATGTATGCAATTAAATGTTGCTGCACGAACTGAACGTACGATGTGAATTAAAGCAGCCACATCGAGAACATGGACTGAGCATGAGCATACCACGCTCAGCAAGGAATGGTGAAAAAAGCGGACATATTTCCATTATTTCGGGACTGGAGAGACATAAACATGAGAAGTGTACCATTTTGCATAATTATTCCTATATTCTTGGAAAAGTGCTTGGTAGATTATTTCATGCACACACTATTCATGCAGATCACATCATAAACAGAAATTCCGTCTCTAGCGTAAAGCTGGCTGTCAGTGAAAGAGCCATGCGATGACTATTGCACAGGCTAATCACATCCAATCTCTTTGACTGTAATGTCATGCTCCCATTACATCAGTGCTAATTACTACATGGAAAGCATCCAAGAATGGACTTGCATGATCTATGAGTATTCTCATGAAACTTGCGACGAAAATGACAAAGTGTCGTTCTAGAGCTTATAGAGATTCTTTGTGATGTACATCTGATGCGTTACGATGGTTTTGTACACTTTCAAAGTCATTAATGAATGTCAGAAAATCAGGTGCAGCTAGCATGTACAATGCAATAGAATCAGTATCGTCATATAGTCAGGGCCCATTTTCAAAATTTCTGACTTTGTAAGGCATTTTTTAGTAGAATTTGGTATGCAGTTGTTCTTACACAATTTGGGTACGCTGATTCCAAATCTGCCCCATGCCAAGCTATATTTTGTGTTTTTCCTACTCAAAATTCAAAAACAAAATGGCCGCCAAAATTAGTGAAAATGTCGCAACTTTACATCACGGCTTGACTTACAATGAACATAAAAACATTATTTCGGTGTATTGAAGCCCACCCGAGCAACATACTTGAAGTCGACCAAATTTCACCTTGTACGTTTGCCGCTAGAGGCCAAAATTTAAAATGGCCGCCACTTCAAGGCAATGTGCCGTAACTTGGCTTCCAAATAACGTAGAGATGTGTTTTTGATGTCTACATATAGGTTTCTCACACCCGGTAAACCAATTGAGAGACGTGATAACATCTATTATCAATATTTCACAAAGTTATGGGGAAAAAACAAATGTTGCGCCAGAAAAACGACATATCGTAATCCCGTGTAATGATAATGATTTATTTAATAAAGTCCTTATTTCACATTTAGAAGCCGAGGGAAACAAACGTAATATCCGGCATGTTGTAAAAATGTTTAGACATTAACAAAAAATATTTTATGATTGTTGATCATTGTTCGGCACTAGATAACCTGTCGCTTACCATATATCCGTTCTAGGCATATTAGTATGTGGCCTATGTGATATCCACCTGCATCGTGTTTTTACATCATCTTAAGGAAGAAAGCAATAATTTAAATGTATGTTGGCCACGGGTGGCACCCTCCTGCCCAAGCCCTGTACTAGGGTTAAGCAAACATGAATTTAATCCATCAAGGTGGTCTGCATAACCATGGCAATAATGACACATATACATGTTCCATTCCTATTGAGACAAGAAGTCGTTTAAATTTGCCAATTGATGATTCTAGTAACTAGGTATATTGTGCTGGTTGAAACGTGCACATCACATAAAAATTATGTTTCTCAATCGGATTGACAATTTACATAATCATGATCATAGTATCATCCTATTTTTTATATTTTTGATCAGAATAGATACCGTACAAAAGCCTGGTAATGCGCTGATAACACAGTTTTCAGACATAATTGAACGAATAAAGTCCCAACCATCGGCTCCGAGATCTACACAAAGCCGTAAAGTAGGCTACACATATTTCTACTCCCCTAACTTGAATGAGATAAATGATATCACCATCAATAACTATGGTAAACTACAGTTACACGATATCAGAAATCTGTAATTGGGTGCAGAAGTTGACTTATATATGTTTTGGACATATAAGATTGATGGCTGAGGACACGCTAGGGTAATGTTGAAAATACCGACGATAAATTTATTTTATAAATATAGTATGAACATACAGTCATACACCATCTTCAGAAGATGTTAGTAACTAACCTAGTCTTGGCAACTAAATGCTATAGGGCCTGGAGTGTCATGAACAAGTCACCAAAGATTATTGGGTACACTATTGCAACAAGATATGATGCAGCATATGTGGTAATTGGGGCGATAATACGTTCGTAGCACGATCAGGATGTTTTTATGAAGATTAACATAAAATACAGAAACTTTCTAGATTTGGTCGTGATATGGTAGAATGTATGAGGAATCAGTAGGTTCTGGTCATACATGCTTCTAATCAGATATAAGCTCTCACTCTCACATAATATACAAAAACCCAACAGGCTCAGTTGTATCTTGAAGTGGTATGGGAGTGACCACACTATTTTTCAGGAAGAGGTATCCAGGTTAAAGACAATAAGTCTTACCATATATAAAGTGATGAACTCATATGATGAACGTGAAGATATTTAGGTCCCTACTAACTATATGTCTTCTCCAGACATAGTAGACTCTTTAGGCCCTAACGATGCATTAATTTTCCTACAACCATGACAACTAGGGGTTTTAGAATTAAAAAATCCATGAAACTGGTTTGCCAATACATGACAATTTTCTTTAATTTTTCACCCACTTCAAATCACCTTCATCCACTACAAGCCGAGAATTGTGACAGCAATTCGCGGCTTGTAGTGGATGAAGATTACAATAGTAAACTCAGGCTTGAAATGGTTAATTATCATTCATACAGAGTATTTATTACTTATCTATTATAATATTTTGTAATAAACATTGATCATCTAATAATCTACATTTCCATGCACACTGCGATGTTATCTCAGATGAATATATAACATATAACGTACAGAATCAGGGAGGAGGGCAATACAGTTTCAGTTCAATGTTCAAATTCAACATTTTTGTTAAAGAACAATGTTATTCAACTATTCAATGAACACTGGTATTTAAGTGTGAAAAATACTGCGGTACATGATGGGACGTTAAATGTTATTACGGCAATCAAACTGTCAGATACTGACAATGTGGTAGTCGTAGGAACTGATGTAAACTTGCTCATTCTGCTTTCGAAACGTTCTCATCATAGCAATGCCTAGCTGTGTAAACCTAGAACTGGTGATATTTACCGTACCATTCAACCGTCTCAATGGCTTCCACAACACCAGCACACCAATTCTAAAAGAAAGACATTTAAATTAATTCATAAACATCCAGATCT
Organism: Flabesymbios commensalis; assembly: GCA_964017125.1. Classification (NCBI taxonomy): domain Eukaryota; kingdom Metazoa; phylum Annelida; class Polychaeta; order Terebellida; family Flabelligeridae; genus Flabesymbios; species Flabesymbios commensalis. Next base: position 8,390,813 of record OZ024914.1, on the reverse strand, counting down.
AGAACTTGATCTAGAATTGGAGTATTTGAATGTATTTTCTTCGTCAATAACCCCTGCCACAAAAAGTGGATATATTGTTTCCGCTGTATTTTAGGCCTGTTTAGCAATAAATACAGCTCTGGCCGGATAACAATATTATAAACATCTATGAGATTGTGGTTGGAGCTTCATTGATGGACAACTGCAACTAGTTCTCGTGTAAAAGCTTCCTGCTCACCCTGAAGAACTATCACATTTAGTTTGATTAAGTGTAAATTAGGACCACGAGAAAGTAGCCAATGGCGTCCTTCAAGGAGTCGCTACATCAATTCTGAAGCTGCACAAATATATGATCAATATATTGATGAGGCTGACTTTTCTAGCATTATCATTATGCAAGATGATGGCATTCATGCAAATCTGAGATATACACAGCAAGCCTATGTAGCTACAGTGATGAAAGTAACACATGTTATTTTTGTGCAATTACCTCATAGTTAATGTGTTGTTTTTAGATAATCATATTTTTTGCATTCCTCGTAACTACATATAACATGGAAGTTGAGTTTTTTGATGCTGTGTATTTTTTTTGTATCAGAAAACTATTTAAGCGCCAAAAATAACTTACTACGACATTTAGAATAATGGTTATAGTACTTGCTGTATAATTGGCGGCCATCTTGGATTTTTCTCTGAAACTAAAAGTAATATAAAAGTTAGAGGTTATTACTGTATTGTACTAGATTTATTATATATAATATATTATATTATTAGCCACCAAAAACAACTTTCTATGACTTTTAGAAAAAACGTTATGGTACTTCCTGTATTATTGGCGGCCATCTTGGATTTTTTGCGTGATAGTTGACCAGGTCTTAGAACCTAAAATTCCTCAAAACAAAAATTTTATTTTGAACTCGAAAGTCAAGTTTGTGTGTCCGATGTGCACTCAGATGTGATGTATAATCATAATAATTGAGACATTATCTGCTATTTTGGCGGCCATTTTGTTTTGCAATTTTGAAAAGGAGAAACTAAAAATAGAGCTTGGCACGGGGCAGATTTGGAATCAGCATATCCGAATTTTGTGAAAACAACTACATGACAAATTCTACTAAAAAATGCCTTACAAACTTTAAGAATGCATCTTTTTGAAAAATGGGCCCCGACTAACGAAGATCTGATAATCAACCATCACCAGCCTGTACTATCGATTGCTGTGTTCATAAAACTGATCCATAAAATAAAATTTAAAAATAGACCGTTGAAAAATGAAAATATCAGAATATACAGAAAACCACATCACTAAATCATTGACATGGTTCGGTAACCATCTGGAAAAAATGGTGTGGTCAAACGTTAAAAACCAGCGACACAATTCCTCCAAGGCATTGAGCTCAAAATCACCATCACAAACGACAAATGAGAATTTCCACCTCGATAATAAGTGAACAGTACCTACACATACGTCCCTCCCTCAACTGCTTGTCAAATCATTCTTCAAATAAGTCTGTATTACACTGTGACTATAGATATGCTCCTTGCTGAGAGAGATAGAGGGCCGCCAATGAAACTTGATGATCATACGGAGTGCGCTTAATATGGTGGTCATCCAGCGTTGATACAGCTCTGCCAGAGGTGAACACACCAGCCTCAGACATCACCAACTCCCCACCCAGAGCCACAGATAAAATGAGCTTTATCTTCAATATGAAGTCCGCCTATCAAAATTACGTACTTGACGTCACCAAGGATTGAAGGAAATTGCAGAAAAGGATTTGTCAGGAAAGAGAGGTAAAATGTCAATTTCTGCTCGAGGTTTGATGGAGCTTTATTCTTTCATCCAAGAATGATAACCTGACGAGGTTGCCAAAATTTTGTTATCAATCTCCTCTTAAGTTAGGAGTTCACAAACGTGCTTTATCCAAACTGTTTCTCTTATCTCAGGCCAGGGGTCCTATAATATGAAGGCCTTGCAACATTACCATCCTATATTTTTGGCATAAACAAATCCATGCGGCTGAGATTTACAGGAGGGGGTACAATGACGGGGGTATATCATACGATCCACTGAGGCCAAGGAGGTGAAGGTGCCAATAAGGACTGGTGTTTGAAATGAGTATTATTGTGTAATTCAATACATATGTAGGCCTACAGTGGTTGGGAAGTTTCACAGGCTCTCTACTGTGGCGTATTTGGACAGTGGACTGAGAGGGAGAGCCATATTCATTTCTATTTTATATCACCACCTGACCAACAACACACGCTACTTAAGATCTCTGACCCATAACATTATCAAAATTATAAAATTATTTAAAAAGTACGGATTTATTCAGCTTTTTAATCATCGACCTATGAGAAAAAACAGTAATACTCAATTTTTATACGATTTTGACCTTGATGTTGTTATTTAACTTTTGATCGAAAATGACGTCATAATCGCATTCTCGACCTCAAATACCCGAGAAAAGAGGTATTACCTGTGGTTCTCCGATGATTAGTTAAAAAGTTAGCATGAGTAATCCATTACAGCGACGGCCATTTTGAAATTGCCCAATATGGTCGCTGTCTGTCGGCAGATTCTGAAATATTCGCGATTCTGAAATATACTAATTTATTTAGTTTTTTAAACATCGACCAATGAGAAAAACAGTAATAAGCAAATTCTTAACGATTTCGACATTGATGTTGTTATTTGACCTTGGCATTTCAAGTTTTGATGTAAACTGATGTCATAAGAGCCATCCCCGACCTCAAATACCCTGGAAAAGAGGTATTACATGTGGTTCTGTGATGATTACTTAAAAAGTTAGCATAATGTATGCATTGCAGTGGCGGCCATTTTGAAATTGCCCAATTTGGCCGCTAGAGGGAAAAGATCGCTTGTCTGTCGGCAGATTCTGAAATAGCCAGGTCATGTCAGCTAGTGACAAAAACTTCAGACTTTTGCAACGAAGTGAACGATTATTTGATTTAGCCCCCCTACTAGTACTGCCTACATCGCATCTGATCAACTAAGGATACATTTTAGCCAGAGAACATTTTCGGCCGAGCCATCTGAAGATTCATTCTGACTACGTCAACAGGCCACGTCAGCAGACAAGAGAGAGCTTTGAGATCTTTCTGGAAATTTAAAGTTTAGCTAGACCAAAGTATTAAAAATGGTTGGTTTTTTTTGACATATGATTAACAACTGAGCAATGAATCGAACTATGAAAGCAAAATGTAAAAAGTAGAAAATAGTATACGGTCAATGCTCATGGAGGCAAAGAAAATTAACACTGATTGGTAGAACATTTATTGTATCACAATTGATGTACACCTTGTCAGCCATTGATATTCCCGATATATATATAATAAGAAAGTATCAAATATATATTTAAATTTATTTGGGATGGAAAGCTAGACAAAGTTATGAGATCAACTGTTATTAATGCAAAAAAATGGGGGACTCCAAGTACCTGACTTTAAAATGATGGTGAATGTATTCAAGAGTAAATGGCTGATAAGATATTTTACTGGACCGAGTCATAAATGGAAAAATGTACTCAGAGCTATATGTTTAAATGAAAAGGTAAATGTACAAATATTACTGCACACTAACTACGCAAGCCAAAATAGTAATGCTATGAATTTTCCCATGTTTAATCATAAAGCGTTATATATGTGGGCTGATGTAGTTAAGATACATGGATTTCAAAAATTTCAAATTATTTGATGCAATAACGAATTGTCTGCTTATAATACACCCTATTTTATAAGCGAAATGTCTAAATGTTGAATTACCGTGATTGGTGATTTGTTTGGATTAGATAAACAAACTATCCCATTTAATTCTAGGACAGAACGGGATTTGAATTCGGTGCATTATCTTGAATGGCGAGGCATAATGAACAGTATAAGGAAAAGTGGGATGTTAAATGAATTAGTAGATCTTGTTCGCTTGGATATCACTGCCGATGAGACAGTGGCGGCAGGCGTACTAGTCCGGCAGCAGAATGTCCAATATTGGCCTGACCTAAAATACTCTGATATAGTTTTTTTATCTGCTGATTATTTATCTTTGGGGTCTACATAAAAATGTCACCTTGGAACAATTTTAATTATTCAAAATTCCTCAGTTATGATGGACTCGACTTTATAAAGGGCAAACACTTGGCTAATATGTCTTGTAACAAGGTATGTTTGTCCAATTTTATTCACATAAATCTGGTTTACATCTACATAGTTTGAAAATGCAATAATGGAGACCATTTTGAAAAAAGGCTGCCGTATGGCTAAAAGTTCACAATGACATTTAGACTTATGGCTACCATGCACCCCCCCCCCAACATCTCAACAAAACTAAGTTTTTTTGACCCTTGGAAATACTGAACTAAATCGATTGTTAACATTGAAAATATAGGGATGCAAAGTTGCAAGCCCTATTTTGACAACTATTTTGAGGTACTCTAAATATGTTTTTAACAACGCCACCACAAAGTCATCTTGGCCACTGAAGAAGTGACTACAACCACTTTAACTTTATCTAAACCACTACAAAAGTGATGTTGACCATTGAAAAAGTGATCACAGCCATTTTACAAATGATCTGCACCACTATAGAAGGGCTCTTGACCACTGGAGAAGTGATTACAATCACTTTAAACGTTATCTCAGCCACTACAAAAATGATCTTGGCCACTGAAGAAGTCATCACAGCCACTTTAGAAATGATCTAAGTCACTATAAAAAAATCTTGACCACTGGAGAAGTGATTACAATCACTTTAAAAGTTATCTCAGCCACTACAAAAATGATCTTGGCCACTGAAGAAGTTATTACAGCCACTTTAGAAATGATCTAAGAATTGATCACAGCCACTGTAAAAAGTATCTAAACCACTACAAAAGGGATCTTGACAACTGAAGCAGTTACCACAGCCAAATTAAACGTTATCTCAGCCACTATAGAGGTGATCATGGCCACTAACAAACTGGTGTCAGCCACTGATAAAGTTATCTAAGCCACCACAAGGTGATCTTGGCCAATGAAGAAGAGATCACAGCGACTTTACAAATTATCTCAGCCACTACGAAGTGATCTTGGCCACTAAAGAATGATTACAACCACTTGAAAAATCTAAACCACTACAAAAGTGATGTTGACCTTTGAAGAAGTGATCACAGCCACTTTAAAAAGTATCTCAGTCACTACAAAAGTGATCTTGGCCACTGAAGAAGAGACCACAACCACTTTAAAAGTTATCTCAGCCACTAAAAATGTGATCTTGGCCACTAACAAGCTGATGTCAGTCACAGAAAAAAGTTATCCAAGCCACTACAGTGAGATCTTCGCCACTGAAGAAGTGACCACAGCCACTTTAAAAATGATCTAAACCACTACAAAAGGGATCTTGACCAATGAAGAAGTGATTACAACCAGTTATCTCAGCCACTACAAAGGTGATCTTGACCATTGAAGAAGTGATCACAGCCACTTTAAAATGATCTAATCCACTACAAAAGGGATTTTGACCACTGACAAATTATTGCAATCACGTTAAAAGTTATTACCCTGATGACATCGCAAGGCTCTGACAAACTGACCACCATGTTTTAGCGGGCCTGGCTCTACAGTGATCACCAGAGCGCGCTAGCTGACTAGGGCCAACACCGCTACCGTCTTATTGGTAGGCGGAGTCACTGTCTTTTTTACATGGGCAGCTGTGGAAAAATGTCAGTCACTGCGGCCGAGCTCCACGCAATGTGAGTAGCTTGGCTTAGCCGGGTAAAAAGTTATCTCAGCCACTACAAAAGTCATCTTGGCCACTGAATAACTGATCACAGCCACTTTAAAAAGTATCCAAACCACTACAAAAGGGATTTTGGCCACTAACAAACTGGCTTAGATAACTTTATCAGTGGCTGAGATCAATTTGTTAGTGACCATGATCACCTTTGTAGTGGCTGAGATAACTTTTGAATTGGCTCTGGTCACTTCTTCAGTGGCCAAGATCACTTTTGTAGTGGCTGAGATAACTGTTATTGTGGTTGTAATCACTTCTTCAGTGGTCAAGATTCCGTTTGTAGTGGTTAAGATACTATTTAAAATGGCTGTGATCACTTTTTAACTGGCCGGGATCACTTTTTTCAAACAGACGGCGGCCATTTTGTATTTTGTCATTTTTTGTTAATTTTTCATATAATATTATTTCTTTTTTATAAAACATAGCTCTAATTTTGCTTCATGTCGATTATTTCAATGCAGAGTTAGGTAAAATGCACAGAATTACACATTTTTTTAAAAACAGATAGCGGCCATTTTGTATTTTGTGCGAAATTTCAAGCACACATAACATTCAGGGGGGGGGAGTGCATGGTAGCCACAGTACGTAGCCCATCGCCTAAATGTTATTGTTTGCCCATATATAATTTTGTTTCATTTGATTATAACTTAACTTTTAGCCATACGGCAGCCATTTTGGATTCCAAAATGGTGTCCATTGTTGTATTTTCAAACTATGGGGATGTAAAACAGATTCATGTGAATAAAATTTGACAAACATACATTATTACAAGACATATTAGCCGAGTGTTTGCCCTTTATATAGTCGAGCCCATCATAGCTGAGACGTTTTCTGAGCATTTTCGAGTCTGTGGTGGTCATCTTGAATAATTAAAATTGCTCAAAGGTGACACCTCCACACCACCCTAGATATCTTTATTTAGACCCCAAAGATAAATAATCAGCAGAGGAAAAACTATATCAGATCATTTTGGGTCACCACCCTTAGCTGCCGGACTATTATGCAATGCCAATCCGCCATTCGAAAAACTTAATTTTAAGAAAGCGGAATCCCTTGATCTAACTTTAGATCAAGGGAAACCAATCTGTTTAGTAAATAACAAGGATATATATATAAAATTAATTCAAAATGTCATAACTATAGATATAAGCCAGGAATAATGAAATTTTTACCAGGTATGAACATTAACTGGAAAAGTGTATTTAATATAATTTTAAAAATGTCTCATGACACCAAAACTATGGACTTTCAATATAAAGCTGTCTATGACGTTTTAGCAACCAATTATCGGGTGTGTCAGTGAAAAATTAAGGAGAGTAACCTTTGTACTTTTAGTAATGAAGCTGTAGAAACACAGTTACATTCATTAAGGGAGTGTAATGAAATACATAATATATGGTTATTGGTGAACTCAAAGACTGTACAATTTTTTAATCAAAATACACTGTCAAATTATGATGTTCTGCTGGGGACTGACAATATAGAAATGTGTAAAATAATATTTATGACTGAAAGATATATAATATAGATGCAAACTTAACGATTAACTGCCAACACATCAAGCCTTCGGTTATTATTTACGCACAGTAGCACAAATAGAGGGTGTAATAGCAGACAAAAAAGGATTATTACAGGTATGAAATAATCAGTGGGAAGACGTGCTAGAAATGCTGTACAGAACTACATAATATTGTAACACATTACTTCTCAGTGTGGACGAGACGGTTATCCTGTGTTTTTGTTCTTGGCCACCGCCTGCATCGCTGGACTGGCAGTGGGGCGTCATTGGGTGGGCGTCATGTGGGCTGGATTCTGGTAACCTAGGAAGACCTGGCGCCCGGCTGGTGCTGCTCTCCCAGCGGTTCACCATCTGCGGCGCTAAACCCGCAGTGAAGCGGAGCGGGCGGAGTGACTTAGTATAAGCTTTGCTGGTTTGTGGTGGCACAGCGGGCACGGGCCGTTGCGTGATGCTGGTATGATGTGTGGCGTGGCGTGGTGCTGGTCTGATGTGTGGCGTGGCGTAGTGCTGGTCTGATGTGAGGCGTGGCGTGGTGCTGGTCTGATGTGTGGCGTGGCGTGGTGCTGGTCTGATGTGTGGCGTGGCGTGGTGCTGGTCTGATGTGTGGCGTGGCGTGGTGCTGGTCTGATGTGTGGCGTGGCGTGGTGCTGGTCTGATGTGTGGCGTGGCGTGGTGCTGGTATGATGTGTGGCGTGGCGTGGTGCTGGTCTGATGTGTGGCGTGGCGTGGTGCTGGTATGATGTGTGGCGTGTGGTGGTGCTGGTCTGATGTGTGTGCAACTGTGTGCGACACGTGGCAGGCATGGCCGGTCAGTACCGGCAAGAACTTTAATAAAGTTCTTGGTAATGGCGTTCGTCCGGCTTTGCACAGTTGTTGCAAGCCCGAAGCTTTTGTGTGGCTTTTTGCGGCGTCGATGCGACGTCGGCCCAACGTCTTCGGCGTTGGTCCGGCTTTGCACAGGTGTTGTGCAGATGTTTTGTGTTTGCTGGGATAGCATTCGATGTACATTGTGTGCATATACCATATATTATACTACTTATAGGATATATATATTGCTAATTTTGTTAAACACTATTTTTCGCTGGTCTTGTATGTCATAGTTGACTCATTGTATGTCTGTACTGGATATTGGAATAAAAAAAAATAAAAAAAAGATTGTGCACGCCGCGACACAAGAGACAACCGGTGCAGACATTAGATAGTTGATAGCTACTATTATTCTTGTAACTGTTTAGTGTGATGAAAAGTCACACATAGCTATAGGGACAACATGTTATAGTATGCACATTGTATATGCTTTACGCGACCAATACAAATATGTCAGTGACTATTGCAAAGAATGGAAAGCTGAATTTCAGAATTGTATGATTTTTGCGTATCATTGCTTATTGTATGCCTAATACACATGCTGATATTCGTTTTGTAATAATTTCCTTATTGTTACACCAGATTTTACAGAATAAAGTCATAAATGTTTTTTTCATCCTTTCACCTCAAGTTCTACATTATCTTTGCAGCATTCGCTTATTGCTTAATTTTATTTGCTGGCTTGTGCGAGAAATGTTCCTATATTCTTTAATAATGTCAAGACATCACATACTTGGTGATGAGCTTCAGTCCAGAGAGGTCAAGAATCAGCTGCTTGTTCTGGTGGATGTCAGTTTTTTAGGAATAATAAGTTGAAATTTACACTTATTAAGCAGTGTCACTCGCTCCTGTTTAAACACTGGTAATCTTCATTCTCTGTTTGAATGATAATGCAGCAGCCAAAAATCGTGTGGGAGTTCCAGAATTGTTCAGATGCAGACCAAGTTGATCGCTGAATAGACTTGGCAGAGTTGACAGAGCTGGCAGAGTGTAGTTGAAAGGATGCCCTTGCTATAGAAGTGATCCAGCCTAATTTTGCCAAACCGATGAGACTCTGTCAGCACTGGCACGTCTGTAGATGCAATGACTAAATTTTCTCACTAGAAAGAGAATCTATTCCATCCACCAAATCGGATGTCTCACTTACATTTATTGCATTGGTGATATATGTCACCAGCTCAAAGAAAGCCAGAATTGGGTACCTGTACCACAGTCGAACCAGACGATATGGCCGACTCTTAAAGTAGCTACACAGTAATGCAAACAGTCAAGAGTCAACAACTGACCAAAATGTATTATATGAAATATAATGATGAAATATACTTGGCACAAAAAGAAACGCAGCAAATTAAAAATGATTTTTTTTGTGAAATTTAATCATAACAGTTCGAACGATTTAAATAATATTGGTCTGTATTGCGCATATCCACATTTTGTGTTTTGACTTCAATAAGGGACAAACACCTTGAAATTGAAATAAGTCAACTTTCAAGATCATGGGCCAGCTGACCATGATCCCAATATGCGGGTCATCTGAAATCAATCAACTATGTAGACTGGGGTTAGGGAACAAAAAGTCCTTTCAGATTAACTTTAAGTTCATTTCTTCAAAAAATACAATATGCACAAAAAACTGGAATAGTCATCGAGATATCACGAGCTGCTACATTATGCTACGATGTCATTCACGCTCACATCGAGATATCACGAGCTGCTACATTATGCTACGATGTCATTCACGCTCACATCGAGGTATCACGAGCTGCTACATTATGCTACGATGTCATTCACGCTCACATCGAGGTATCACGAGCTGCTACATTATGCTACGATGTCATTCACGCTCACATCCACATCCATCACACTATATAAGAATTATTTATAGCAAATTACCTGCCTCCTCAACGTCGTGAACAATACATGTTTTTGATTTCTCAGTTGTACATTCTCGCTTGATGTCGTCCCAATAAGTTGTGTCGGTTTCATTATATAAAGGGCATGGGTTGTTGTCTCTCAGGAAACTTTTTTTACAAATGACAAACACGTCGCACCCGAGACAAGACTGGTAGTTGCCGTTACGAAGTCCTACACATGATCTCACACAGTTAGAACTAGTTGTGGGACCTGAAACAGAATGTAGTAAAATGTTAAAGTAAGAATTGATGTGATGTACACAGCCTTGGTACTTGGGTTTGAAATCGAGCATTTTCCCCTCATTGTCTACCTATTTTATTTAACCGAACTCATATTCCATTGCATGCGTTTTATGTGATACGGATTCTATGATCGACTACTAGATTGATGGTTTCCTTTATTGCTTGCTTGCTTTTTTGATTGTTCGTTTACTTTATTAATTAATTGATCGATTGATAGAAGATAGAAAACTAATCATATATATATATGATATATTATTTATATTATATATTATATTTGTGACTTGTTCAACCTGTACTTAAAATAGTGATTTACTATAAGGATAAATATATTGATCTGTAGTTTATTTTGTGATAAAGCTTCATACTTTTACTTTAAAATACACATTATTATTTTTCAAAACCATCAATTGGTTGAATATCTTTCTATTTAAAAATAAACTGTGTATGATGTTGACATGATCAAAGTCAATCAACAGCAATCCACAGAAATAATTAATTATTTTTTCTTCAAAATACAGAATTCACAATTATAGGAATTGACCTCATATTAGCCTATATTACATATCATGTGGATGAGCTATGTTAGTTTATCATTAGACTACCGTTAGTTTTGCTGACCCAACAACAATCCAACATAGACCGAACGTTTGAACCTTCTACTTACAACCATCAAAGTTCACGATGTCATTGCTGACGACTGACGTTATAACAGTCAGGAGAGTGAGTAGCTTCAGCATTGTGTCCCTTTCACAGACGTCTTAATCAGATGTAATGATATATTCTTATCGCTACAGTCTGTCTACAGATATGATTTGGGTCCTGTAGTGGTTGATCGCGGTCCGAGTAATAGTATTTAATCGCCGGTGTGGTTGGGTGAATGACTTTCCTCGAATGATTCTTCTTTAGGGAGTCCTGGTGTATTGTAGGAGCATCTGGTCACGTGATATATATCTCATTGGCTAGTGGCACATTCTGATTGGCTAGTGGGGACGAATGGACTGTCGGGCCCTATCACACAGGTGGTCGATTCCTTTGATCTGGGCTTTGAGGGCATCAGAACCTGTAATTTGAACCTCAACTGAGAACTGGTGTAATTTAATAAAGGCAATCTGACAGTTACCTCCCACTGGTACAGCGGCGCTTGGTGACCAGGCGAGCCATTTATCAAATCTATTTAACTTCACAGTGATATAGCGCGGTGATAGCTTGCCAAGGTTGACCATAACCTCACAAGACGTGGTGTATTATTAAAGTACAGTAGACTCTCAACTTTCGGTCAGATCACCATTGCGGACAGATCGGCATTACAGTCATTTTTTTTTGCCCCGAATGAGTATTTTCAATATATCGCTATGATCATTTTGAGAGGGGATTTTATATTGACAAACTGTGACCTATGTTTCCCACACATGTACAATGTGTACACTACAAACATGATAAATAACTTCATTTGGTGACGATAACATCGAATCACACATTGCTATATGGAAAATAAAATAAATGTTCTACATTGAAATATACGATTGATCCGTTAGTTATATAGAAGTTTAAGAGTTAATTGCTTGTTGATAAAGCATCCCGCTACTTATGGCCAAACACTGTCTGCGTGCTGCAGTAACTTTTTTATTCCATGCATATATTAGCTGGGATCGTCAATAACCATAATTACACATGGTAAAAATGCATACAACTGCGAAATGGACATGCGTGGGACGGTCAGCTGTAGGCCTACATTAGCCTATAGAGTACACTTTGAAGACATTAATATCAGCGACTGAACTGATTACAAGATACTACTCCAACGAGAAATTTGCCCAATGTTGTTTTAATGTTAGACCAACGTCTGTGACGTTGGCCGACATTAAACCAACATTTGGTGAGTGTGCCGTGTTGGCTGGGAAAGCTCTCACTGTCAATATGCTGTGAGTCGACTGTTTCCAGACCCCCTTAGTAGCACAACCTTTTGTGTCTCAACACAAAGCCCTTATATTAGAATTGGTGAATTGTTTCCTCATAGATGTCGCTCAATTATATAGAGTTTATATGATTTGAGAACTTCCTCTTTATGCGGCGATGTGTATGAAACGCATATAGTATTATTATCTTGGCTGATAACTGTGGATGTGGGGTGATATGTCATTGTGAAATGTCCAAGGTCCACTGTTGCATTCTGGGGACACCCTTGTCTAGTGTATTTTGACAGTTGACTATACCTTTGAATAATGCAAACACAATACAATTTAAAAAAATAAATTCATGACAAGGCCATACACTGTCTACATGCTTCAGTAACCATTTTATTTCAAGCGTTAATTCTCTGGTATCGTCAATATATAAGCATAATTAAACATTTTGGATAATACAAGCACAACACAATTTCAAAAATACATTTATGGCAAGGTGGTATTAACCGACGAATAATGCAATATTGATTATTTTAAAGATTATATGTTATTTTAAGAAGATGACTGCGTGAAGTTATATCAGATTTTTTCTAGATAAAGCGTCTATCTGCAGGAAATAGTGTTCATGCAGTGCTGAGGTAATAATGGCCCGTCATCGCAGATAGTTGGCCAACAGTAAACCTGCGTTGATTCAACCGCCCGTGATAATAAAGACAGTCCTTAATAATAAGACGTGGAATGTCGTAATTAAACAACTTAAACTGCATTTAAGATAGTGTCTATATAGATTTTACAATTCACCAAATCTCATGCAATAATCATTTATCATTACATGTTAAGTTTTAATACAAATAATAGACGTAGAATGTTTTATATCGGGACTCAAGAGGGCTATTGATCCGGTGAGTCTGTGTTAGCACCTGCTGCGACTCGTCTGCAGTGAAAGGACATATATTAACACCTAACTCCAGTACAAACACTTTAAACAATGCGAATAAGTAGACAATGGTAGGGCTGTTATAGTTTCTAATCGGAACACTTCTTTAAACTTGCATTACCATTCACTGTTTATGATTAGCTCCATAACCTGTAGTACATTTCAACTCGACGAACATGACATTTCAACTCGCAGTAGCCACTCCATCACGGTGATAAACATTGAGAAGGCATGAACCGGGCTCACGGGCCGATATAAGAATACGCTTTTCAAAGTGAGAAAGGGGACGTGACACAATGGTTAGAGCGCCGGTCATGCATGCGTCCCGGTTTCAAACCCCTTTGTTCCTGTTTGGGGTTTCAGAGAAACATAATTGTTTCTCCTTTCCCAACGTATCTAGGCGATCACGTTAATGGCGGCCTCGTCATCTTATCGTCAACTAGCTGTAGAGTCTGATGATGATGCTACAAGTGACAGTATGTCAGTGATTAAAAAATAATCATTTCATGAGACTATGGCAACGGTTTCTGTCCTCAAAGACTTTACAGCAGACCGTTGCCGAGATGACATTCCACATTCTATGTTCAATATTGAGGATAAATTACAAATATATCAAATAGCAGAATGCCACGTGGAATTTATTGTCTGTTCACTAATACAGTAGGACCGCCATTACGGTAAAAAAATTCTACGGCATTAGCGGGAGCATACTGTATTTAGTTTAGGTGAACAGATTTTTATTTTGACTATGAAAATTGAGCTCAGCTACATAATTTGACGGAGCCTAATGCGCTATTTAACTGTCTCAAACCGTGGTAAATGTTTTTGGCTGCCTTCACAGACAATTTTCATAAAATGGCACAAGAACCTTTTCATAATTTGATCGGACAATGCTGTATAGCTTAGAAGTCTTGCTAGCATGTAGAAAATGGCAACCTTCTTTAAAATTTCTAAGCAGGTACAGCAAGCGGCTATCCCCTCAAAAGACGATTATAAAAGACTATGTCAATAGCTGGGACTCATGAATAAAAAAAAGTACTACAGAGTATTATTATAACACTTTTTTGATAAATTAAAAATATGGCCATTTCCGTTACTTTTTTAAATTAACAAATCACGTTGAATGAAAAGCAGAATAAACATCTGGATGTTAAAAACCCATCTCTCATAATAAATTAATTAAAATTGACAAACATGTTTTAATGAATGGAAATAATCGGCGTTTGAGCTTTTAGTATAAATAATGTCCTTAAGTATTGCACACAATCTTATATTATAACTATGCGGTGAACATTTCGACAGCTATAGCCAGCTCCAGCTAAATAACAAAAAATAATGAAGAAATATTGCTATTTATACCCTTTTTTATACCTCTTATACCTGTTTTTATATCCCTTTTTTAATAGTTATAAAATCGGGTCACTTTCATTATTGTTTTCGTGGAATTTGACATGTGGGGTTAAATAAAAATCTGAATAAATATCAGAATAAATATCAGAATATACATCGCAATGACTACCTCCCACCTCTTATTCTTAATAAAAATTGACAAACATATTTTATGAATGAAAATCATCGGGTTTTGATCGTTAAGTATGCTTATAGTTCTTAAGTATTGCACACGATCTTTTATTTCAATTATGAGGTGAACATTTCGGCAGCCTGCTCCAGCTGAATAACAATTAAATAATGTACTGTTCACCAAACATGAAATCTTCACACAATGCTGTTTAAATGTTTTTCCACTGTCTGCAACGCTAGCTCGACATTAAACCAACCTTGGGTGTAGATCTCGTGTTGACTTTGGCCAGCCTCCCATCATTCACACAAGTCACCCATGCACCCAAGGAGTGTGTGAAATTAATCCTATATAAGATACTCCCAATGGAAATGTACGCCTGGTTGAGCTGTAAATAATGCTCTGATGCTAATAATTATACTGTCATTCTCGAGGGCTGTGGAATATTAGTTTCGCCGTCAAGGGCAGAATACACATTTCATTTCGCAGGTGACAAAATGCGTATTCTCACAGTTTTGAAACACTTTTCTTGCGAATTAGGCCACCAGATTTAAATTACAACTGAATGACGAGATGTTAGCTTGTTTGTTTGTTTGTTTGTTTGTTTGTTTTTTTGTTTGTTTGTTTGTTTGTTTGTTTGTTCGGTCGGTCGGTCGGTCGGTCGGTCGGTCGGTCGGTCGGTCGGTCGGTCGGTCGGTCGGTCGGTCGGTCGGTCGGTATAGCCTGATTTATAAGAATGGAAAACAATCATACTAATTGATATAAATTATACCTCAGCTAATGCATTTACTAATGTAGTCAGATCCTGACTTGAGTCGGATCCGGTAACCGTTGGGTTGTCCAGTGGGGCTTTCCCCAATCTACTTCTCACCAAGAGATCACGTAGATTTTGTCCCCTTTTAAATGCTGTTACACACCGTTTATACAGGATGTTTGGATGTTTCGCTTTAAGTTTATCGAAGGAATTCTTCACTAATTTAGCTGCCTCCACCGCAGTTGCAGAGTAGGTAATAACAAAGGGGGTGACGCCACTATCCTTAGGGGAAGGTACCGTATTTAAGCCGAATGGAGAATACGTTTTCAGGGCTAATTGCCACTTCCTTTCCGCTTCATGTCGCCCAATCTTATTTAGAGTTATGTCTCCTGTATTCTTCAATACTTCAAGATACAACACTCTCAGATGGGTCGCTTTGCAGTTCCCGGAATTGAAGTGTGTGGCAACTGCCGTGTCCTTCTTAAGCCGTACATCTGAACAATGTATGTTTATCTTTTTCCTGAAGGAGAGCCCAGTTTCTCCCACATATATTTTTTTGCATTTCGAACAAACTATACAGTAAATATTTGATGTGCATCTGTGAAATAAAAACTTAAAACACGCAGTCAAATGTCCCATGAATCAATCAAGTCAAGTAACAGAATAGTGCAATACTTCTAGTCGCTTAGGCCTATTGTTATGTTCTCAGATAAAAGTACATATTACTTGCCGTGGTGTTGCTTACTTAGATTTCAAAATATTTTTCTCGTGTTTTTTTTACTTTTTGTCTGGTGGTGTCAGTGTGTGTAGTCTACTGTATGCTTCTGCAGTGTTCACTTTTTTATTTTATGGAACATTAGGGTTATTAGTTGTATTAGTCTACATATCATGCAGCCATACGTCATAACATTTACAGCTTATAGTTATAATTATTCTCATGGTAACACGCTCCATGATCTGTTTCACAAGAGACACGTGAGACTTTTCTTTGCTGCTATTAACTAGTGGGAATGTTATGATTTATTTGAAGTACTACCAGAAATAGTTTATCCAGTCAAAATAACACACTGGCTCCTATTTTCTTTTTGAATCACATGTTCGCTTTTTGTTCCCTTGAAATTGACTTTTGTCCTTGAATTACCTCACTAATACAAGAAAAAATATTTTCCAACTAAAATTAAATTACACATTTTCGCATACATTTGACCTTCAAATTGACCTTTTGCCTTTGAATATAACCTTGAATCATCATAATATTACCAGACAACCATCAACAAATACTTGCTCCCAGCTACATGTATATTCGATTCAAAGTCTTATATGAAATTGTGCTTTGCAAACGGAATGGCGGCCATCTTGGATTCATGTAAATTATGTATTCTTCAACCGATTGGATTTTAGCAGATTTTCTATTAATGATTCTGAGCTGGAAAAAATAATACTTATTGAATTTGTGGTGGGTCTTTTCATATTTTAATGAACTAAGGTGGTCAGCTGGCGTCCAAACTTCAATGTGTTAACTGACTGGAACGCTCTCAGTAAAGTGTTCTAGATATTGGATATGGCGATATAGACTTATATTGTGATGTGGGCTTGCATTATATAAAAAGACAATTAGATAGATGTAGATTTAAAATCAATTTACAGCCAGGCAGAATAGTCTCCCTGAAATCTTTGTGTTAAATGAGAGGTCGACTTCAAAGAATGTTTTGAAAATGTTCCCCCACTTATATTTTTGTAGACCTTTTCTCTGGAATCCCTGAATGTTTTCTGAATACTTTGCCATAAGAAATAATTCTGTTGCAATTTGTTCCAGGTTGGGTCATTTTTGACCTTACATTGACTGGACTATTATTTTTAAAATAAAATCCTTGTGGACCTCCAGACACACCTCCCTAACCTGTGCTTGTCTTCGGCTTGCGTCCAGCCGGCTGCGCCAGGGTCACAGACGTCTTCGGTCTCATAGTTGGTCTATTTTGGACGCCCCGTTTTTTATTTCTTGATTTGTCCCTGCAATAATGTCATTGGGTTTTGCCTCAATTAAAATAATAATCAAATAGGCCTACCCTTCCAATGTTTGGAATTATATTTCCAAAAATAGATATAGACTAGGCCCCTAATAGTTTTGTTTGAATAGCCCTTTGTCGACACGTATGCTTTGAGTAATATTTGGTTTACCTGGATACTAATTTTCAAAAGTAGATTTTTTGTCAGGCCAAAAATATCATGTGCATGAAAAAATCCATTATGTCTCCAGAATTCATGTCAGGTGCTCTCAGAAGTCCCAAACAAACGAAATTTCCTAGGGGGGCTTACAGCGCCCCCCAAATCCCCAGCTGCTTTTATAGCTCGCTGCGCTCGCCAACAGGTCCACATCAGAAAATTACGCAACCCTCCCCCCCCCGCAACGAAATCAGCCTGCGGCCCTGGATCCTGGAGTATTAAAGGGACTGGCTCAGGCTAAGATCATCAAACAATCGGTGATCTTATTTTGGCTTCCTAATAGTTAATACGACCATATGATGTAGTAGTCCAGTTGCCGTCCAGATAACCTAGAAATTGTGAGAAGTGTAAGGTTTTTCGATTGATTCATGTTCCCAATGGGTTTATGAACAAATTCAGCTTTGTTGCCCAGACGGCAACTTTGGGCAACTTTTTTTAATTAGACGGACGGACGGACAGACGAAAAAACTATTATAAGCGAGGCAGAGGATAAATATAAGATCAGAAGTGATTTGTTTTGATCTGACCTAAACATAAATTTGATATTGGCCATTTATTCTGCAGCCACAGGTTCAAAAGTACCGTTTTACCTTGGATCATAATGAAGATTAAGCCGATTATGCTAATTATTTTAATTATGCTAATAAAAAAAGTTGCCCAAAGTTGCCACTTGGGCAACAAACTTAAATTTGTCCAGTGACATCATAATAATATGAATCAGTCGAAACATCTTACACTTCTCATAATTTCTAGGTCCCCATTGAACATATAAGCGCAGCAACTGGACTATAGACATGTCGATAGATTAGAACTGCAAAAGTTTTTTAATTTTTGTGTTGCACATTTAACAGTTAGACTAGATATAGAGACGAAATTCCTGATTTCTTATTTTGGACAAACATGTCTAAAATAAGAAATACGGATCCACACGTGATAATCTGCCGTCTGTAAAGACGTTCCTCGCACTGAGAAGATAACGTCGACCTCGTTTGAGCTGGATCTGTGATATCAAAATTCGAACAAAATTCTAATAATCAGCTGAATATTGCGAAGGCTATAGTGTATTATGTTTATTATATGTATCAACCAAGTAAGCAGGGTGTACTGTCCCAATTGGGTTATTGTATTGTACTGACAGGATTAGAGGTATCGTGCACATACGTCGTAGTGTTGCGTACGTATACGGTATTATCACCGACGTACATGGTAATATCGCGTACGCACGCGGTTGCTAAAATAATCATAAAAAATGATAATAGATGTCGCTTGTTTATCAAGGAGTACAGTATGTGTACAACGAAATAAAAAAAAAAGGCCATATAAAAAAATGTATCTTGCTATAACCCTTTCAGTGCGGGAACCGACTTCAGGCGTCTAAATTCTATCCACCGCACTAAAAGAGAAAAACTATTTATATTTACGTAGACCCATAATATAGTTATTCATAGAGCTAACTATGACATTTATGATGATTTCAAATTGTAAAAACTCTTTTGTATAACAAATATTTTAGCGCTTCAAGGGTTAAAGAAATATTTTAGTTGAGGCGGCCGCGGTCACCTCAATTATTATGAAGCAGCCTTCGTCGTCTTACATGAATAGACTGTATTCAACATACGACATAGTAGTAGGGCACAATAAGAAAAATCCGAATGGAAAATGTCACTTCTGAGTTTTATAGAGGTAAGGTACAATAACTTTTGTACATTTGTAACCTTGCCCATTCATTCATTCATTCATTCATTCATTCATTCATTCATTCATTCATTCATTCATTCATTCATTCATTCATTCATTCATTCATTCATTCATTCATTCATTTATTCATCCATTCATTCATTCATTCATTTATTATTTCTTTCTTTCATTCATTCATTCATTCATTCATTTATTCATTCATTCATTTATTCATTCATTCATTCATTCATTCATTCATTCATTCATTCATTTTTTCTTTCTTTCATTCATTCATTCATTCATTCATTTTTTCTTTTATTCATTCATTCATTCATTCATTCATTCATTCATTCATTCATTCATTCATTCATTCATTCTATCTTTCTTTCGTGCATTCATTCATTCATTCATTCATTCTTTCATTAATTTATTCATTCATTCATTCATTCATTCATTCATTCATTCATTCATTCATTCATTAATTAATTATTTTTTTTTATTTCATCACCCTCACTAACTTTTCCAGAAATTTGTCAAATGTTTTTTTTATTTGGGCGCCCTTATTAACTTTTCCAAAAATAGGTTCAATGTTTTTTTTTCCCAATTGTTTTTTTTCACCGCCCTCCCTCATTAGATTTTCATTTTTTCCTGATCTAAAACAGTGGCCTTAGCTACATTTAATCCCACTGTGGTAGTTCAATTGTATTGTAGTCATCGAGATCGTATACTTCACCACATTTAATCTCACTTCCGCCATTTCCTTTTGTTTCCTGCCTATCTAATCACGTGATCGCGTCACATGACAGCAGGGACAGACACATACATCAGAAATAGGAGGTCTCACAATGCATTTGCGGGGCCCATCTCATAATACCAGCTCCGTTTTGATCTGCTAGACACAATCCACAAGAGAAAGTCCATTGTGTAATTTTAAGTTTATCCTGTAATAGTTTGGATTGATAATAAATCTATAGAGTACCTAGCTATTCAATTGAAATTCTCAGTCACTTGAAGTTGTGTCTCGCTGCCGCGACACACAACTTCAAGTGTCTGAAAATGTATGTGAAATTTAAGTCCCAACCTATATCAGTGTTCCAAGATTAAAGGTATAGTTCACGTTTAACCACTGGTTATCAGGGATAATACATGCGCTAATAAAACACAGAATGCCTGCTGTAGTCGACATCAGTGTTCCAGGGGTTAATACCAAACCACACGTGTCATTGACAGCACCGCTGGAACACAGTTGGAACACAGTTGGAACACAGTTGGAACGGGGTGGAAGTATCAGGCAACAGTAACTGTTATCGACGTAACTACTGTACAAGCTCTCTTGGAACACTGGCCTTGCTTCCTGTTGGAACACAAGAGTAGTTACGTTTCCCTAAAACACTAGCCTTGTTTCCTGCTGGAACAGAATACAAGTTACTTTTCGCTAGAAGATTAGTCACCAGTGGAACACATTTGGAATAGGGTCTACTAGCTTCATTTGTGAGTCACTTGACCAGGTACTTTTGCTGAAACAGAGTTGGAACATCAATCACATTTGGAACTCATTTGGATTAGTAGTCTTCCTTGACATAGAGTGACATAGAGTGCATGATAATGGTTTTGTGGGAGAATCATATGTTAATGCTGCTGATGTTAATGGCGACATGTCAGCTGACTGTTGGACGAATTCGCAGGAGCCCGCCAGGGAAAAGTAACTATAGTAGCCTTTGTAGTAACTCTTAAAGCACTGAAATACTTTCATAAAAACCATGGGGACAACATTTTTTTCAATTTCAAATCATCATAAATGTTTTAGTTAGCTCTTTCTGCTTCACTTGAAGACCTATGTTATGGGTCTACGTCCGATATAAATATTCTCCTGTCTTTCGGAGCGGGGATTGACATAATCTAACGTCCATAGACGTCGGATTCTCTTGTCTAAAATCGATCCTCGCGCTGTAAGGGCTAAACATAAACCTCTAAGCGCCACTATAGTCGTGTTTAGACCATTTAATCAGCCGCTTACTTTGAATTATAGTCATTGGAAACAAAATGGGCGTTTAAAAATAGTTGGTGTCAAATTAAACAAATACTAGTAATTGTCATACACTGAAGGGGTCGCGGTAGCGAGACACAACTTATAGTTAATGAGAAAAGAAATAACTGCTGGGATATGAAAGCAGACAATTTGTATAATTATCATATTGCAAAACATACCTATTAATTATATTCAGATGAATGTAGTTGCGCTGAAAACTTATTCCAGTGTAATTTAAATACACTTACCAGGCGATGGGGTACATATGGCTACCATGCACCCCCCTCCCACATCTCAACGAATCTAAATTTTTTTGAAGCCCTGCGATATTCTGAACACGAAATCGAATGTTAACATTGAAAATTTAGGAATGCAAACCCTATTTTGAGGACTTATATAGAGGTACCCTAAATATGTTATTAACAACGTCGCGCAGTTTTAAATAAGAAGGTAGGGTTACTTGAATGTATGTTATTTCTGTTCTGGTAAACCGATTTGCAACTGTTATACACCATGTTAACGGTATTTGAATTCCGCTTCTTATGGTATATCGATCGCAATATTGATCGCTCCATGTATGCCTAAACATAATTTAAATTGAAAAATCAGCGTATTCCACATATAATTCATACATCATAAAAATAATAAATTCATCATAAAAAAATACTAACCCATCCTTCTTGTTTATAAGTCCATCCAGTCAAATTATCTGCTGAATAAGATCCAAGAAATAAGGCAATGCCATCAATAGTTTTATACATAAATAGTGAAATAATACGTCCCCAGTTACAAGTTTTATCCCGAAATAGATCATCAGCAGTTGTACTTAATACAGATATATCAACGTCATCAAACTTGTCCTTACACATCCGCCTGAGTAAGTTGTTGTATCTGACCATCGATTTGTGTACAGTATTATACATTATTTTTGTATGATCAGTATAAAATGTGACATCTCGATATTCAGAAATATGATAAATTAAATCCATAGATAATATTCTGGATGTCTGACGAATGAATATTTTATTTTCCTTAACAAGAGCCATAACTGTATTAACTGTTACACTCACAATGTGAAGTGATCATATACATTTATAAAACTTCATTATGATGCAGAAAGTGTCCTATAGGTGACATGCTCAAAACCAATATGGGCTTAGACAAGTCCAGACACGTTTGCAGTGTCAACATAATTGATGTTTAGTATCATTGTGATGATGACTCATGCTCAAATGATTAATGGGAGTCATGGTAATTTGAATATTTAGCATCATGATGCCATGAGCGTCATTGTGATTGGTTGTTTGAATGATTATTGAGTGTCATGATGATTTGAATAATTGAATGCAAAAACCTTTTTTATAAAATGTTAAATATTTTAAAATTTAATTTTACATGTACATGACACGGATGTGTCCAAACTTGTTTGTGGGTAATTATTCTTTCTTTTTTTAATATTTTTATTTCGTATTTTTGTATTTTTTGTAGTTTTTTATAATTTTTAATTTGTAAGTTTTTATTAATTTAATTATTTCATATATATCTATTTTTTTTATAATTATAATTTTTATTAGTTTTTATTCTTACAATATATATTTTTTTTAATTTTATAATTTTCATATTGTAAGTTCCTGATTTTTGATAGTTTTTATTTTATAATTTTTAATTTGTAAGTTGTAATTTTTTGCTCATTTATTTTACACATCACTACAGTAGATGTTTTGAAATTGTATGGTGTCTACTGGGAGCTGTGATGAGTCATCACAGATCAAGGGGAGGTGGACCCAAGGGATGGGGGGGAGTGGTGAGTCATTTTTTTTTATTGTGCAATACACAAGTGAACCAGTCAGAGTGTAGTGTTTGGCTTACTTTTTATTGCTGACAAAACACACACAAGTCTATACAAATTCATGAGGGAGGTGGGGAGCTGTGATGAGTCATATCAAGGGGAGGGGGACCTAATTGGTGGGGGAGGGTGTGGTAAGTCATTTTATTGATTGTGCAATACACCAACGAACCAATCAGTGTGAAGTGTTTGGCGTCCTTTTTATCATTGGCAAAGCACCAACAAAGCTTAGCATGTTCATGAGCAAGGTGGGTAGCTGTGATGAGTCATACCAAAGGGTGGGGGACCTAATGATAGTGGTGAATCATCACAGAAATGGGGGACATGGGATTGCTGATATGCCAAATGCCAACATGGACAAACATCGTTAATGTTAAAAAATCCATTCTTCAACAGTACCAACATTTGTTTCAATTGTTTTCTTTGCAGTCCTCCTTAATAGAGTATCAGACATAGGGCAACAACAATGTTAAAAAATCAGGCCTCTGTAATGGAATATCAGGCAATAGGGCAGCAAACAGCAAGGTGCCAACAGTGTCAGTGACCTACACCTAGTCTGTGATGTTTAGTGAAACAATGTGTTGTTGATGGGGTATACCAGTCTATGACAGAAATCCAAATTACCAATGGAAGTGTAGTGATCGCATGGGAGTAGATAAACCACGAATCATGCAATACAATGGGTTACAACACTACATTTTTGATGTGTTTTATAACTGTTTTTCTATTTCGTGCTGGGAAGATATTTCTTACACCCCGCTCTCCCCAGACATACGTACATATATACATGAACCGAGCGCAGCCATCATAGTAAGCCATCCTGATCTAAGGGTTGCCGTGACGCCCTCTCTGTGGCCGTGGATTGATGTATTTGCTATACCCGAAAAATGCAACATGGCAGTGACTGAGAGCGGTGTCGACCCCATGGTCAGAGAAATGCCCATAACTTTTTATTGAATGTGCGACCTCTGATCTGCGCATGCGGGCATGGAACTGAAATGTTACTGATTCTAAAAAAAAAATTTTGACCTGATTATTGCCTGATGTTTTAAGAAATGACAGTCCAAAGAAATGTCCCACGATTTTGTACGGGGTCAATCTGTGGCTGCTGTGAAACCTGTTTCAGCCACAGTGGGGCTAATCTGAGTGCTGTATTTTAAAAAATGTCAGAATTTTTTTGTTCTTCAGTCTCCTCAAAATCACTTCTTTTTTTTATATAAATCAAATGGATCTAGTGATATAATTTTATTCTCATTCAATTTAAAGATAAATCTCTTAATCTGTATTTAAACACTACTATGTGCACTGATACTATGAACCACGTTGTGGAGGGTGGCGTTTGCTTACTACATGACGCTGGCAGGTTTCCATCATGATGCCTTCAGGAGGTCATGGATATTGTTACTTTTTTTAAAAATAAATTTGTTAAATGTATGTTCACATCTGGTATGTATAGACAAACAGACACTGTGATATGAATTATTAATTCTTTGTATAATAAAGATTTGTATTTTCATATTCATGTCTAGTGTTTGTTGATGTGGCATCTGTGATAGACAATTGTAAAACAAGTCTCATTTTACACACCGTACAATCAAATATCATCCACATTACATAGGTGGGGGGTCATAATATTATGACAATAACTCTCATTAATCATGTACATTGATGCTCCCAGTGTCAAAACATGATACCCATTAATCAAATATCATCCCCATTACATAGGTGGGGGTCATACCAGTCTGTAACAGACACTAAGGGGAGGGGGACCTCCTGAGGAGCCAAGGTGAGGGGGAATACAAGTCTGTAACAGGCACCAGGAGAAAGGGAGAGGGGGCAGTGGTGAGTCATCCTTTTCTGGGTGAGGTGGAATGGGGTGATGAGTCAGCCTTTTCTGAGGGTGGGGGTCCCCTGCGGAGCCAAGGGGAGGGGGCGTACCAGTCTGTAACCGGCAACAAGAGGAGGGTAGGGGGGACCGTGATGAGTCACTCTTTCCAAGAAGGGATGGGGGGATCGGGATGAGTTATTCTTTTCTGGGGGAGGAGGACCCCCTGCGGACTCATGGGGAGGGGCTACGACGGTGGGCCCGGCATTAACGCAACATGGGTTGGACGACTCCTTTCCATGGAGGGGTGGGGGGACCGTGATGAGTCATTCAAAAGGGGCGTGTCTCAAGGGAGGAGGGGGGCTCCACCAATCACAGCCACGGGGAGGAGTGGTGGGCAGATTATGTTAATGTGCCCGCAAACTGTCAACCTTACTACTCCTAACCCCTTATTTAAAACTGCGAGACGTTGTTAATAACATGTTTAGGGTACCTCTATATAAGTCGTCAAAATAGGGTTTGCATTCCTATATTTTCAATGTTACCATTCGATTTCGTGTTCAGTATATCCCAGGGCGCCTAAAAAACGTAGTTTCGTTGAGATGTGGGGGAGGGGGGGTGTGCATGGTGGCCATATATAGCCCATCGCCTATACCTGGTTTAGTACAGGCACTCAAACATGCACTCACTCACACACACGCATGCTGTCCCATAACCATATACGCACGCAAACACATAGTCCCACACACTCACACAGTTATTTGTGTAAGGGGTCCACCATTCAATCTCCGGAGGGGGGGAGAAGCTTGAATATATTTTAATTAATTATTTTCAAGCCTAATTTTCGTGAAATAAATAATTGTCTGAAAGACATTTTGTAAATAAAAGACCCCTAAAAAATCCTCTCCTTAATATTCACATCAATTCTAAGACAGAACAAAAATTCTAAGAAAGTGATAGAAGTATTTTGTTTCAGGCAAAGTGTGAAATTGATTAAAAAATTCATATAGGAAAAAAATAAATAAATTTACAGTTAAAAAAATCCACACACCCCTCCCCATAGTAATTGAATTATTGCGCCCAATGTTTTATGTTCAGTATTATTGCAACACATATATATTAACTATATGTGGACGCAATGCTAGATACATGTGTCTTGGAGGTTTCTCCTTACACGGGTCGTTATTTATGTCGTGTTTTATGTCTCGCAGGATGTCCTGCACTAATGTCTCCTGTGAACGGAAGTGTTAATAACATGGGATGCATTTCTCGATACATGGAGCGTTATTCATGTCATGTTTTATGTTTTTCAGGATGTCCCGCACCTATATCGTCTCGCACCAACGCGTGAACGGACGAGTTAAAGAATCATTCAGCTTCAAAACGCGCATGCCTGGGACGGTCAAGTGTAGGCCAACAGTAGCCTATTGAGTACAGATTGACGGCATTAATATAGCCACTGAACTGATTACAAGATACTACTCAAACGAGACATTGAATCCAATGCTGTTTTAATGTTAGGCCAACGTCTGCGACGCTGGCCCAACATTGAACCAACATTAGATAAATGTACAATGTTTGAGAGAAAGTCCTCCTGCAGGACAATACAAAATTGGGGGTCAAGCAGTTTCCAAATCCCTGCAGTAATACAGTCAGTTTGTTTGCAAGTAGGCGACCAAGTAGGGGCAAAAGACAAGGGCTTTGAATTATTAACTCATAGATGTCGCTCAAGTATATATGAACTTGCTGTGATTTGAGAACTTGCTCTTAATGAGGCTTTGGGTATGAAACGCATATTTAGTATTATTATGGAATAGGGCCTTGGTTTACCCACGGGCACTATTGCCTTCTGGGGGCCCTTGTCCTGCGAATTTTGACAGTTGACTACACCTTTAATAACATGGGTCGCATTGCTAGATACTCGTGTCTTGAAGGTTTCATCTTAAACGAAGCGTTATTCATGTCATGTTTTTTTGTTTTTAGGATGTCCTGCACCAGTTCCTCCTGTGAACGGACGTGTTAATAACATGGGACGCGCTGCTAGATACTCGTGTCTTGAAGGTTTCATCTTACACGGATCATCTATGAGTTTTTGTCGTGGGAATACTTGGATAAGATCACCACCAGCCTGTATTAGTGAGTTATTATACCATGGCTGTCTCTTTAACCTTTTCACTACCATACATGACGGAAATTTCCGTCGTCATTCGTCAATGAACGTAACCATAAAATGACACAAATTTTCGTCAAATATATACTACATTTATGTATTTTTCGTCATTTGAAGCTGGAAATTGCGTTAGCAATTCCAGCTTCAAATGACGAAAAATAGAACTCCTACACCAGTATATCTGGATCCTGGCATGCACCCCGGCCTGGAAGTCAAAAGATTAAAAGTCTTTAACCTGACGCACAGGGCTCCGGCCAACAACAACATGTAAATCCAACACATTTCAATATCCAAATTTGAAAGCTATATTACACATTAGGTGCTTTATATTCCATATTGAAGGTGGTATTTGTTTTTACCCATTAGATGCTTGATTTTCCATAATGAAGGTGGTATATATTTGTTTCTCTCATTAGATGCTTGATTTTTCATAATGAAGGCGGTATATATTGGTTTTCCCCATTAGGTGTTTGATGTCCAACTGTGAAGGTGGTCTAATTCGTTTTGCCCATTAGGTGCTGGTTGTCTCATTTTGGAGGTGGTATATATATATGTTTTCTCATTAGATGCTGAATGTCCCACAATGAAGTTTGTATATATTTGCTTTTGCTAAATTAGGTGTTATAAGGTTGTATAGGCCTATGTTTGTTTTTACCCATTAGAAGCAGGATGTCCCTCCACATTGAAGGTTTTTGAAGGTGATAATTTGTCTCCAGCCCCCGTAAGGGAAGCCTACGGTGGGGCCTTGATGTCGTTCCACTGTCCAGATCGCGCCATTTTGATTGGACCAGCGGAGTTGTTGTGTGATGGAACTCAGTGGCGTCCGACAGACACCGGGCCTATGTGCACTTGTAAGTACAATTATTACCACCTTCTGGGTTGTAGTGCTCTGATAACACTAATTTAGCCTTGTGCTAATAACGTAACAGGGGTATCAAATGAAAATCAGAGGTTTCAAATTACATTTGAAACCTCTGGTCTAAAGGCAGGTATCAAACGATGTCACGTGGACCGCCGAGGCGTAGGCCTACTACTATAAGCCCACTACTATTATAGCTCTGATCGGACCACTTAGCACTTAGCAGCGCATACACCTGTACACAGCGAGTAGGCCTACACACGCGTGACCTGCAGGTAGACTAATCTAGCGCTCGATGACTAACATAGGCTAGGCCCACCCCACGGCAAAGTTATATTCATCGTCATTGACTACATCACCTCATATTATCTTGTAAGGCTACAGTCACAGAATCAACATCATAAAGGGGATGGAGTTCAGTAGGGCCATCCAGATGGTCCTATTTATAGCCATCCAACTGCTAGGTCTAGTCTACTAAACTCATCTTTTTTTTTAATTATAGGCTTAGGTCTACATGGACATTGTGTCCAGGTATTGTGTATGATAGTAATAATAGTAATAACGTGTGTTTTGTCGACAAGTATGTTCATTTGAGAACCTTCTTGTGAGATTTGAGAACCAGAGTGATTTGAAAACCTCGCCTTCGGCTCGGTTTTCAAATCACTCTGGTCGTGATCAACTCTCACAAGTTACCTCCAAACACACGCTATTGTATAAATCGCTCTCTTGGATCTGATAGGGTGTGTTTGATACTTTACAAAGTGACATGCACATTTTTCATATCCAATATTTATATGCATATACATATAACATAAGTACGCCAGGTGTTTGTTATATAAAAGGCAAGTGTGACCTCCACATTGATACAACCAGTACCATACTTGAGATATCACACTGTCTGACTATACATTGTCCCAATGCTGGTTTAATGTTAGCCCAGCTTCGCAGACGCTGGGCCAACATTAATCCATCATTCGGAATAAGTATCGTGTTAGCTGGGGAGTTCTCCCAATGTCAAGTTTGCCTAGTTAGTGTGTGAATAAGTCATACTTACAATGAATGATGCATTCACAAATTATGCAACGTTTCTCCACACACACGTGTAAATAGGTTATTGATCCAGTACATTTCACAAGTGAGTATCAAATTGCTCAATTTCCTATATGCGGGTCGTGCATCGTTTATGTCACTTGGTCACTGGCCCTAAAGTGTAAGGCCATCTTAAAATGACACACCCTTACTCAACTTAAAACATGTTTCTAACACACTCAATTTGTATCAATTTGACATCATGGGAAATTTCCTAGTAAGCTCTCTTTCGATTAATTTGAATACCTATGTCATATCTAAGACCACTATGAATACTCTTTCAGTGTGGAGAACAACTTTAGACGTCAGAATCTGACTTTCAAAGTCAATGTAAATGTCATGCGTCTGGTAGGCCTATGTGTGTATGGGTATAAATATATTATTTATAAACAGTGTTCTAATAAAAATAGCTTTAACAAAGCCGAACCGGTCTCACAGTTTTGTTATCGGTCTTTTTAACCTGTTCTAACAGTACCCAGGCCCGTCTGGGAGGTTTCTTGTGATTTTGAGACTGACTGGTGTCGCTGGCAAAACGTTGATGGCGTGGATGACTTTAATTGGGTGATGAGGAATAGAAGTACACCCACTGGAGATACAGGGCCAGCACATGATCATACTTATGGCAAGAGACACACAGGTAAGAGTAAAACATGGTACTAATAGTAGTACATAATGTTGGGTACATGGAAAACAAACACATAACAATAAGAAAGAGCACAGTTGTAAATAATAGTACACAGTAACGTCGTCCAAGATGGCGGAAAACAAACATGTAACGATATCACAGTGGTAATGAAGAACAAACAATAATACTACATACTCACAGGTAATCTATGGTGGAAAGAAACAAGTAATAATTAGTCAATAATTATATGGGTAATGCAACAATGACATGACATGTTTGTACAGATTTGAGGAGGGGCTGTCATGTAGTTTTTCAAACTCTAATATAGGCCTAGGGAACGCCCTAGGACGTGGTGATAATATTATATGATGACATCTAAAATACATATAGCCTTTTTATCCATTGCATATTTCATGGTGACTTTTTTGTGTTGCAATATTTTAGGGCATTTCATTTTTGCGGAGTCATCGTTCCCACAATCCCTTGGTGACAGAGCTGAGCTTCGTTCTCCTGTTTTACCAAGTCAGAATTCTGAAGCCTGCATCTCCTATTTCTACCATATGTATGGAAGGTTCGCTGGTGAGTTATAGAATGCTGACATGCATTTTATAAAGAATTTTAATAGGGAGGTCTTGTACAGGTACTTCAACATAGAAGTTGCTTCTTTAACTGAACATTTTGGTGGGTTTGTTTAGATAATTATCCACTCACATGCCGATGGCCTTATTACTAACATTGGCTAATAGAGTACATTATATTAGACAAATATTTGCCATTATTCTCAATTAAATTTTACAATTTTATGTTTTTTTTAATCGGCTAATATTTGCAGTGGGATTGTTGGAAGCTTTTGTTGTACCTGCCAACGTGTCAGTCACTGGGATCGATCCACAATTCTCACGGCTGGGAAATCAAGGCAGCTCATGGAAGAAAGGACAGTTTTATATTAAGCAGATGGAGACCAGTTTTCAGGTGAGATATTAAACCCTTACAGCGCGGAGATTGACTTTTGTCGTCAGAATCTGACGTCTGTAGACGTCAGATTCTGATCGCCAAAGTTTTCATTAAAAAATTAGCGTTTTAAGGGTTAACCAGCTGGTGGTATGTGCTCACGATTTATAATCCGTGCCAACAATTGATAGGCCATGCTTTGGATCAATAGAAATATCGTAACATTTGGTAGAATAGTTTTTGATAAATGGCTATAGTTAATCCAATCATTCAATATAGGATATGTCTATTTTTAGAAAAATAAAAACATTTTTTGTCATTTGATGCTGGAAATTAAAAAATACATGCCATAGTTTTAAGAAACGTGACCACGGATGATAATCCATGTCCACGCTATCAAAGACGTGCCACATAATCCTCGACAACGATTTATAATATGTGCTCACATTTTATAATCCGTGCCACATTTTATAATCTGTGCCCACATTTTATAATCCGTGTCCACAATTAAAACTACATGACCAAGCTTTCAAATATGTGACCACGGTTTATATAAAAATCGTGCCCTCGATTTAAAATCCTTGACAACGATTTATAATCATGCCCACGATTTATAATCCGTGGCCGCAATTTATAATCCGTGTCCACGCTTTAAAATATGTAAACTCGATTTGAAATCCTTGACAACGATTTATAATCATGCCCACGATTTATATTCCGTGGCCGCAATTTATAATCCGTGTCCACGCTTTAAAATATGTAAACTCGATTTGAAATCCTTGACAACGATTTATAATCATGCCCACGATTTATAATCCGTGGCCACAATTTATAATCCGTGTCCACGCTTTAAAATATGTAAACTCGATTTGAAATCCTTGACAACGATTTATAATCATGCCCACGATTTATAATCCGTGGCCACAATTTATAATCCGTGTCTACGCTTTAAAATATGTAAACTCGATTTGAAATCCTTGACAACGATTTATAATCATGCCCACGATTTATAATCCGTGGCCACAATTTATAATCCGTGTCCACGCTTTAAAATATGTACCTTCGATATCCTTGACAAAGAGTTATAATCCGTGTCCGCATTTTGTAATGCGTGTCTATGATTTAAAATATGTGACCATGGTTTATAATCGTGAACACTGGTTATAAATTGTATGTAGGTATTATGTTATAAGTAGGGTAGTGGTTAGCACCGCTGCCTTTCACACTAGAGTTCGGGGCTCGGTTCCCGGTCTCCGCGGTTTGAAGGAAACAAAAATGTTTCTTCCCCATCCACGTGTGAAACTCAGTATTGTGGGGAGCCTCCGTGACCGAGAGGTAGCGTGCTCGGCCTCAGACCACCAGGGCTCGAATTTCGAATCCTGTGTCTGGAGGACAGTGTCATCTCATTCATCTCACCATCCTCAGGAGGTTCTCCTGGCCCAGTTTACCCTATATGTGTACATAGGTGGCCTAAAGCCCGATTCATTTCATGTTTAGAGCATAAACATGGATTACAATTTATAGACATATAGGGATAATAAACAGTGTTTTTAAAACGGTAAATTTTTGTCCAAGAACTTTTTTTCCTGTTGAAGTTGTCGAGAAAATAATTTGTTATTTTTGCATGTATTTATCTACAGGGTGTTAATTGCGCGCTTATATTTCACTTTTCTTCACCAGGTGGTGTTTGTGGTGACTCGTAACATCAGTTATTTCAGTGACATCGCCATTGATGACGTCACAATTCTCCCTGGTCAGTGTACAGGTAGGTGTCAGAGTATGTTACCGTTGCTATCGCAGGCCTAAATATTATTTTTTTCTGATTTCACAATAATGTGAATATAGGTCCTCCATTTCTTGATGTCCTAATAATGGGAATCCTGACCTTACACTACCTGATGATGGCTTAAAATTGGGAATCCTAGTCCTACATTTTCCTATTTTCACGATTTGATTTTTGCTCGATAAATTGGTGTTTATCCTAATTTAATAGATAATCACTTTTCACATTACTTTTAAATTAATGTTACCACAGCTAATAAATTGACTATATTATACTTGTTTCAAGATATTCCAGCTACCACCAACCCACCCCCAGAAACCACAGGAAAGATAATTACAACTAGAAAAGCTGTAACTACAAGAAAACCAATTTCTGCGACTAGAATGGCAACAACTACAGTAACCAAGGCAACCACGAGGCGTCATGTGACCAGTAAAGCACCTATCAGGGTGACTGTTACATCCAGTCCTGGCAGGCGTATCACATCAACCACTGATATCCCTCCCCGGCCAGAGGAAGAGAAACGACAACGCGGCAAACTACCCCTAATTTTAGGCGCTGTGATTGGAGGAATGGTGCTGATTGTCATGGTAACTGTGATCACGTGGTTTGTTGTTAAAAAGCTGAGAGCTGGTCGTATTATAGATGGGATGAGTCCCATAGGAACTGATCCTTATGATGATGATACTATATCAGAGGATCTGTAGAGTTATAACTGATCCTCATGATGATGATACTATATCAGAGGATCTGTAGAGTTATAACTGATCCTTATGATGATGGTACAGTATCAGAGGATCTGTAGGGTTATAACTGATCCTTATGATGATGGTACAGTATCAGAGGATCTGTAGCGTGATAACTGATCCTTATGATGATGGTACAGTATCAGAGGATCTGTAGAGTGATAACTGATCCTCATGATGATGGTACAGTATCAGAGGATCTGTAGCGTGATAACTGATCCTTATGATGATGGTACAGTATCAGAGGATCTGTAGAGTGATAACTGATCCTTATGATGATGGTACAGTATCAGAGGATCTGTAGCGTGATAACTGATCCTTATGATGATGGTACAGTATCAGAGGATCTGTAGCGTGATAACTGATCCTTATGATGATGGTACAGTATCAGAGGATCTGTAGAGTGATATCTGGTCCTCATGATGATGGTACAGTATCAGAGGATCTGTAGAGAGGCAACTGGTCCTTATGATGCACACCTGCAAAGTGATGACTGATCCTTCATATGATGAGACAGTATCAGAGGATATGTATAGAGATAGCTGATCCTTATGATATAGACCCGTAGAGTGGTAACTGTTACTTATGATGATGATACAATATCAGAGGTTTGTACAGTGGTAACTATGCATAGCCATGCATATGACGTGAGCGAATATACTGTGTTGACCATAAAGCTTAATCCTTAAACATAGTAATTATATAAAAAAAATGTGTAACTATGGGATATTATCTGCCGTGCAAAGCCGAAAGGCAGGATCTGCCTGCTTTACAGGTGGGCAGAACTGCCGTTTGGCCCCGCACTAGTTCAAACTGATACTGCATGCATAACAGTTTGATATATTACAATCAGTAGCATATGTGCCCAGCTGCCTATGCATTTTAGTTTGATATATGTGGAAAACCCGTTTAAACTATGAGTGAGTAAGCCTACTTTATCGCCTATTGATCGTTGCATGTTATTTACAGTTTTTGGCAATCGATATCGAACACAAACCTTGGCAAAATTATATTATTCAAAATATATGCGTAATTTATGTTGGTTTCTTAAGCTTTAGACTAAGATTAAATGCATCAAAATATTTCGGTAGTGAATTATGTTCATATTTAAAGGCAAATTTTAATAGCTTGAGGCAATATATGTCGTTTATTTTTTAGAGATTCAGTTGTTTAAAAATCGGATCTGTGTGAGATTATGCATTATGCGTACTAATTTTTTGTAATTTAGAAATTCGATTGTTTTCAATGCCCCATAAAATAATGCAATAGTAAATATTTGGTATTAATAAATAGTTTCAGATAATAAATAGAATAATTTGTGGGAGTGTGAATTTTAGTTTATTGGCTATTGGGGATGGCTGGTATTAATAGTATTGAATGAGCACTCAGCAAAACAACTTCCAAGTCTTGGACAATACACTGTATTTTATTGACATGAAAACAGGCAAGTTGCAGCTAGATAGGTGATCCTACAATTACAATACAATATATGAAAAATATTGAAAAAGCATGGCATTGGTATTATTGTAAATCACACGATTTTTTCATCTTTATTTTCCTAATCATGTAAAATAATATAATCCAATGATTTCTAATCTTTTAACATCAGTTATAAATATAGATACAACTTTATCAAATTAGGCCTACATGGCAGTAGTTCGACATTACTCGTACTTATAAATCATTGAAATATGACTAAACAGCTTAAATGATTGTAATTAGTTAATACTTGATATTCTTATTATTAATAAGCTCTTCTGATCAATAATACATTACACGAAATTATACGATTGAGCAGGTGTGGCAAATCCGGCCTAACGTTACACTTACAGATATTGCGACACTCAGATTAATGAATTATTCATAGAAAATCACACGTAATGTACATATTGTTACACTCAAACAATACTTAGTTTGTTGATTTATGACATGTTTGCATTACAGATTAATTGAAACGGGGAACGCTAAATAAATTTACAATAATAGCTACTTTCATTATCAACCATCCCTCAAATGACATAATTTGATAGTTTACTACATGATACTCGACACCTAATAATGCATCTTAAGCGCCTAATAAAAAATAATAATTACAGTAATAGTAATTTTAAACCATGATTCCATCAATGAACCGAAAACTATAAAATAACCACTGATTAGGCTACTGGTATTGCTGTACTGGACATTAATTATGATTACCAATGACATACAGTGGAAATCCACTACTGAAACATTGAAATAGCACTAGGCCTACTAATACTAGACTAAATAATTTCAGGAAAAAATATTTCCCCAAAAGTGTGAAATACATTAATAAGGAATATTAATATTATTTTATAAATAAAACAATATTAATATTCATATGAGACTAACCTGAAAGCCTTGTAATGGCCAACTATGGCCCTCTATATGAAAGTTCAGGTGGCTCAACTAGAGCCCTAAGTAACCAGAGGTGTTGCTCACTTGAGATCCAACACCAAAAGAACTAGCTTATTTCAAATCATGCTACATCTGACCAGTTTTACCTATGACCTATGTCACATGACATCCTGCCACATCACCAACTAAAATGGCTGACTGTAAAAACAGTATGCATTAAAATTAAATTGGAAACAAAGTTTTATTTCAGTTTTATTTTGAACATGCTGCTACTGTTCACAACACCTATTATTCTGACTATTGTGATTTTTTCAAGTACGATTCTTGTGTATGATCACCCCTATGCAATTAAAATTATCTACACACTCAATTTGTATTGCATTAATTTTGACATTTGGTAATTTAACGTATGTCTGTGGTTTTCTGAATATCAGGAATTTTGAATTAGCTGAATTAAGTCATAATTTGTTTACTTTCAACCGGAGGCTCCTTTTTGTTAATTCTTTATTGAATATATTATTTTTGCTGAGATTACTGACGTTAACGAATAATGTAGTGTCATCTGCATATACATTGCATTCAAATAATTTACTTGAAAAAAATGCTGTTTAAACAAATAATGAAGAATGGCGGGCCCAAGATGGAACCCTGGATAACTCCTGTGGCAATTATTGTCGTAGTCTACACACTGTAATCTATTTGAGAGATACGTTTCTAATAGTTTTTTAATGGACAGTGTTTGATATTGTAATACGTTATTTTATTTCAAAGGCTTTAGAGATGTCAATAATATACCAAAACGATTTTTCCCTTCATCCATATCTTGTTTTTGCTCTATCAATTAATTCCTTAGCATTTACTAAAGTCGTTCTCACTGCTCTAGAACTGCTCATTTCAGTTTGAATAATCATTGATTTGAGTTTTTTTTTTCGAAAATTTCAGAGACGAATGGTAAAATTGAAATTGGACAGTAATATTATAGACTTGATAGATCATTTTTTAAGGATTGGTATCACCTTTGCAATGTTGCTCAGCTTGATTTTGCCGTTGCAGAAAGATATTCATGTGAAAAAATATATAATGCATCGTTGGGTACGGCGAGGTGGGCTGATCTCAGCACTCGTTACCACATTATGTCCTCGCCCAAAGACTCGGGCTTGAGGATCCGGTCTTGATAAGATTATTTATGCTGAGATGAACCCATCTCGCATTTCTAACGATGATGTAGGCATATAATCTCGCATCGTCAGCTGTGAAATCCTCATAGGTTGTAAACATTTTTAGTTTAACTATTTACCAAAAAAAGTATTTCCCGGGTGAAATGACATGGGGCAAATTACAAGAAGACGGGTGAAAATTTATATTACTGGATAGTTACATAAAGAGCAGGATATTACAGGTTTCAGGCACAGATTGCCTCCGTACAAAATCGTGGAACTTTTCTTTGGACGGTCATATCTAAGACTTTCCCTCCAATTATCGGGTCGAAAAAAAACTTTTTTTAGAATCAGTAACATTTCAACTACAAGGTAGCATGATCAGCTCATTTTGCACACAGTCAATGAAAACTTATGGACATTTTTCAGACCTTGTAGTCAGGGCCTCAAAGTAGGATGTCGCTAAGCATTTTTAGTACAAGCAAGAGACCTCTTCAAATACTATCTTAAGCATTCCTAGATGCAATATTGAGGTGTTTCCAAACTAAAATTTAGCTTTTAATGCATTTTATATGTTGTTTAAAAACATACCCATTTCTGGTCTATTTTAGCTGTAAAATGCAGTTTTAATGACTCGCCGCTTTGACATAATCTTTTATAACACACATCCTTTTTTACATATTTAGCTAATTTTTATATTATTCTTATAAAAGAGCCCAGTAACTACCCAGTAATAGATATGATATGATAACTCGAATGTAAACAGTTTTTTTTATTTAAATTGATTATTATTAAAATAACCCGGTAAAAAATTAGGTAATTATTCAATCTGTGAAATTTTTTTCTGAACTATTTGTTTCCATTTCCATTTTGTGTTGGTTTTAATATGATGAGCTTCTTATCTGAGCGCGCGAATTAATGAGTGAGTGAGTGAGTGAGTGAGTGAGTGAGTGAGTGAGTGAGTGAGTGAGTGAGTGAGTGAGTGAATAAATGAATGAATGAAAGAATAAATGAATGAATGAATGAATGAATGAATGAATAAATAAATGAGTGGATATGAACGAATGCTTCAATGAATGAATAAATGAATGAATGAATGAATGAATGAATGAATGAATGAATGAATGAATGAATGAATGAATAATTAAGTAAATGGGTAAATAAATATCTATGTCGTAAGCGAGTACAGGGATTTCGAGTTAAGTCTATGGTTGCAATACGGATTTTATTGTGCTTTCATTTGATATTTTACAGTATTTTTTGCAAAAAATAAGGAAATAATTATTGATTGTCATACCATGGAAGGAAATAAATACGAAAACATTGTCTATTACTGCTAAAATGTCCGAGGTAAAAGAAATGATTGAGATGAATTGGCTTTTAGGCCACCTGTGCATATATGGGCTAAACTGCGAAGGGGAGCCAATGTAAAATAAATATATTCATAAAATTAGTTTAATCTATTTGCATGTGCTGTACCCTGGGCATAATAAACTAGCTTTACGAACAGTTGTATACTCCTCTAGAGGTCACCCAGTTCTCGCCTGCGTTTCGTCGCTGCCATCCTTTAGTGATTTCGGCTAAGTATTTAAAGCGAGTTGGAGACAACTGTAAAGTGATTTATTACACACAACTCTGACTTTGCATACTTTGGAATAAAATACTTGCCCCACAGAGCATGGGAATCAGCCAGCCGTGTAAACACGGAACGTCTGGCCACGAAGTATAGGATAAGGCCCGATAGGCTCTACATTTTTTGCTGTGGAGGCCTTTTCCACAGCTAGGAATGTAGAGCTCCGAGGGTTTTAACTGACTTAAAATGTATCCGACCATAATAAGGATCCCTCATAATCAACAGCTCGATCGCGCCTGACTGATTATAGCACCATAAGCCTACCATGATAATTGGTCTCTACTTGATCAACAATAACTCTCCATTCCCGGCTTAGAATGTAGTGGTCGGTCAACGAAAATACTGTAGTGGTGTGTTTTAATACCCCAGAAGTCTGAACAGTTTTAGAACATGAGTCACAGACGTCAAATCACAAGATGCCACCAGCCATATGTCCTACATACGTGACCTTGATCAAACGTTCACGTCAAAAGCAAGTATCTCTTACAGCGAAACTCATTGGAGGGAGAACACCCACACTTCCTGGAGATCAACCAAGCAGAGAGACGCCCACTGGACCTGAGAGACCAGCCACACCAAGTCTTGTCAGAGGTGGAAAACCTGTACTACGAGGAGATAAACCACAACAACACTCTAAATCACACAGCTGACGAGAGAAAAAATAAACAAATTAGAAGATACTCTATTACAACTGACACAAATAGGAGCCAGATAAAAAATGCTGAGTGTTTTGAGTCTGCTTCCCCTCCTGACTATTGTAAAGTCTGCCGTCAGTCACGACAGCTCCAGCGATTTTGTCTGTAAGTAGACAGCTATTGTTCAATTTAATCCACGTCCTGCTAAATTGTTGTTTCTGTTTTTCATTCATTTGAAGATGGAATTACTAACGCAATTTCCAGCTTCAACTGTGTCCATCTATTGTGTTCATTTTGGTAACTCTGTTTTTTTTTGTTCATTTAGTAGCTTCGCAAAAGTTTTTGTAGCTAGGCTACTGAGAATGATGGCCATATCTAAAAGAATGCGAAAGTGGCGTTAATAATGAGAAAATCTGTGGTAATCAGATATTATAAGTTGTTTAAAGCTACATATTTAAATCACATTAAATGATTGATGAAGAGTTAATTAAATATTCCGAGTGTTGAATGCTTATTCAACTATTGGCGGATCGACAACTGGTGAAAATAATGATAGAAAACAATACGTCCCCTTGGATATGAAAGGGTGTATCTGTCACTTTACAAAGCTGCAAACACACCCTTTCATATCCAAGCGGATGAATATAGCAGAGAATTATTTTTTTAATCACAATCTTGGTGCGGGATACAAATTGAGATCACAAAGACCAAAATTATAATCAATAGTGCTCGGTGCATATTATATTGATTGTCATACCATCTAGATTTTTAATTAATACGATAATGTTTTGGCGATGTGTATATATGTATATTTTATCTATGTACTGATCGCTTCTTGGTAATATTGTAACTATTATATATACGACAACAAATGTGCTAATACGTAATGATATATATGTCTTCTTGTAAACTTCTAAATGGCAATAAAAAATATTTGTGGTATTTTAATCACTTTAATATTAATGTTTCGGCGGCTCGTATATATGTACATTTATCTATATACTACTCTTATTGGCAATAGTGTAACTATTGTATATACGTTAACAAATATGTTACTATGTGACAACATATATGTCTTAATGTAGACTTTTAAATGCCATTAAAATATTCAACTGGTATTTAAATCAATAATACATATGGTTTATATGACACCACTGTGCCCCATGTAGTCCTAAGTTGAAATCTTTTCCACGCGATGTTGAAATAATAAGAAAATCATGAACAATATCGCATTGAGGACAATTAATAATGATACTTTGTTTTGTTTAACAACCTAATTCTAGGCACATGGCCTGCAATTTTTGGTGCTTAGTTCTAACATCAGTCATTTTTACTTTCTGCATAAAATCTGATAATTATTGCTTTAGTGTTTAGCTCTAATATCAATCATTATTAATTTTTGTATATAACCTGATATTTTTTTTGGTGTTTAGGCACCACGACTGGTCCTAGCTGTGTTAGAGATTGTGAAGGACTTCCTAATGGGCCCTACCAGTCATGTCGCGGTTGTCATGTCTTCGTGATATGTAAAAAAGGTTATATGAAAGACAACAATCCCTGCCCCATAGATAATTCAACTGGTGAACAAATGTATTTCGATGATGTTAAGCGAGAATGTGTAGATTACAAGTCAGACACATGCCGTCTACAAAACATTACTGATCATGGTAAGTCGAGTTCCCCAAACTGCAGTTGTAGTTGATAGAAAACAATCCGAATTATTCTGCCGTTTGTTGTCAGCGCAATTGGAAATTGCAAGCACATGTATAATTCACGACATTTTAATGAAGCACCACCAATCAGGAATGTTTGCCATTTAAACGTGATTGACATTAATAACCATAGCTGTATAAGTAACCAACAGATATATCAATATATTTAAATATCAATAATAAATAATAATAAAAAACATATTTTTTTTTAAACTTTTTTTTTAATTTTGTGTTTCTAATGATATTAGCTCTTTGTTAACACATCTTTTTCTTTGTGAACACCACTCTGCCATTTCAATGCTCAAAATGCACCATGCTCCTTTGAATTATTAACACGTCGCAGTCAAACACCACTGCTTTTGGTATGGTATATGGGGATGATGATGTGATCGACCATACCAGGGCTAAATAATAATTGTTTATGCGATTTACACACTCACGTCCATCAGATCCTCTAGAGTAATTTAAATACCCACTTGAAACATTTACATTGGGCTTGTCACACCTGGGCGATCGGCCTCAACGATCGCGTAACGCACGAAAAAATCAGCCGAACGCTGGCGAACGCCGATCGTCGCTAGACCATCGTTAAGCTATCGCCGTGCGTTGTTGATCGCAGATGAGAGTATTGAACAGGTTCAAAACTTTTAACGTACACCAGCGTGTAAGATGAGACGCTAGGCGAGCGTTACTCGACCGTTGTACACGCTAGGTGAACGTTACTCAGTCACTGTACACGCTAGGGGAACGTTACTCGATCGTTGTACACGCTAGGAGAGCGTTGCTCAATCGCTGTATTATAAATCATAATAGGCATATACATATATGTATTACACTTCCTGGTGAATCACTTAAAACCATAAAAATAAAGTTATAAATTTTCGGTAATGATAGACAACATATCTACAAATGTATCAATCTTTATAAAAATTCAGCGCAGTTATGAACGTTTGTGAACAGCTGATCAAAAATAATATGAGATGTTTGAAATCTTCGTCTAGGAAAAATAGGCTTTTAACACGAGAAACTTATACTAAAACACTTCTAAACTCTCTGACAAATCTTTGTTTGAAAACTCAATATATTTTCGCATGGATCAACATATTAAACGGATAAATTTACCGCTACACTCTAAACAATATCGGTTCTTTAAAAAGAACCCTTCAGTACCATTACCATGCAACCCCAGGAGGTACTGAAGGGCTCCTTCTAAGGAACCTATATTGTTTAGAGTGTAGAAATCTACTAAAACCAATAATACTGCAGTAAAAACTCGTGGTTTTAAAGATAAATCATGCGGTCGTAACTGCGCGTTGTGGAATGTCGAGCACACGTTACAGTCGTCAAGTGCGTTATACATGCGTTACTCATGCGCTACTCCCACGCTGGCTGTCGCTGGTGATCGCTGGCGATAGAATCACTGATTAGAAGATGTGCCTTCTTGATCGTCAATCGCGCTAATTTAACGCTAATCATGCATTTATGAACGCTAGACAATCGTTCTGGATCATGAGAGTCCATCAATCGCCAGCGTTTTCAATAATTTGTAATATTTTCCCGTTCGTTACGCGATCGTTGACGCTGATCGCCAAGGTGTGACAGGCCCTTTGGTAAAGCAGGTCCCAATTTTTTATTTAAAAATCTACATTCAACAGTTTACTATTTTGTAGAAGAAGTACAACCAAGTGGAGCTATATACACACGCTGGGGAAGGAGAGATTGTCCACCAGACAATGAGCAAATCTACTCAGGTAAAGACAGTATATGATTAGTTATTACCTGAAGGGCTACACATTGTATATCCTATGGCATGGGAATATACAAAGGTATTGATAATAGCTCAGGGTTTAAAGTCAGATAGTGTATGTAAAGCAATAACACAATAACGCCTACGTCAAAATTGTTGTTCTCATAATTGCCTACTTGAAACTATTATTCTTTGACCATTTTTCAGAAAGATATTTATCCTTCCACGTTCACCAGAATCACTTCAAATGATCACACAGTGATCCTTATATATTGATGATTTATGCTATGAATGCTTTGAGGTCGTGTACTTCTGAATCATTGTGCGACTTATTGTGGTTTAAATGATGTATGGCATCATTAGATATCGGCTCATATCTCAATTTATTGCTTCTTCTAACAGTATTTCGAAAAATTACATATTGAATTAGTGGTAGTTTTCTGGATCGAGTTTAGAAACACTTTAAATAGCTAGGTTATTACACTATATACCCAATGTTCTGGGTTACTACAGTAAATCTACTGTTAATATGGTATTATATACAGGAGCGAAGAAACGGAAACCAATATATTCTAGTAGCATTATTAGCTTTTTTATTTGCGAAGCCCAAACTGATTTACGTTACTCCTATTTTTTTCAATTCAGAATATCGTT
This sequence comes from Flabesymbios commensalis, assembly GCA_964017125.1. Classification (NCBI taxonomy): domain Eukaryota; kingdom Metazoa; phylum Annelida; class Polychaeta; order Terebellida; family Flabelligeridae; genus Flabesymbios; species Flabesymbios commensalis. The sequence goes on along the minus strand of OZ024914.1, from coordinate 8,347,650 downwards.
TGAAGAAAGACCATGTTGCTTCGTCTATATAACATCATTACCGATTGCAGATATCAAATTATTGGTTTATAGTGATATCTACATTTTTGGTATTTGTGTTAGTTGTTTCAAGATTTTCCAATATTCGTTGGATTTTGTGGCACTAGATTTTGGAACTTGTCAACCTGAATAATGTGTTTTTTAACATTGATTACATCATCGTGAAATAAACTTGGTATCAAACTATTGGTTTGTTGTCAACCTAAATAATGTGTTTTTCAACATTTATTACATCATCGTGAAATAAACTTGGTATCAAACTATTGGTTTGTTGTCAACCTAAATAATGTGTTTTTTAACATTGATTACATCATCGTGAAATAAACTTGGTATCAAACTATTGATTTGTTGGGATTCTCTTTGCTGTGGCAGTAGATTTGTTTTTTACAACTTTTTAAAAAAGACATCAATTTTTTATTGTCAGATAGATATAGTACAGATGACATCAATTTATTATACATATTAAGAAAATCCTGATTTTGAAAAAAAGTCATGGTGTAGTTTCTCTTTCTCAGGCTGCAGATATTTATAGAAAACGTTAGTGTCTATAAATGTCGTCATTGTATTATTTACGTGTTTTAAAGATAATAGTGAGGTATAGTGATCGGAATCTTTTAGTAACTGTCCAATTGTCAAATGTTGTAAAGTATGTGAAATGTCACACAGTTGTATTCAATGTTTTCCATACACATTGATGTATTTTAGTTATATTTGCACTGTATGTAACTTTCACAATAGTTTTGTCTGGATTTAATTCATTAATATCACCAACATTTATTACATCGTGAGCTCTTACATTTAAATAGCCAGGTATGTTTCCCTTACAGTGCGGGGATCGAATTTAGACGACAGAAGCTGACGTCTGAAAGTCAATCCCCGCACAAGTAATAATACTTATGATGGCCGTGGAGCAATAACATAGGTATTCAAATGAAGAGGACAGATCTTTTTAAGACATTTATGATGATTTCAAATTGTCTACATGGTTTAAACAAAAATCATTCAGCGTTGTGAGGGTTGGCATCAAATTTTACAATTATCGTTATATTTTTTATTTAATACATCAAGCAGCGATAAAATCTAAGATGGTTGTACAAGCTGAAAGATTAAATGTAATATATTTTCGACATAATCAACGCATATTCATGATTTCAGTGTCTACCATGCGGTTTTCAATTATGCCTGACAGAGTGGTGTAGCCAGAAAGTATGAATGAAGTCCAAGATAGATAATTTTTACCTTATATATTTTGTTTAAGGTTATGCTGCCGGCGGTCATACCACTCAAGCAGGCGGAGGAACTAATATGCTGTGCATGGTGCCTAACCCTGTGTTCGGCACGGGAACTACCGCCACCAATACCAGGGTATATGGAACGGAGTACGAAACTGGGCCCTTAACCAACAAGGATATGCCGTGCGCAGTGTGCAAGACCCACCAAAAAGAAGTCTTAATGTTTCCTGGGACGAATATCTGCTACCCTGGATTCGTGACTGAATATGTCGGGTATCTCGCCACCTCTTACTCCACTCATACAAAAACTTCAAATATATGTGTGGATGGCAATCCTGAAGCTCACGGGAAAAGTTCTACTACGAGTAACGATGGAGTTCGTCTGTACCCAGCCGAGGTCATATGTGGCTCTCTGCCCTGCTCTGTCTATCCTAGTGGCAAAGATCTGCTGTGTGTAGTGTGCTCATGCTAAATATAACTTTAGCGTATATACTACTAAGTTAAATGATCAGTTAAAATTATAAGAGGCTACCTTTTGATCACTAGGGGGGGGGGGGGGGCTGTAGTTTTTTAACTGCAATAATTTATTTGTTTCACACCGTGCCTCAAGCAAAATATTTACTGCACTTACTTAGAATACTTTTCTATCCACAAAGTTGAATTCCAAAACACGTGTATTGATGTGGGTTTAAGGCGATGCCCCAATGTTGCTTTAATGTTGGAGACGAGAAAGCGAGGTTTTACAAATTCAAGTGTCATTTAATGATTTTAGGCGAAGCGAGGCAAACATTTTTACGAGGGCCATTATATATTTATTTACAACATGTCCTTAATAAGTCTAATATTTATTTCATGAAAATTAAGTCACAAAATGTTTATTTCACCCCCCCCCCCCCTTGGAGATTGGATTGTGGCCCCCTAAAACACAAGTTAGTAGAGTTTTAAATCGTTATTACTTGATATGTGCTCGGTTTAATTAGATTTTTGAGAAGAATAAGCTCATATATTATTGTGGTAAATATGATAATGTTTGATTAGGACCTAAATGATAATAGTTCTAATCAGATAATCTGAGCCTGCACCTAAGTACGCTGGACTAACACTGATAGATAAATGTATCGATGTGATATAACACGTTACGTCTTTATAGCTTTGTTACCGCCCTCTACAAGGTTGATCACATAGCTAGAGGAGTGTCTAGCACACGAACTATAAAACTGCATGCCTCTATTGCCAAAACATTCTAGACATCATGCAGTGGAGCCTAGTTTTCGTTCTTCTTTAACCCTTTTAACGCTAAACTCCTGGGCCCACTTGCATCCCCACTGCTGAATTCCTGGGAGGGGGGGGGGGAGTGAAAAAAACAGAATATTTTGTAATGTTAGATTTGTATGAAGACACCAACAGGATCTTAGCTTATGAGCAAATAATAACATGAGAAGGAGTTGTGCTTTACTGGTGGATAACACCAAGGTCATGTCAAGGTCACATCAAGGTCATTTCAAGGTCAAAATCGCAAAAAATTATTGAAAATACCCATTTTTTATCAATTTCAAGCTGTTTAGTGGTGCAGTCATCCATTAGAAAGGATTGATGGTGACACATACTTGGTCGGGTATCATTTCAGCACACATTTTTAGGAAATCTATGGCAGTGCTGATATTGGGAGGGGTAATGCCCCCATCTTGCCCTTATTACACCTCCATTCCTCAAGGCTCAATTGAACAAGCAAAATTACAATTATGCAGTAGCGTGTAGCACCAGCATGGCCTTCCATCGCAAAATATTGATACATAATTGGGTATTGAGGTTGACATGGGTTGAGGTTGAGCTTTACTGCATGGATGCAGCCCAAAATAAACGTGAAGATTATGTCAAGGTCATGTAAAATGTCAGGTTTATGGGTGATGTGTACTAAATGCGTAATGTTTAGGTAATGCGTAATGATTAGGTGTGCAACCATGCAATCCGGACTGCTGCGATATCTGTCATCTAAGAATTAATATAGCATATTAAGCATGATGATGATGCCAAAGGAAGGTATGGTTTGTTTTATTGTATTCTTTGATAACAAAAATATATGGTTTGGTGAAAAAATCAAGTCTCTATCTCAATTATTGAGAAAGTTATGATAATTTTATTGATTTTATGGCGGCCATTTTGAATTTTTCGTTCCAAGAGAATCCTTTAAGAATGACAGCTCTACATGGGCCCAGATATTTTTATGGGGGGATATCCATGCACAATCAAAAGAGAAACAAACTTTTATCAGCAAAAACAAGGCTACCCCCATGATTACCGAGGCATGACCACATTGATTTTACAGACAAAAATACTAAAAAACACACTCCGCACCCAGTATACTCGGGGTCCGCGACAGGGAGACATCTTTTGGTCCCGAGTATACTCGGGGGTCGCGTTTAAAGGGTTAAAGTGTTTTAGTTGACAGTTTCACAATCCAGCTTATCCCATTTTAATCGACAGGTTTTGAAAGCTGTGTAAGTAAAGTCGATCAATTACATTATATTTAAATTATATAGTGATATTATTACTTATTTTATATTCTGGTGATATTAGTATTTATGCCATGTATTTCTTGCATATATTTTTATGTTATTTGATATATGTTATTAAACTGTTATTAATATTGTATACATAGTACACTGAATTAACTGAATTGAATTGAATCATGTGAATAGACGAGGTTGTTTTAAGAAACCAATTTCTACGAGAGTGAATATTTTTATTATATTTTTATCATAGAACTGTTGAGCATTCTCAATTAATCATTTCTGGACACGCCAAATGGTTCAGTTAGTTACCACTGGTTGCGTATTTTACAGTACATGGAGAACATTACGATGTATTTCAGTATAATTTACTGGTGGTGAACATGGTAGTATTGGTGTAAGAGTTGTGGCTAGAGTGTTAGGCCACTCTGTTTAATTTATCTGTTTTAGATCAGAAAAAAATCCAAAATCTAATGAGAGAGGGCGGTAAAAAAAACTATTAAGAAAAAACATTGAACCTATTTTTGGAAAAGTTAATGAGGGTGACCAAATAAAAAAAACATTGGAAAAATTTCTAGAAAAGGTAATGAGGGCGACGAAATCCAAATCTAAAAAAACTTTTGACCCATTTAAAAAAAATGTTAATGAGGGCGCCGAAAAAAACAAAACATAGCTGGAAAAATGTTTTTTTATTCCCCGAAATATACTTGTTTTTTTAGAATGTTTTTTTATCTCCCGAAATGATTTTTTTTCAAAAATCGGCAACAATCCAATGCGCGCGCTGGGTAGAAAAAAAACACATGTTTTTTGGTAATGCGCTGCCTAAATCTACTGCGCCGCTCATCTAAAACAGAGAAAACATGGTGGCCTTATGAAGGCGCATGTATCTTCAGTTATTCGCTAGGTGGAGCTAGTAATAATGTTCTGTGCGCTACAGGTTATATACAGTACAGATGGAGCTATAGTCGTATTGTTCTGGGTTGCCTGAGATATGAATTTTGATGAACCTGACTGCTCGTAGTCAGCCTGTGACCCCTTGGTCGCAGAGGACTCCTGCCTGCCCGTAGTCAGATTGTGCTCCTTGACTGCTCGTAGTCAGCCTGTGGGTTCCCGACCGCGTTGGCCTATCTTCCTGACCGCGCGTAGTCAACTTGTGACCTCCTAGTCACAGAGGGTTCCTGACGACACATAGTCAGCTACTGACCCCTTGGTCACAGAAGGTTTCTGGCCGCGCGTAGTCAGCTTGTGACCCCTTGGTCACAGAGGGTTCTTGACCGCGTAGTCAGCTTGTGACCCCTTGGTCACAGAGGGTTCATGGCCACTCCTAGTCAGCTTGTGACCCCTTGGTCACAGAGGGTTTCTGACCGCGTGTAGTCAGCTTGTGACCCCTTGGTCACAGAGGGTTCCTGGCCGTGCGTAGTCAGCTTGTGACCCCTTGGTCGCAGAGGGTTCATGGCCACTCCCAGTCAGCTTGTGACCCCTTAGTCATAGAGGGTTCCTGACCGCGCGTAGTCAGCTTGTGACCTCTTGGTCACAGAGAGTTCCTTACCGCGCGTAGTCAGCTTGTGACCCCTTGGTCACAGAGGGTTCCTGACCGCGCGTAGTCAGCTTGTGACCCCTTGGTCACAGAGGGTTCATGGCCACTCCCAGTCAGCTTGTGACCCCTTAGTCACAGAGGGTTCCTGACCGCGCGTAGTCAGCTTGTGACCTCTTGGTCACAGAGAGTTCCTTACCGCGCGTAGTCAGCTTGTGACCCCTTGGTCACAGAGGGTTCCTGACCGCGCGTAGTCAGCTTGTGACCCCTTGGTCACAGAGAGTTCCTTACCGCGCGTAGTCAGCTTGTGACCCCTTGGTCACAGAGGGTTCCTGACAGCGCGTAGTCAGCTTGTGACCCCTTGGTCACAGAGGGTGCCTGACCGCGCGTAGTCAGCTTGTGACCCCTTGGTCACAGAGGGTTCATGACCGCGCGTAGTCAGCTTGTGACCCCTTGGTCACATAGGGTTCCTGGTCCATTACAATATTTACCCACTTGAAGTTGTGTTTCTTTACCGCGACCCACAACTTCAAGTGGATAAAAATTACTAATATTTGGTTAAGCTCATACCAAACATTTGCAAATCTGAATGCTTAAACATACATTTATAGATAGATATTTATTGACGACGGTAAGTCTATGCGGACTTATGCGTCATTAAAATGAACATATGTACAAGACTATATACAACAGGATTAGTTCGGTAAAATATGCATGCTAAGTTAACTTAAACAAGTTAAAATCAAACGACATTATATACTAAAACAAGCACAGGCTAAATAAAATAGGCATGAGAACTATTTAAAATAACCTACAGTTAAACATCATTGGCATGATATTTTTAAGTTTCCCGCACCAAAACCAGAGATAAAATAGCTACTGCATATAGCAAAAAAAAACCTCTGGAAAGAGTAGAAACCGAGTAATTACATAATGAGTGAGAGTATGTATAAAGAAGAAAATAATAATATTAGTTACATGTTAAAAAAACAATCTAAAAAGTGCATTGACTGACGTCAGCTCGAAACACCAAGATGATCAGAGGAATCACCAGCCGCACCAGTCGCTGATACCACAGTGGTGTTCCTCCGACAGCATGGATGATTTCATGAGTGGATGATCAGAGGAATCACCAGCCGCACCAGTCGCTAATACCACAGTGGTGATCCTCCGACAGCATGGATGATTTTATGAGTGGATGATTAGAAGAATCACCAGCCGCACCAGTCACCCTACGCCCCAATCGTTTTATAAAGCGGAGGTACGCGACACGCTTAAGGTTTGAAGACAGCTATAGGTGTATTTTGCTAAGCATATTACTAATGGTCGATGTGTAGATGACATAATATATATAAATTTGTCGTCGTTTGAAAGTGAGTCAAATTCGATGTTGAATAGTTTGCTTTCGGCAAGTAAACTAGTTCGCTGCGTAGCGAAGTAGGAGCAAGTAATTTAAAAGTGAATTTCGTCATCAACAGAGTTTGATGTACATCTTTGACATATGCGCTGTTCTAGTGGTGGTTTGTGCGGCTTGACAGGCTTGATAGTGCCTTCATCCACCTTGTGTTGGGGATGTAAAACAGATATTCTTCTACCGAGTGTTCGAATTTGAACTTTATGTACGTTCGTAATTTTATGAAGTTTCGGGCTTTGATAGACCAATCTACTTTATATGTATTAATCAAACATAATTTAACTTGTTTGATGAGACGATTGGCATTTTCTACCCTATGATGTTCCCAAACGTCGCGGTGGTTTGCTCGGAATAATAATGACCTGATGTGAGAGCACCAATTTGTTTCACCAATAAAGTCAAGAGACGCCAGTGAGTTATACACGATTCTCAAATAACAGCTTCTAGGCAAGGAGATCAAGCGAATCCAGTATTTCAAAGCTAGAATTTGTTGTTTTAAAAAGAGAGGATACCTTCCTGTATCCCCATAAATAGTAACTGATGTGGCTTGTCGTTTGACGCCAAGCATATTTTTCAAGAATTATAACTGGTCTGTCTCAAAGTCCAATATTTCTTTACCGATAAATAGTACCTCGCTACCATACATCAGTATTGGCTCTATTTGGGCTTGGAATACTTTTAGAGACAATTTTGGTGTTAGATGTCCTAAGTTGTGACTATAATTTCTAATTGTGAATATTGCTTTGCGAGCTTGTTCAGCCAGATACAAATGGTTTTTTACAAATATATTGTTATTATTACTACACCAAAGACCTAAATATTTATATTTGTCCACGATTTCAAGCGTATTTTAGGCCAGTGTAAATGAAAATGAATGTTTAGCATATATTTGGTTTTAAATCACCATTTTTGTTTTAGCAATGCTTATTATCAGATTCCATATTTCACAGTACTTGTAAAATAAGTCAATTTGTGCCTGTAGGCTCTCTGCAAATTCTTAAAAGAGGACTAGGATTTAAATCTTTTCCGAGATCCTGCAGGAATTCTTTGAAAAGTTTGGGGCTTAAGACATCCCCCTGCATGACACTATAACGGTTTTTAATAGGCTTGCTAATCTTGCCATTCCATTTTACTCGACTGCTAGATTTAAGAAACAAAGGTTTGATTGTATTCAGAAATTTTCGTCGACATTGCGCTGCTGCAGTTTCAGGATAAGTGCATCTCTGTTTAAGTAATCGAAAGCTTTGGTCAAATCTATATAACAAACGTAGAGCGGTTTTTTACGTGTTTTTTGCGTTCCAACCAGATTGTAGAACACAACTAAATTATCAGATGTCCTACAATCTCTTTTAAAGCCTCTTTGTAGAGGATCATCGTCACGGCACACTAAGTTTTCGAATGACAATCTATTTTCGAGTACAGATTCAAAAACTTTTGCAAGAGAGGGAATCAGAGAAACTTTCCGATAGTTCTGTGGATCTAACTTATCACATTCAATAAAACAGTGATTTAATTTGCGAAAAGGAGTAAAAACTACTTAAGTCGTGATTAGCGCACAGAGGGTTAAAAAGGCGTGAGCACTAAAAATGAAGATGTATGTATGATCTTAAATTAAACTAATACCAGTCATTTTCACCCACTTGGAGATGTGGATCGGGGTGGCGAGAAAAAACTACTTTAAAGGTGATCTATCACCCCTTATATGGTATGAAAAATTATGTGCTTATTTGGGGTTATTGGCTATCATGTGATCATCTCAGAGGGTCACATGATAGCCATATATGGGGTGATTGGCTATCATGTGACCCTCTGAGAGGGTCACATGATAGCCAATCACTCCATATCAGGAAACACTTGTGCCCCATCTTGTGGCATCTTTAATTATTTAACACAAAATTATTCATGCTATATAAGGGGTGATAGATCACCTTTAAATGAGTGAAAATTTAAACTACTTACAGGTAAACCCTTACAGCGCAGGGATCGACTGTAGACATCCGATTCTGACGTCTGAAGTCGATCCCCGCACTGTAAGAGTAAGCATATGTAGGCCTATATAATAGTCGTAGACTCATAACATAGGTATTCAAATGAAGCAGAATGAGTTAACTGAGACATTTATGTTGATTTCAAATTACAAAAAAACCCTTTGGTCTCCATGATTTATACAATAAATATTTCAAGGTTTCAAGGGTTAACAGGTCAAAGGCTAAGTGACATGTAGTAATAATTCATGCCATCCACTATAGTAAAAGTCACTTTAAATCTGTCACTTTCGCGTTGCATGTTTTTCGCTCATTGCTCAAGCAATTTTCCTCCGATTTTCATGAAATTTCACAAGCGTTAGTTTCAAGTCTTACGGCACCTGCCCTGAAAATTTCAGGGAAAAATATTATGTAGTTTAAAAGTTAGACCAGTTGACATGTAGTTTTTGCGAATTATGACGCTCCTCTATAAACCCATTGCACGCTATCAGCTTCACTCACGAAATTCCACTACATGTCAAATGGTCTAACTTTTGAAATACTCATTCAAATTTCACAACATTTTCAGGGTAGGTTCATCCGGAATAGTTAAAAAGGGTGCTTGCCAAATTTCATGAAAATTGATTCAGAATTGACTGAGAAATCAGCGAAAAACACCCAACGCTGGTGGAAGTTGACTGCAACTATAATTATTATCCCAGTTTTCAAGAGCTTTCTGTTATTTGGCTTTCTTGACTTTACCAGCAAACGCGAGGCGTTGAAACAATGCTGGTTTAATGTTGGCCCAGCGTCGCAGACGGTCGGCCAACATTATATCAGCATTGAGTCAACGACTTGTGTTAACAGGGTCATGGCAGGCTAGCGCGGTTGAACCACACTGTAATCTGTGTTCGTTTAAAGCGGGCCAGTCGTTTTGCTTCGCTGATTCTTAATATTTATTTATGATTGACCCACTTCTTAGAACGTTGCTCATACTGCGCATGCGGGTGAGCCTGCAACATAGGCTATGCTCGGAAAATCGTGACGATACCTTAATGTCCGGTCGTGGTGGTGCAGTGCAGAATATACCACCTTTCAGCAACTATATGCGACACTTCCAGAATCTACCCTCCATACGGAATATACCCCCCTTTTTTTGACAACTGTATGCGACACTCCCAGAATCTATCCCTCCCTTTCAGAATAGACCCCTCCTCCCTCTTTTACAACTATATGCGATATTCCAAGAATCTACCCCTATAATATTATAGTTGTTGAAAAGGGTGGTATATTCTGGGAGGTAGGGGTAGATTCTGGGAGCAGAAGACACTTCACATAATCACAATAAAAGGGGGTAGATCATGGGAGGGTGGGGTGGATTCTTGGAGCCACCGTAATCTACCCCGGGGTTATAGTTCAGGATCTACCCCCGGATAGATTCTGGGGCGTCCACAATCTACCCTGCATGGTATAATCTGGGAGGGGGGTATATTTCCAGACTTTACACCAGAAAAAAATCGTAACAAGCTGACATTTTCGGCATATGTTCTTGAAACAACATAGAAAACCATATCAAAAGTCCTCTAAAATCCGCCTGGTATTAATGCCCGAAATTGGGGTTTTAAGGGGTAAATATGGGTAAATAAAGGGTATTCACGATACATTTAAAACTATTTACCCTAAATTCATAAAATTTGTATCTAAACATATGTCTTGGCATTTGCAGAATCCATTAAAAATCATTTGTATTAATTTTCATCCCCAAAAGTGGTAAATAGGATAAAATAAGAATAATAACCATAACTTATGAGCTATTTGACCTAGATTCATACAATTTGTATCTAGCATCAGAGAAAAAAACAAAAACACTTTTTAGAATTCGGCGATCTCCCCTTAATCACCAGTAACAACTTTTTATATCAATTTCTAACCACCCTCTCCTCCCAAACGTTGTGAATAGGGGTAAAATATAGGTGATAACCATGACTTAAAGAGTTATTTGACTTAGTTTTATCAAATTTGTATCCAAACTTACCCGGGGTGTTTAATATTATCATTTGTATTAATTTTTTACAACTCTTTCATACCCAAAACAAAACAAAATAGCATAATAACCACAACTTGTGAGCAATTTTACCTAGATTTATAAAATTGGTAGGGCCTACCTGGATAGGTTTTACCATGGGAAAAAATGACTTTTTTTTAAATTATGCGACAACCAGCAACAAAATTATATGATGCTGTAAAATCACCCTTTCAGCCTGAAAAGTGGTAAATAAGGGTAAATCAGGCCAAAATCATCCAAAAATCGGTGATTTTATGTTAGTTCTTAATATGACCATATGATGTAAACATGTCCATAGACTAAAACTGCAAATTTTTTTTAATTTTTGTGCTGCGCATTTACTAGTTAAGAGGTTATGGCAAGTTAAAAAAACATCCAAAATCCGAGAAAAACTCGGAAGTGGGTGGGTGGGTCAAGCCTTAACTCGGATTTATATTTTTTGGGGAAATTTTGTGTTTTTTCGTTTTTTTGTGCTGTTTTCTTGTTTCAAAATGTTAGTTTCTGACTAATCCGAGTTTTTCTCAGATCTTTGAATTTTTTTTAACTTGTAAAAACCCCTAAGCGAGATATAAAGACGAAATTCACGATTTCCTATTTCGGACATGCATGTCCAAAATAAGAAATACGGGAATTTCGTCTCTATATCTCGCTTAAATGGTAAATGCGAGCACAAAAATTAAAAAAAAATTGCAGTTCTAGTCTATAGACATGTTTAAATCAATCATATGGTCAGTTGAGAAGCCAAAATATTTGTTTTAATGTTGACCCAAGGTCGACGACACTGGCTCAACATTAAAACAAAAGTGGGTTTATATATTGTGTTTGTTGGGTTGGGTTCACCTATCTCGAACTGAGCCGGCAGGGGCCCTGGTGCAGTGGTTAAAGCTTCCTGCTTGGAAAGTCGGAAATTGTGAGTTCGAACCTTGCTCTGGCATTCAAATTTCAAAGAAACAAAATGTTTCTTCCCGCTCAATCGTGAACATACAATAGTATGGAGAAGCCTCCGTGACCGAGAGGTAGCGTGCTCGAGCTCAGGCCGCTAGGTCGAATTTCAAATCCTGTGTCTGGAGGGCAGTATCATCTCATTCATCTCGCCATCCTCAGGAGGTTCTCCTGGCCCTCAGAATATGTACACAATGGTAGCCTATAACTCTATTCATTTATGCATAATTTCATTTACCTCGAACTGAAAGATGTACAATTGTATAAAACACCTAGCATATCATGACCCATTTTTAAACGATCTGCCGAGGATGTTATGTGGCTGGAACTTGCTTGGATGTATCCGCTGTGTACTCACGGTACAGTCTGCTTTCTAAATTAGTCCAGGGCATTTAAGCCAAAAAGTAGTGAACATAGGGACAAATTGCAACAGAAGTTTATTTGCTTTTTTTTTGAGTTCATAAACATATCTACAATGAACAAAAAAGTCCCACGCCAGAAAAATTCTGAAACCTTTTTTTACAGGCCTTTTTGTGACGGTACCCTAAAATGGCTAAATTATGGTTATCATTCATCCAAATCGTAAGTTGTTTTGAAAAAGTAATTGTTTGTTCCTCATAAATATCAAAAATACTTCTAAATAGAAACTAAAACAGAATAGAAGTAAGGATCAAATGAAAAAAATAACTCCTTTGCGTAATATTTGTAAAATCTGGATATTTGTAAAATAAGAAGTAAACTTTTCAATTTAGAACCAGGATCAGAGGACGAGGTCAGGAAGATCATTATGAAGTCTGCATCAAAATCATGTGACCTTGATCCGATTCCAACGAACATTATTAAAGCCTTGTTGGATATTTTAATAAAACCCATAACAACTATAATTATTTTAACTCTAGAATCTGGAACATTCCCACTGTCATTCAAAGAGGCTCATGTCACACCTTTACTGAAGAAATCAACCTTCCTGTTAATAACCTCAAAAATTATAGACCAGTCTCCAATCTAAGTTTCATTTCTAAAATTATTGAAAAAGTTGTTTACAAGCTCACATAAGCTCCAACAAATTGATTAATTCAATGCAGTCTGCGTACCGGAAATTCCATTCCACTGAGACAGCCCTGTCAAGAGTTCACAATGACATCTCAGTTTCTCTTGACAAGGGCCATGTCACAGCTTTGACTTTACTTGATTTGTCTGCGGCGTTCGATACTATCGGCCACAACACTCTAACAAATAGCCTAGCTGAGTGGTATGGTGTCTTTGGAATGGTTGTGGCTCGGTTTAAATCCTACCTTTGTGGCAGACATCAAATAATTAAAATTGACAAATCTTTTTCTGACTCTAGTTTGCTCCAGCATGGAGTGCCGCAGGGTTCTGTACTTGGCCCTCTGCTTTTCAGTTTGTACACCGCTCCTCTAAGCACCATTATTTCAAGTTATGCATTGAGTCATCACTTATATGCCGATGATACACAAATTTACATCTCCTTAACAGGTGACACAGCTACTGAGTCATTAAAAATGCTTCAGAGCTGTATTACCGGGGTATCTGCTTGGATGGCTCAATCCAAACTAAAACTCAATCCTAGCATTGGCTCGAAATCGCAGAGGGAGAAGTTTATTAACCTTTTCCTCTTTGCGGTGTTGGACAATGAGATGAATCCAGCAGATTCAGCAAGGAATTTGGGTGTCTTTTTTGACAGTAGTTTGAATTTTCGTCAGCACATTTCACAGCTGTCCAGTTCCTGTTTTTATCACATAAGAGATCTTAAACGCATCAGAAAAAGTCTACCTCAAGCTTTAGCAAAACAAATTGCAGTGGCACTGGTGACAAGCAAACTGGACTACTGTAACTCCTTATTACACGAAATTCCAGCTGAAGATCTACAGAAATTACAGCGTGTTCAGAACTGTTTAGCAAGGGTTGTGACAAAGGCTCCTCGTTTCAGACGCTCTATTCCTCTATTAAAATCATTACATTGGCTTCCAATCAAGTTTAGAATACAATTCAAAATATGTACTTTTGTATTTTGTTGTCTCAATGATGGTCAGTCATCTTATTCATCTAGCCTTCTTTTTTCTGCAGACTCCGTAAAACATCTGCGATCAAACAATACAAATAAACTCAAAGTACCACGTATCAGAACTAAGTTCGGTGCGCGTGCCTTTTCTGTTTCTGGTCCTACTCTGGAATTTACTGCCTGCACACCTTCGTGTAGCTAAAAATATTTCCTCTTCCAGAAAACTGTTAAAAACGCATTTCTTCGATCTGGCTTTTCCGCCCTAGCTCCTCTGCGTCCCGACTCTCTGATGACGACCATGCTTATTTCCCTCAACTCTTCTTTGAAATTTGATAAGGCTGGATTGCGCCTCTGAGCTCGGCCCTCCGAGAAGTTAGGCGCTGTAGAAGTTTACTTTTCATTTCATGCATATATTGTTCAAAGTAAAAAAAACATATTTTGAAAAAACAGCTACCATTTTTAGGAGACAAAAAAGAAGAAAGACATAATGCATTATCGTGTTCAGTAGACTGAATTTTATTTTAATGTTATGTGTTCCTGATTGGTTGATGTCTCATTTTTGTACATCCATGAATTTCAATTATCCACCTCTTTTCGCCATATAAGACCACCAAGGCCTACATTTTCCCCGCTTCCATAAATTTCGTTTATATAGGCCTATTGCTATTTTTCTGTTATTTTCTAAGTTCGTAATACTTTATTTGATGAGCGACTACTGCTTAGTGATCTTTATTGATATATTATATATAAAATGAGAAACTTCTCGGCGTTCCAAGCTCAGAGGCGCGAATAAATTGATTTATTATTAAAAAAAATGGTCACAGTGTATTTTACCTTCAACATGTTTCTATAAATTTCTGTAACAAAAGCAGTCTTGTTTGTGGAAAGTTGCAAACAAAGTTATATTTTCGGTTGTTCTTTTTAGTTGATTTAATTAAATTAGTATAAACCTTTTTATTAGTTTTTATCCAAGGCCTAAAATTACGTATTCTTATGTATTCTATGCTAGCATCTAACTATGTACACACCGTATTTCATAGATGACCGTCGCTATGTTTGTTTTTAACTATCATCATTTTCGTTGTTATATTTCACATAATGTTCTCAAATGTATCTGTACATTATTATGCTCGAAATATCCGACGGATTTTCAGAGCAGTTAGATCCAAGGGAAAACAAAATGTAATAAAGTTGACTGTATGTGGTCGACTCTGATGAAACAGTCACTCATGATGTTTAAAAATGTCAATATTATAAATCATCAAGTGATAGTCATCAAAATTATAATTTATAATTTTAATTTGTATAAATTAATTTTCCCACATTACAAACGGATTTTGAAAATTTCTTTATCATAATCTGATAATTACCTGTACATCATGTACATTTTGTAGTTGATAAATATACAGTGTAATATTTTGTGAAAAATAGCGTAATTTGAGAATAATAAATTAAAATTCAATATTTAATATCATTTCAATTAATCTGATATCACTTTTCGTTGTACTTGACAGCATTAAAACACATTTATATACAAAAAAATACCCAAGAAATACCAAATCAGTGTCGCTTGCGACTTAAGATGTTTATTTCTAATTGACATAAGGGCAATTACACCATACTTATTTATGCTTGCCAAAATTAAAGAGTATTTTTCTAAGTATATATATAACATACTTATTATGTATACAATCTATTACATAAATATAAATAGATATATCTCAGATATATATCAAATCACTGTTACGTATATCACTCGCTGAAGGTGTCTATTTCTAAAAGGGGGGGGGGGTAATTACTTTATACTCATCGATTTTACTTTATTAATATAATTATTTTGCTATTATATTCTTACTACCATATAATGAAGAAGTTTGTAAGGTGTAGATAGATATGAGTTGATGGTCATAGTAAAGTTACAGACGATTTTTATATGTTTAAGATTAAATAGAATATGGAATTTTGTTCATAAAAATGATGATTACGTTAACTCTGTGTGGCTTTAATCCTATCGATATACTTGCAATGGTTGCAATTAGGTAATTTCATTCTCTTTCAGTGTATTAGGATGATTGAAAGTTAAAAATATATACGATTTCTGTGACTTTTTGAAAATTGTGAATTTAATTTTTTTAGCTTGAAAACTTAAAAACAAAACAATTTTTCAAAAACATCGACTATTCACATCAAATAAATTTACCATAGTGAGATATAATTTATTCAGGTTCTTCTTAAAAATATGCAAGCTACTAGCATCTCGAATAACAAAAGATAGTGTTCCATAAGCGAGTAGTGCGATAAAAAAATAACTACATTGGAACTGATCAGAGGTAATTTGAATAGCATACCCTTTTAAGCATATCGGAGTCCGTTATGCAGACAAACTAGCTCAAAATTACCAAATAATCACAAGATCGTTTACCATAAAGGTAACTGTATAAAAAACACAAGTCAAGTCTTTCTCAAAGGCAAGATAGATAATGCTCTGTAACTTTCAGGATAGGGTGCAACATAATCATTGAGAATGAATTGCGAAGCTTGACGTTCCACCAGTTCTGATTTGACTGTGTCTTCAACATGAGAGGGACTCCACATCGGACTACAGTACTCAAGAATACTTCTGACATGAGCCAAATATAATTGGGGGCTGTTAAAACCAACATAATGTTATATCATAAAATAGGCTTTTGATGAAACAGTTTTTGCATTCTCACACCAACATAATTTAGTAGTGATGGTTATTCTAAGATCATTAAATTAAGTTACTCTGGATAATATATTATTATCAATGGAGTAGTCAAACTCTATTTTTACTTAATGACATGTTGACATAAATTAGCATTTTGATATGTTGAAATTCCTTTGATAAATTATGCTCCACAGAAACAGTGCATTGAGATCATTCTGTAGAAAAGTACATCTTTTCTTGACTTTATCTTTCGATACATTTTGTCATCATCACCCTATAATTTGATAAAAGATTTGCAAACATCGCAGATATATCCATGTATAACACAAATAATAATGGACCAGTAATAGAAACTTGCGGTACACCTGATGTTATATTTAAAGGTGATTATACCTTACCTTCTATCATAACTGACTGATACCGACCTTTCAGATAATTCTTAATCCACTGTAATAAGTTACTGCCTAAGCCAAATCGTTTGTGAGATATTAGGTCATGCAGTACAGAATTAAAGGCTTTAGCAAAGTCAAGAAATATAATGTCTGTTTGACTTCTAAAGTTTAAATTCCTACTGATATCAGAATATAGCGGGATTTTGTACCCAAGGGGTTAATATAATGTATTTACTGTAATTTTATTGAGCCTACGGTATTAATTTACTGTACTTTATTTGAGTGTACCATATGAGGTGTAGATAGTTGTTGGGTCAACGTTGTCCCAACACCACTAGCAACACATAAATAATGGTTCATGTACCCGCTCGCTAGGGGTTGGCTATTATTGTTTTATGATTTTGTGATGCGTGTTGATGAATGACTGATGTGTGATTGACATAGTAATATTATTGTTAACGAGAGAGTGATATTGTTGACATTGTTATTAATGTTTCGCATAGTCTAATAATGTTGGTATATCTGCGAGATAATTCACTAGTTCTGTTTCTTTTTATTCAGTGTATGACCATTTAAATTCACCTTTTGGAAAGGTTTGAAATATCAAGATAATATTTGTATGATATAAGAATATTATCTGCCTTTACCAGGTATTTTCGGTGATTGTCAAACTTGAACGTTTATAGATATTTGACAATTATTTAGTATGTATTAAAGTAGGTTTAACTTGTCATATTCCTGGCTATTGAAAATGAAGGTGTGGAAGAATGGTATTAGTCTTTCGAATCGGATGTTACATCCCAAATTTTGATATAATATGCCCCGGTAATCTGTTAATTAATCCCCCTAGTGTAATTACATCATAAACACCCCGTAACAATGGCAGTGGAGCGATGTTTCATAAAATCTTGTTGAGCCGAACTAATTTGTGGACTAAAAAATGAATAAATGTGATTGAATACAAGTCGTTCCATAAATTTACTCGCACAGTTGAGAAGTAATATTGGTCTGTAATTATCAGCCTTGCATTTCTTGCGTTTTTTTGTGAATCGGCACAACATTTGAATACTTCCACTCTACAGGTAATGTACAAGTTGGCATACTGAGGTTAAACAATGTGGTTAGAGAGGGGGCTAATTCATCGACACACGCTTTTTAGGGGTATGTCATCATGACCAGAGCCTTTGTTAACATCTAACCCTTTCAGTACAATGACTACGTCAATTTAAAAAAAAAATAAGCAAGCATGTTGTCTGTCTTCACTGAAATAGCAGGTATAGTTATTTCTTTCTTTTTTCGAGTAGAAAATACAGAGTGGAACTAATCATTATACATAGAGCCGAAGTACATGCAAAGGTCTGGTCAACAAAAGGTCAAGTCAACAAGAGGTCAAGTTAACAAGAGGTCAGGTCAACAAGAGGTCAGGTCAACACGAGTTCAGGCTGTCAACAAGAAGTCAAGTCAACAAGAGATCAGGTCAACAAGAAGTCAAGTCAACAAGAGATCAGGTCTACAAGAGGTCAGGTCAAGTCAACAATAGGTTAAGTCTACAAGAGGTCAGGTCAACAAGAGGTCAAGTCAACAAGAGGTCAGGTCAACAAGAGGTCAGATCAACAAGAAGGATTTGTCTCTGGTTAATTGAGATCCATTTTTAATACATGAAGAGGTCGAGTGAACAAGTCAGCACACCATGCAGCATGTCTAATCGATGCTACTTTGTATGTATTAGTCCAGGCTGTTAGGGCTTTCTCTGTGCACTTTTGAAAGAAATTGCCATTTTTTGCCCAAATGATCAGTAGATCATCTTTCGATCCTGATATAGCGCAGTCAATTCTGATACGATTAACACATAATTAACCTGCATTTAGTATCCATAATTAGCAACATCTGGTCAAAACGAGAAAATAATATCTCAAGAATCGGTGGGTCGATTCTATTAATTTCAAGTTCTGTTATCTGTTTGGTAGATAAATGACACAACAAAAATATTTTTGAGATCATTCATTGTCGAGGTCACGTGATGTGTTGAGGTCAAAGTCAAAATCGAAGGTAATTGGAAAATTTCGGACATTAAATAGCGCATTTAAAATGTTTCAAATAATATAAAATTATTTGCTATATTATTGAAAAAGCCCATCATCATTTGATTTGCACACTTTGATTGGAGTGTTTAAAGGAGTATTTATCTAATAACCTGGGTCGTAATTGTTCGGACAAGTGGTCCACCCATAAGTTTTTTTTTCGCACATGTATCGTAAACGGATCAACGCTATGATTTTAATTATTTTCTTTTAATACACTGTGCATTTTAATGTTGCACAAAATGTCATGCACTATTATATATTGCATAAAGGTCAAGGTAAATCAATAACTTCAAGGTCAAAGTCAAGGTAATAATCGAAATATATTTGGAACCTGGTGGTTTTCTTTTGTGATGGGCGTATATGACATAGAATTAAACAATTTACCATTACATGCCTAATGCCAAATTCAATTATATGATAGGGTTTATTTCAACGTGAAAGTATGTTTTTATCTAATAAAAGTATGTTTTTATCTAATAAAAAAATAGATTCGAGACTTGTAGTGCATACGTGAATATCAAAATAGCCCACGTGGTGAGCTTGTCAATTTAACAATACAATCGTTGATGCAAAATATTTATCGGTTATTCAAGCAAGTAACATTATCCTACTGGACCTTTAACGTTTGTCAATATTGTGCATATTTATACACTGCTGAGAAACAGATATGACAGCTTCTACAGGCTCTGGAAAACAGCACTAAAACTGGTAATCTTACTCAAATATGCTCAGTGATTCTCGATTCATAATAGTGAATTCTGATGCAAACCTACAGGAAAAGTTATTATTGTTTTAAGTCATTTTTTTAGTAATAATAACTGATCTACACGAACAAAGTTAGCTTGAAGGATAATTGTGTACTAAGCAGCCTTGATGAAGAATGTGTCCTTACTGTGCATACTGACATTGCAGGGTGAGGAGGAAGTATGTTTGTATGATGATGAGTGCGAAAAAAAGTATTCAAACATTTAGCATGTTAAAGCGCTATGATATTATTCCAACAAACCATCCAGAGAAACTACACAGCCAATGTTAAAGAACTCGTTGATATGTTCAATAGCTGCCACCTCTCCTCCAATCCCCAGAAGGTGTGATAAAATTTGCCTGCCAAGCAATGAGTTATAGCTGATATTAAAGATGTACATTTCATTTCAGTTTCGTGAAAGCACTGCCGATTAGCTTCTCAAGTATGAAAATACATACAAACCTTTCCAAGACTGACATGAGATGATGGTGCATGTGATCATATCAATACATTCCTTAACGAGCCGATGCTATGTTGATTAATTGAACTGCAATGGTTCACGCAACACCAACATACACTATATACAGTATAATAATTTCGATGAATATGTACCAATTACTGCCATTCTCCTTATGTCATGATGTTGAGCGAGAACTCTCTTCTATAAAGTGTGATGGTGTTGTTAGAGATACTGAGTGAAGTGTCATGGCTACATCCCTTTCTCACCAAGGATTGGTGTGCGGACCAAGCTAACACCCATACAAAAGACAATCTTCATAGAAACTGGGATACATTTCAGTGTAATTAAACCATTTTTTTTTAAACCTTAGCTTCTCTAGCTCTAATCATTATTTGAAAAAACGTATTATTACTTTTAATGAAAAATGAACAGTGGTCAACTCTGACAAGCTGCATGTAACGCTTGGAGTGGACTCGACTTTCCGCTACCTTGCATTACATGACATATGTCAGGATATGTCATCTCCCATGATGCGTATTTTCTCCACATTCCATGTTATTATATAGGATATGACAAAACCTCTTTCATGGCAGGATGGATAAAATATCAGCATAATAAAAATGATCAGTTCATTTCACCCCACCACATCCCTCTGCAGTCCCGTATGTAAAAAATGATGTAGCACTTGGCTCAGTGTCCATTGATGACACCATAATCATCGAAGAATTTGTTGTATCTCTTTATTCAAAACCGTGTCATCATTCAATAATGTAAAACAATCTCATCCGGAGTGTCTCTGTTTATTTCGCCATCGCAGTCCAGGGTGTGTGGCCGTGGTGTTATATTCAGTTTGTGTAACCTTGACACTGGCATGGCAAATACTATAAACCTTTATCCCTTTTCGACCTCTTGCTGACCTAACATCTCGATAGGCCTATGTGGGAGGAGCTCTCACACCTAATTAAGAGTGATACTGACAAATCAAAACCTACGAATTTAAAATCAGTTTTGACTATTGCAGGCCAGTGTTGTTTGATGTATGTGTTCTTATTATTAACATGGATTATTTTGCACTTCACTCTATGAGTATGTGGGGGCATGCTATTGACGTTCTGTTACCCCGCCACCCTCGTCCAAGACAACGGAGAAAACGTCGAAGTCAGAAGTTCTAGCAGAATAATGCTTTCTAATAAAGGTTTTATGCATCATTGATTGTGTTTGACAAATGAGGTTCAAAATATGTGACATTTTGACATGGACGTAAGCCCCACAAGTATCTAATATATCAATTGCTTAAACTAAATTTCAGTTTTACATTGACACTGAGTCACTGACCCGGTCATATAATAAAAAATGACAAATTGATTATTTTCGTGTGTCAGAAGGAAGCACAACGAAAAGGAATTCATCTGGTCTCAAATCTATTCCTAATTTCACTTTAATTTTGACCTTGATGTTTGCTTAACCTTGACCTTTATGTTATATGAAATAGTGCATAAGATGTGGAAAATTATTAGAAATGTTTTAAAAAAAACTAAATGAAATAGACATAATAAATCCTCAGATGACAATCCATACATGAGGCATCTGTGGTATAGCTAACCCATAAGTAGATCACGGTTTTGGAGATACCGATTACATTATGCCATCAAATTAAAGCTGTTAGATTGGTGCATAACGATTTTTAATGTGAAATAATTATATATACTTTGTTGAAACATTTAATATGACCCTTTGTTCAGAATTTTTAAACTTTGCTCACATCTGACCTTGACTAAGCCACATCAAGTGACCTTGACCACTAATCATCTGAGGAATATTTTTATCGTGTAGGCTCCACGTTGAATAAATAACACAACCAAAGATCATTCAAATCGATCTACCGATTCTTCAGATAATATTTTTTTCGTACTTTTTCGTGGTTTTGCTAATTATGGATACTAATTAGATGTTAATTAGGTGTCAGAATTGACTGCATTATATCAGGATCGAAAGAGTACATGTTACTGATCATCTGGGCAAAAAAATATAATTTCATCCCAAAGTGCACACACTCGCTCTATTTCGACCCTAACAGCCTGGACTATATACCATATTTAAGGTTTTCAAAGATAATGGTTGTTTCACCTGTTTTTCGATCGACGACACTAAGCGCTTCATTGTCTAAGTACAATACGACCATGTCATAATGATTACATTATGCATAACAGCAGCCAGGCTCCTAGACATCACGTCCATAGCGTCATTGTTTGTCGAGAATTGCGACATCAATTTGAGGTTTGTAAATTCAAGTTTTAACAGGTTAATCAATATAGCCTCGTCATAAACGTCGTCAACATAAACAGGTTCACTTTGCAGCAGCTTCCATCTAGTTGATGATACCATCACCTACACACAGACACGTAACACAGCTAATAACACAACCAGACTAGTTATTATGGCTATTCAAGCTCAGTTTACCAGCATGACGCTTATTTGGAGAGTTCTATGTTTGATAATTGTGGTGGAGGGAAGCGTGAGTCAAAAGAGGGAAGCTATGAGAGGTTTTATTCTCCATCAGTCTAATCCACCATGTCGTGACGTGGACACAAACAAACAACTTAAACCATGTACTCTGACCAATCAAAATGACTATATGAGATTGATGTCAGTAAACTCAGCTAATCCATCTCCTCCAGACCAGATCAGCTGTAAGGATGGCTCTAACAACATGACATGTCTGCCCTTGTCTTTGCCTCCAGTACGCTATTTCTGTGCATGTGATGCTCGAAGGGGTGACTTAAATACAGGAATCGTGTGGAATGACAACTGGGAAGAAATCACTGAGTCAGGATTAGCCATCAAGCGTAGTGTGTGTGATGCACAAGCTGGCTGGTGTCTAGATGGAATGTTCAAGAAAAACCTGGTGTATCTTGTCAAAACCTATGCTCCCCTGGACAGCCAGATATACACGTCTTCTTTGTATAGCTCTGATTATGAAGTGGGGAACGTTAGATTTGAATATAAAGGCCGGTTCTGCGCATGGGCAAAAGCTAGCAAAGATGCCGCACCCTGGGTCAAGTTTGTAGCAGTTGGTGTTAAGATCGGAAAACGTTGTGATAAAAAAGTTCAGTATGTGACGTCATTCGACGTGGCTACGTCCCCCGATGACGTCACCTGGTCTTATATAGGTACTGACGTACAGGCGGTGTATAAAACTATCATCGCCACCTGGTGGTTTGACAGGGAAGTCTCAGCACGATACTGGAGAATCGAACCATTGACCTTCATCGATTATCCTTCTATGCAGGTTGATTTCATTGGCTACATCTAAGGCTTGTAAGGGGCGTATCCAGGATCATTATAACACGAACCCACAATGACTGACCTGGATACATCTAAGGCTTATTATGGTGTTCAAGTTATTGAAGAGATTTAGAAGGTTGCTTATGCAAGACCTATGCTAGTATCTTCGGTGTTTAAAGGGACATGCCCAGGTCTAAAATCATAACAAAATCGGTGATTTTATTTTAGCTTGATAATATGACCAAATGAAATAAATGGGGCTTAAAAAAAAATGCCACCTTTGCGCACATATAGGCTAAACTGGGCCAGGAGAAACTCCTGAGGATGGTGAGATGATTGAGATGACACTGTCCTCAAGACACAGGATTCAAAATTCGAGCCCTGGCGGTCTGAGGCCGAGCACGCTACCTCTCGGTCACAGAGGCTCCCCACAATACTGACTTTCACACGTGGATGGGAAAGACACATTTTTTGTTTCTTTCAAACCGCCGAGACTGGAAACCGAACCCCGAACTCTGGCGTGAAAAGCAGTGGTGCTAAACACTACCCTTACCCTGATAACAACCTCGCGCAGTTAGGCGGCCCAGTCATACCGGATACACTACTCTAGGGCCCCCGCCCAATAATATGACCATATGATGTAAACATGTACATAGACTAGAACTGCAAAAGTTTTTTTAATTTTTGTGCTGCGCATACACCAGTTAGGCTAGATATAAAGACGAAATTCCTGATTTCTAATTATTGACAACCATGTCAAAAATAGGAAATACGGAAATTTCGTCTCTATATCCAGCCTAACTGGTAAGTGCGCAGCACAGAAATTAAAAAAACTTTTGCAGTTCTAGTCTCTGGACATGTTTACATCATATGGTCATATTATTAAGCTAAAATAAAATCACCGATTGTTGGATGATTTTAGACCTGGGCATGTCTCCTTAAGTCATTGTATATATTTAGAAGATTTGCTTATCCAATACATATGCCAGTATCTATGGTATTTAAGTAATTGTACAGATTTAGAAGGTTACAAATGCAACAAGACCTATGTTATTATCTATGATATTTAAGTTTTTGTATATATTTAGAAGGCTGCTTATGCAAGACCTATGATCGTATCTATGGTATTTAAGTTATTGTATATATTTAGAAAGTTGCCTATGCAAGACCTATGCTAGTATCTATGGTATTTAGGTTATTATATAGAATTAGAAGGTTGCTTATGCAAGACCTATGTTAATGTCTATGGAGTTTTATTATTGTTATTGTTGTTATCATTCATATAAAAATAAAAAGTATATGGGAATTTGTCAGAAATCCACATCAAATTTGTTAAATAAATATTTGGTTTATATGATATATGTGATTGATGATGCGAACCATAACATTGTCACAAACTACTTCGTCCCCTTGGGTCTGAAGGGGTGTATTTGTCACCGTGCAAATACACGCTTTCATATCTAAGGAGCCGACTTATTTCTAATATTTAATTTCAAGACATGAAATGTTCTAACGGTGTTGTAACACTGCATAAATGTCAGCGTATTGTTAAATACATGGTGTTTGAAGCGTAATATGCAAATTCAATGAAATGCTCTTTAACATGAAAGGGGTTCACATAATGCACTCTTCAACCTGTGAGGGGCTCCAATAAAACACTATTTAACCTGGGAAGGACCACAAATAAAACACTGTTTACCTGAGAAAGACACCCAATAAAGCACTCTTTAACATGAAGTATGCCCCCAGTCTTTAACCTTGGAGGGGTCTCAATAAAGCACTCTTTAACCAGGGAGAATAAAACACTGTTTAACCTGGGAGGGTCACCCAACAAAGCACGCTAAAATGTCTTTAATCTTGGAGGGACATCACATAGAGCACTCTAAAGTCTTTTTAACGAAGGAGGGGGTCAAATAAAGCACTAGAACGTTTCTTAGCATGGGGGAGCCACCCAATCAAGTAGTCTTTACCCTGGGAGCGGCCCTCAATAAAGCACTCTTTAACTTGGAAGGGGACCCCAATAAAGCACTCTATAACTTGAGAGGGGACCCCAATAATGCAGTCTTTAACCAGAAACACCCAATGAAGCATTCTATATTCTGGGAGGGGTCCCGTATAAAGCACACTTTAACATGAGAGGGTGCCCCCAATAAAGTACAAATACGACACTATCAGACAGCAATGGACAGTATGGTTTGATACGTGGCAGAAAAGTTATAGTTGAAGAGATACATTTACGTAGCTTGGTAGAACATACACGTTGTGGAGAGTGTGGATCAGGTATTGTGAAATAATCTAAAGAAAAACAAAGTTGTGTCATGTAGATCAATGGCATAAGAAAACAATTCAATGGACACTTTACTGAAACAATTCAACTTGTTGTATTTTTTTATTTCAACTCAAATAAGACACTACCAGACCGCAATGCAGAGTATGAGTTGATAATTGAAAGGAAAGTTATAGTGGAAAAGATACATATAAGTAGCTTGGTAGACAGGGTTGGCAAAAACCCGGGTAATATTAATATTACCCGGCCCACCCGGGCAATAATGGGCAATATGGATAAATACGGATTTTAATGGGCAATAATGGGCAATATTGGACGGCTGCCATTTCATACATTTCTTAATTCAGACCCCTGATCCCTATGTTTGCTTTATTTACATTAACAATATTAATTTAATATCACGCACGATGTCATTTTATTTTTATTTTAAAGATATAATTGATATTAAAAATTACGTATTTTATGTTTTTAAGTGAAATCTGTGAGTGGGAATATAAGTGATTTATTGCATAAATTAACTCATGTTGTTTTCACATGTACACACACACACTGAAGCTGATGAACCCTTTGAGGTTGGTATCCTCGGTTATTATATCTAATATAATTTCTTATCTAATTTAATTTCTTATCAAATATAATTTATTATTAGATAAAGAAATAGGCCTACACTGCCGCTAATAAATGATCTTGTCAAATTCAATTTAGAAGAAAATTAGTATTTGTTATAAGCTGGGAAAAGAAGAACACAACGGCAGACTTTTAAATAATATAAATACGAACCCTAGACCACAAACGCTAATTCCCGTGTCGCATCCCTACAAACAGAACTTATTTACCCAATACTGAATCAATGTTGGGCCACCGTCTATGACGCTGGCCCAACATTGACCCATCATTGTTTCTTGTTTGCTGGGATGTCGCCTTCTGAGATCAAAGCTGCAGCGTCAGCGTTGACAATGGTTGTTTCTTTTCCTTACAAACACGCTACATTGAAGCAACGTCGACTTAACGTTGTTCCCAAGTCTGCAATGCTGGCGGGACAATAAAACAGCATTGGGTCAAAATCTATCGCACAGTGGGTATACATCCAATGCCGGCCGAATTACGTGTTTCTCAGGCGCGCTGCAATCATACCGTCTGGAGGCGTCTACACATTACGTAACCATAAGCCCAGCTACGGAGAGGACGTCTCTCTGATTGCGTAACCTAGTGCAGTACATCACTGACTGTTTTTTTCTTGTCTAAATAATATCCGTATGAGTTTTTTAAATATTGATTTGTAAGTTTCACTGAAAGGCACTGTACATCGATACCAAATATTTAAATTCACCACTAAACATGCTAAAACTAGCGTAAGTTAATCCTTCAGAATCTTGCTACTCTCGTTGCCAATGGCCCATTTATTATAGCAGCAAGTGGCACACTCAAATATAAGCCTGTCCAGATATTCCATACCAACCTGAGAGTCTATGTGTTAACAGGTTAATATAGCATGGTCAATGCTGTCGAAAACAGCCGTCAAGTCAAGCAGAGTCAGAGCTGTAACATCACACTTGTCAATACTTATAATGATATCGTTAGGCCTATGTACTTTCAGTAGCAGATTACAATGCAGGATCTGTATTTTAATCCGGAGATGATCCGCATTATAATAATATGATCCGGATTACAATGCGGACGCAGGATCTGCATTGTAATACGGATATGATCCGGATTAGACGAAAAGCAAAGTTATATCATGTAGATCAATGGCATAAGAAAACAATTAAATGGACACTTTACAGAAACAATTCAACTTGTTGTATTTTTTCCGGTTTGATTTCAAATCAAATAAGACACTACCAGACAGCAATGCAGAGTATGAGTTGATACATGAAAGGGAAGTTATAGTGGAAAAGATACATATAAGTAGCTTGGTAGAGCATACACGCTGTGGAGAGTGTGGGTCAGGTATTGTGAAAGAATCTGCAGAAAGTCATGATATACTTGTTGGTGTGAAATATACGTATATATGCCCAGGATATAATGAAAAAAATGAGGTTTATTATGCCACATTTGTGAAGATATAGGCTAAACTGGGCCAGGAGAGCCTCCAACAATTGGTCAGATCAACAAGAGGTTTTTTCAACAGGAGGTCAGGTCAACAGGAGGCCAGGTCAAGAGGAGGTCAGGTCGACAAGAGTTCAGGTCAACAAGAGGTCAGGTCAACAAGAGGTCAGGTCAACAAGGGGTCAGGTCAACAAGAGGTCAGGTCAACAAGGGGTCAGGACAGCAGGAGGTCAGGTCGACAAGAGGTCACGCCAACAAGAGGTCAGGTCAACCCGAGGGATTTGTCTGTGGGGAATTGAAATCAAATTCCAGCAAGTTCAGACTAAGATTATCCATATCGATGACGGATGAATAATGTACAAAAAAGCAGTGTAATCATTATAAACTCTTGCAGGGGGATTGCTGAAATGCATTTTTTTAAATAACAAATTAACACAAATCATAATCTGAAATTTTGTGTACTTTTATGTAAACGTTTCTGAATTTAATAAAAATGACTAGATCGAACGACGTGTGTTCAACACAATCTAGTATATGAGGTTGATATGATTACAACTGATAGATTATTCAGATTTTCATAGGTTCGTCTACATTCGTTTTTGATACTTCATAATAATGGCCTAGCATAGTCGATTGAACAAATTCTGACTAAACAGGCCTTTTGATTAACAAACCTTCTGCATAAACGACCTTCATTGATTGAAGGGACTGTCCCAGGCTGAAATCATAAAAAAATCGGTGATTTTATTTTGGCTTCTTAATATGACCATATGATGTAAACATGTTCATAGACTAGAACTGCAAAAGTTTTTTTATTTTTTGTGTCTTTCCGTATTTCATATTTTTGCAGTTCTAGTCTATGGACATGTTTACATCATATTATCATTGTTACAATGCAGATCCTGCGTCCGCATTGTAATCCAGATCATCCCCGGATTACAATGCAGATCCTGCGTCCGCATTGTAATCCGGATCATCCCCGGATTACAATGCAGATCCTGCGTCCGCATTGTGATCCGGATCATCCTCGGATTACAATGCAGATCCTGTGTCCGCATTGTGATCCGGATAATCCCCGGATTACAATGCAGATCCTGCGTCCGTATTGTGATCCGGATAATCCCCGGATTACAATGCAGATCCTGCGTCTGCATTGTAATCCTGATCATATCCGGATTACAATGCGGATCCTGCGTCCGCATTGTAATCCGGATCATCCCCGGATTACAATGCAGATCCTGCGTCCGCATTGTAATCCTGATCATCCCCGGATTACAATGCTGACCCTGCGTCCGCATTGTAATCCTGATCATCCCCGGATTACAATGCAGATCCTGCGTCCGCATTGTAATCCTGATCATCCCCGGATTACAATGCTGACCCTGCGTCCGCATTGTAATCCTGATCATCCCCGGATTATAATGCTGACCCTGCGTCCGCATTGTGATCCTGATCATCCCCGGATTACAATGCAGATCCTGCGTCCGCATTGTAATCCGGATCATCCCCGGATTAATTATTATTTTTTTATTATTAATTTTTAAGATTTTTAATATTTTTTAACTAAGAGTGCAATCCGGGGGTATCTTCATACTTTAATGTATTACAGGGTTTCTTATATAATGTTATTCAGTATTAATATCTAATTTTAAAACTTTATTATTGCCTTTTCTCTTGACCTTGTTTCTTATTATTTTCCTTATTATCACAATTATTTGAGATGAAAAATGCCGAAGTCGAGTGAATGAACGACATCCACGTTCTAGTACACATTAATTAAATAAACAGTGGTAATACGTTTTAAGGTGATCTTTTTCTTTCAGATAACTGAAAGCAGATCATTATATGTCCCCGAAAGGTTTCTATTAATTTATTTTAGGAAAATAATGTTCATTTACCGTGAAATATGATGAAAAATATTTTTATTTTGGAGGCCATTTTGGATTATCGATAAAAAGCAAGGTTTTCAGTGTCTGATATGTTGCTACATTTAGCATGATACCATGTATCACAATACCAGGTATCACATGTTTCACAGGAGATTCCTGTTTGGTTGCACCTAACTGGTTTACTACATATACCACAAGGATATTTGTAGTGCAATGCTGCTTTAACGTCGGATCAGCGTCGTGGACGGTGGACAAACGTGAAGCCAACATTGCTTCTATTTGCTGGTAACAGCCTTTCTGTGTCCCCCATCTCAATAATACACCTATTCGCGATACAACTTTAGTCAATGGCTGATACAGAGGTCGATTTACACAGGCAATTAAATATTCATCAGCAAAGAGAGGTGAGTGTGAAAACTGGCGCGTTAGTTTTCAATAGTTTTGTTTTTTTCAGCTGGATAATAATTGTCAAACCTCAAACACCACAAAAATCGCCTAATTTTAACCATTAAAGCGGTTATTATATAATTTTTCACCTACTTGAAGTTGTGTCTGCGCCCAACAATTTAATACGCAGTGGCGTATCCAGAATTTGCAAAAGGAGGGGGCGTAAGCCACATTTTGACTGAAAAAAGGGGTGTTAGCTTCACTTTATACCAAAAAATGTATGAAAATGCAATATTTGCACCAAAAAGGTGGGGGGGCGTACGCCGGGTACGCCCTATGCTGGATCCGCCACTGATACGTAGGTAATAAACATATTTCAATCTAACCATTTTAATTCTCATATATCATTCAACTTTTCTTGTTTGAAAGTTAAATCATAAGCCTGACAGCGATAGTCGGGGCTATCAGCACTTTAATCCTTACAGATTACGAGGATCCACGTGAATCGACTTTAGACGTCAGAATCTGAGTTCACATGATCTAAATATGGAAAGAGGACGATACACTAATCCAGTCACTCCAATAAATCAGCGAACATGCACAAGGTGTGAATTAAACGAAATTGACGACGAAATACATCTTCTTCTCCACTGCAGCTATGAACAATGAACGCGAAATCTTGTGTAATTCTGTAGCCGCAATTATCAATATGCAGCCGACTAATTATATGTTTTTTCGAATTATGACATCTAGAGACATAACAGTGGTGAAGTCACTAGCGCAATTTATCTTTAGTTGTTTCAAACAAATTAAGGGTTTAAAATTACCGAGTATAACAAATGTAAATTCAGATTCAAGCTGAAATATTCTGAGTGTCGTGTCTTGCGTGACAGGCATAAATAATTATTGCCAAGATTATGTGTCATTGTTATTGTTATAACGTTACATTTTTATTTAGAACAATCACAAGTCACCTGTCGCTATGTTATCTATATTATTATGTTTCAGGATCTGACTTGGGTATTACCACATATCAGGACGGCTGTTTGTAAGATCGGGATTCCAGTCCATTGATCTTAGCAACGCATCCGACTTGGTTCAATCAGATCCCGATTCCCAGTACCGTAGTACTGGCAGAAAGTAATAACTCGAACAAGTATTCAATCTTAATATAGCATGACTGATGACAGTGCTTCTCTCGTACTTAACTCTCGTTACTCTCTGGTCTTAATCTCGTACCAATCTGCCCCTGTCATCAGCATGGCCTCTTTTTATTCAACCTCTCATAGCATCACATTCACATAGCATACAGGGCGCGGCCTATCGGCGAAGCCCCGGGGCGAGGAGATAGGGCCGGGAGGTGGTTCCCAGTGCCCTCTCCTGGCGGCGGGTCGCCGGTAGGTGGTGCAATCAGCGGTGTTTACTCAGGCCTTTGATACCCCCGCTTGTGTGCTGAAGGTTTAACCTCTGTCGCTGTGGCTGACGCCGATTGCTTGGCTCAGCAATTCGTCTGGTTACGTCATAGACTTCGCAATGTGCGTGACGATCTGTGGCAGCCGCCTCGATCACAGGTCGGTTTTATTAGGGTTGTCATAAATGTAACAAACAATCCAACCACTTGTCAGACTAGGGGATTACAGATCGTCCTGTCTTACGCCAAGTCGTTGATTTGTCGTGCTACGGCAGTCCCCAATAAAGGTGCATAATAATAGCAATAATATAACATTCTTATATATATGAATCATTGGATGCACATCCAGGATTCTACACTGTTGCTCTTAACTTTTTAGGGCTGGTTAGGGACGTCTCCGTCGCCTTTGTTATCAGACGAGGTGGGGCCCAAGGACGGTTTCAGAACTGTAAGTCAACTGATTTTCGAGGTTGGGAATTTTTTTTCACTTTGATTATAACTCAGAGTATGTGGTACTTACTAGGTCGTGATTGAAATAGTATGAATTAAACAAGGTAGTGAAGTAAAATAAGCTGTAATGTTTTTGTGCAAGGGTCATGTCCTGTGTGAATAGCACAAATAATTATTATCCGCCATTATTACTGTTATCACGTTGTTAAGTTTGCACCACTAGTCAATATCATGTAATTTTCGAGCTCATAGCGACTGTGCTTGCATGGTTTCGCGGATTGCCACATTTATTGTACTTGCATGTGATTATAAAGGATTTTTAAAAATACCATATAATTTTTATGTTGTCTTATTGCATACTCCAGTTACTGTAGCATACTTATGCGTTTGTATGTATTTCAGGTTTTTACGCTTTCAAGAGTGTCTTTTTTGCTACTGGAAATAATTTGTATGTTATACATGTAGGTATTTTGTCTCTGGCTTGGTGCGATAAACAAAAGGATAGATCGCTATGTTATCTTGGCAAACACTCTAACTTAGCAGCAATGATCAACAGATCAACTTGTCTCCATCATGGATTTATAATTTTTTCTGACGTTAAACTTCAACGAAGCACGTGGTCAGCCACGTGTGTTGCAGCTGTCACAACAAATTATGGTTTATGGTGGCGTCCGCGTTTTGTCGTAACATATGTGAACAGTCACGCCCGTTATGTCGTAAGCGTTTTGTCGTCGGACGCGCCTGCCGCGTCAGGTCTGGGCGTCAGGTCTGAGCGGTAATTTAGCTGATAACTGACTTTGTCAGGTAGCCTCTTATCACGACACGCCCCCAAAATAATAGATGGCTGAATGCCCAATATAACAGGAAGGTATCAGCTAGAGCCACCTGGTGACTGTATCCATAACCAAGAGCCACCTGGTGATACAAAATGGTGATCATTAGATCAAAGTTGGAACTACAGAAGTCTTCTGCAGTTCCCTCGTTGTTCTCACGATAACACTCAAATATATATGTATGTATATGAATGAATAAATGGATGAATGAATCGGGTTTTAGGCCACCATTGAGCACATATAGGCTAAACTGGGCCATGGGAACCTGTGTGTACCAAATGCTGTGCTTTTGTTTGCCCGGTAAATTATATAATGCTAAAAAATGACGCTAAGGACCTGACTATGCAGTAGACATATCTAACAGCGATATCAGTGACCGTGATCCGTGATCCAGATGATCGAGCGCCATTGTGCACATATAGGCTAAACTTAGACAGGAGAACCTGTGTGAGAGATCATTAACCGTGGACTCCGTGGTCCAGAGGATC
>OZ024914.1:8221978-8309478 GCA_964017125.1 Flabesymbios commensalis | reverse complement strand
CACGTTATTTGGTAAAATAAACGTCTGTCCGTCTCTCTGTCAGTCTGTGAGGGTTTTAAAATGTGCTTACTTGTAGGCCTACTCTAGATATTCAAGCCTTAAAAGCGCAGAAATATATTTATATAAACTAAGAGACCAATTTTTTTTTAAATTTGAAATCATTATAAATATCTTAGTCAGCTGTTTCCGCTTCTTTTGAATACCTATGTCATGTGTCGACGACCATTATAATGTTTTAACTCTTTCAGTGCGGGAATCAACTTCAGATTACGTGAGATACTGACGCATATTGTCGATCCCCGCGCTGCAAGGGTTTGGATATAGTTCAACGACTTTGAAAATACTGGCCTGATCATTAATATTATGTTCTCAGATTCTTGTTTCTCCACGGACCGATGTTGAAAACTACGATTTGTTGTCTATGAAGCAGTTTGAGCATGGACCGATATTGACAAAAGAGTACATGAAATGGTAAGAAAAAACATAACCATCAAATAATTCGGTAGTTATTCGTTATTCCCTGTTTTTTTGTGAGGAAAAAAATGATCAGACCAACATCATCAAATATTCATTACTATGATTGTGTGCACTGCCATAATTTAATATACCGTGCATTTTATTTATTGAAAAATGATCCGGAAAAAAACTGTTTATGCAAAGTCAAGAAAAAAACAATTAAAATTGCGACAGTAAAATATATATATTTAAATGTGATTTCTCATTTCAATAATTCCTATGAAATTAATTAATTGTACCCAGGCTTTCCAATTTTTGGAAAAAATACCACTGAGATGCACACTTGTTTGCTTTTTAAACTTCTGTTTCGATGTGCATTCCTAGAATTAATTAATTGTACCCAGGCTTTCCAATTTTTGGAAAAAATACCACTGAGACGCACACTTGTTTGCTTTTTAAACTTCTGTTTCGATGTGCATTCCTAGAATTAATTAGGGGTGGGGACAGCCGCGTCCCCCTTATTTCTGAATACGTCAACGCATTGACTAGAGTTGTATAAATAATATGTTATTTTTCAGGTTTTATGATCAAGTAAAAACTGAGGACAGCAATAACCCTGGCTTGTCATGTGTCAAACGGGAGAAGTTTGATCATCTCCCGCCAGCTTTGTTCATAGTAGCAGAGTGCGACCCTTTAAGAGATGACAGCTATGGTGGGTAGAGCTTTAACACTTAAAGCGTTCAAAATGTTTTTTTTTTAAATAAGACGACAACATTTTTTGTTCAATTTGAAATCATCATAAATGTCCTAGTCATCCCTTTCCGCTTAATTTGATATTTATGTTATGGGTCTACAGCCATTATAGTTATTCCACTCTTTCTTTGTGGGCATCCTGTTTATATACGACATAATCTGACTCTGTAGACGTCAGATTCTGACGTCTAAGCTCGATCCCACACTGTAAGGGTTCAGAGTATCAGAAAACACGAGACATTGGTCCAATGTTGTTTCAATGCTGACCAACGTCTACAACATTGGTCCAAAGTTAAAAAGCCACGTCTTTGCCGGGGTACTGTGAGGTGACCTGTTGCCCTCATGATTATAACCATAACAACTAGTCCAAGATACAGATTCGAAGCTGGAATTTAAAATCATTATAAATGTCTTAGTTAGCTCTGTCCGATTCTTTTTAATACCTTTGTTACACGTTTACGATTATTATAAATAGTTTCACTCTCACAGTGCGGGGATCGACTGTAGACGTCAGATTATGACGTCTACAGTCGATCCCCGCGCAGCTTCTGACGTCTACAGTCAATCCCCGCACTGTGATGGTTATATACATCACGATCTAATGTTTTTTTTTGTCATGTATTTATTGCACCAATCACTCGCACATGGTCATGTATTACAGTCTATCATCAGAAATTAGAAGACGCTGGAGTGACATCTGAATTGTATTTGGCTAAGGGTGCTACTCATTCATTCTTTACATGGAGAGGTAAACAAATGCTTCATTTTTTCACTGTATTACAGTGTTAGCAATTAATTCATAATTCGGTTTTATCACTATTATCTAAATGTATTCAACATATTACAGTGTTATAAATTATTTCAAAATTAGTTTGTATCACTATTATCTATATGTTTGCAGCATATTTTCCCGAAACCATCAAAGAACCACATCGAAAGTGCCTGGAGTTGATTTCAAAATATGGGACTGTTAAAGAATAATACTCATTTTTTATATAAGAAAAAGGCGAATATACTGTTCAACAGCATATTACATTATATTGAATATTTATTTATTTGTTTATTTATTTGAATGCTAAATAATACAGTTACAATATGTACAATAAAATACACACATAGTATATAAAATGAATGAAAATTGCATAAAACAATAAAGGTATTTGTTGTATATTAATAGACAGATCTATGCCAGGAAAAAAACTGCCATCTTTTCCTTAGTGGATTCAGCTATGTACAACGAAACCCTTTAAAATAAGCTTCTAGACCCCCCTAAAATATTCCTCAAATTCAATATGGCGGCCAAAATCCAAAATAGCCGCCAAATTACATAGAATTATAACCCCTTTGGTTAAAAAACCCCAAAAACTTCGAATTATGGTATTCAATGGTAAAGTAGAGGATCCCATCATCTAGAATGCACTACAACACTTTATTAACATTTAAATCAAAGATGGCGCCGGTTTACACCTGCATTGGGGGAAAAAATATAGCTCCTGTTCTGGTAGCGATATAATTATTATATTAAAGTCTATCCATAGGTTTTGGCAGTCAATAAATCCATTTAGTCACTTTTTATTTAATTAGGTCATCAGATCATGTAGTAAAGAAATATATATATTTATATAAAATGGCTGCCGTCGGGGGGTTTGAACTTTTAACTGTCGAATTCTTAACTTTTGAGAGCACATTTGTAGAAACCAATATAATATCTTATTTTCGATTAATTCGGGTAGGCCTACACTTATTACGTTGGAATGGCTATTTTTACTTATCAAAGTCATCTAGAGGTAAAAAATAAGATGGCTGCCAATGTAAACATGAAGACTTTTTTTACCAGTGACTAATATTAATTATTATATTTCTAAATTATAGGTCCATAATGGAATTACATACTCCAATTTAGAGTATCTTGAAGACGTTGACTGCAATATAATTGATATTTCTATTTCAAGGGCATCAAGAGGTCAAAACAAAAATCAACGGCAATCTTGAATTTTTAACTTGTTGCTTGTTTATCAATTTCAACGATTGTTTCACGCTCGATTGATGTTTTCTCAAACAAAGGAACTGCTTTATCTTAGATCACACAGTTACTGCCTTTAAGCTTTGCACTGCGGTGTAATTATGTAGTTCTTATTACTTGATTGACCTGGTAGATTTGATTTACATAAGAACCGGGACACTCGATGATTGACCCACTTCACCATTATCTAGACAGTGATGGAATTGATGTAGGGCTTACCATTTTGAAGCAACCAGAAAACGATAGATTAGAAACTAACAATAGCTAAAACTGCTTTTAAAACAGCTCCAACGCTGCCTCAATGGTGGGCCACCATATCCGATGTTGAGCCACCATTGAGGCAGCACTGGAGTAGTGTACAATACCCCCTCCCCATTTGATGACCGTTCAGAATCTTTACAAGTATATCCAGTATATCCAGCCAAACGAGATGGCCCGCCAATTATGGGGTAATGTCGGTCCAGAGACTATGGGCCACTCACTCACTCACTCACTCACTCACTCACTCACTCACTCACTCACTCACTCACTCACTCACTCACTCACTCACTCACTCACTCACTCACTCACTCACTCACTCACTCACTCACTCACTCACTCACTCACTCACTCACTCACTCACTCACTCACTCACTCACTCACTCACTCACTCACTCACTCACTCACTCACTCACTCACTCACTCACTCACTCACTCACTCACCCCCCCCCCCGTGAAATAATAACCATTACGTTTTATTACTCCCATCAAATACATGTACCTGGAACAACACTGACAAAACAAATTGGGTCCATTTATCCTATTTGCTTAGTATATATCGATGTGTAGTGAGGACACATTACATATTCTAGTGTTCGATGTACATTAGGACATCACGGAGCGCCCCGTAAACTTAATGGGTCTCAATATATCGGATGGATCGTAATATCTGACTACAGAGCTATGATGTCTGTAACCTACAAAATGACCACAGAGCTATGATGTCTGTGACCTACGAAATGACCACAGAGCTATGACGTATGTAACCTACGAAATGACCACAGAGCTATGATGTCCGTAACCTACGAAATGACCACAGAGCTATGGGGTCTGTAACCTACGAAATGATATATGTATGCTGGTGAAAAATATATGTAGATTTGTCTTTAAGTATGTAGTTGATTTTAAATTTTCAGTCCATACAAATGTCGGCCAATGTCTAAGCGTAATATAAGCTATTATCTGAATAATTATATGCAAACCATCACTAGATTTACTGTTCATAAATCAGTATGTAAACCTACTGGAAAAAATATGATTTTGTTTACAGGTCGTAGATCTACAAACATTCTCTAACCATACAGCCCGCAATAAAACCCGGGCATTCAAATATGAATGAGACCAATTGTACATCAGCAGAATGGGACTATTTGAAACTGTTCAATATATACACCAGACCTGTTTTATGTGTCTTTGCTTTCCTGGGGAATCTACTGACGTTAGTTGTGATATACAGGTTCCGTTTAGAACGATATACAACGCTACAATAACAAGCCTAGCCGTGGCTGACATGTTGGTGGGGTTCATTGGATTCATTTTGTTTGTTTTGTTAAGAACCAAAGCAAGCATCCTGGCTGTCGATACACCTTCAACAAAAACGTATTTTGCCATTACACTCGCACAGCTGCATTCTATTTGCTTGTATGCTTCTTTTCTGCATCTGCTTGTTTTGAGCTTGGAGCAATCTATTGCCATTTATCTGCCTCTGCGATATACAGCTATAGTGAATAAAACATTCATAAAGTTATCATTACCCAGTGCTTGGACAGGAGCAGCGATTTTCTCAACTATATATATGATGAAGAGGATCTCACAAAGAAAAGTTAAATTGTTTGCACTTTTAGGAATGCTTGGAACATTCTTACTGTATTTGTATATATTATTTAGTTTATTATTGATCGCTGTCAAGACAGTGATGCTAGTTAAAGAAAAACGAAAAGTGTTACCCGGTCAAGGAAACAGGTCGAAAAATACAAATAGAATAAACAAAGCTACAAAGAGGATTGTATAAATACTGCTTGTTTTTATAATTACCTATACATATTAGAAGGGCATTATTGCATTATTCACCGTATAGCATCAGATTCTAATCTGCCCAGGTGGAGAATAAACATTTTTATGGTGGCAGCTCTAGACTTTCGTACCAAAAATTAGAAGGGCATTATTGCATTATTCACCGTATAGCAATACCCTGAAAACTGTATAACAAGCGCTGGTACCCTGCTGTCAACGGCTGTCAACTCACAAAAATCCCACCGTTAAACTATTGCCATTCTCTGAGGAAACAAGCCATACAGTGATGACACGATACATGTCACAAACATATTGATTTAATATTTCCATCTAATTTATTATTTCCGTCCACTGACTCTGCATTAGCACATATTTAATCAAATGCAATAGGTTGTGTTTTTGGCTGTATGTCAGGCGTTTATATTTAATCAGATGTCAGTATGTTGTGTTTCTGGCCGTATGCCAGGCGTTTGAATTTAATAAGATGTCAGCATGTTGTGTTTTATGCCGTATGTCAGGCCTTTAGATTTAATCAGATGTCAGTATGTTGTGTTTCTGGCCGTATGTCAGGCGTTTAGATTTATTCACATGTCAGCATGTTGTATGTCAGGCGTTTAGATTTAATCAGTAGTCAGCATGTTGTGTTTCATGCCGTATGTCTGGCGTTTTGGTTTAATTTGATGTCAGCATGCTGTGTTTCATGCCGTATGTCTGGCGTTTAGATTTAATTAGATGTCAGTATTTTGTGTTTCAGGCCATATGTCAGGCGTTTAGATTTAATCAGATGTCAGTATGTTGTGTTTCTGGCCGTATGTCCGGTGTTTTGATTTAATCAGATGTCAGTATGTTGTGTTTTAAGCCGTATGTCAGGCGCTTAGATTTCATTAGATGTCAGTATGTTGTTTTTCATGTCGTATGTCCGCCTTTTAGATTTAATTAGATGTCTGTATGTTGTGTTTCAAGCCGTATATCTGGCGTTTAGATTCAATCAGATATCACTATGCTGTGTTTCATGCCGTATGTCAGGCGCTTAGATTTGATTAGATGTCAGTATGTTGTTTTTCATGTCGTATGTCCGCCTTTTAGATTTAATCAGATGTCAGTATGTTGTGTTTTATGCCGTATGTCTGGCGTTTAGATTTAATCAGATGTCAGTATGTTGTGTTTTAGGTTATCTGTCGTTTTAGGTTTTATCAGATGTCAGTATGTTGTGTTTCAGGCCGTATGTCTGGCGTTTAGATTTAAGCAGATGTCAGTGTGTTGTGTTTCAGGCTTTCTGTCGTTTTAGTTTTTATCAGATGTCAGTATGTTGTGTTTCAGGCCGTATGTCTGGCGTTTAGATTTAATCCGATGTCAGTATGTTGTGTTTCTGGCCATATGTCTGACGTTTAGCTTTAATCAGATTCAGTACGTTGTGTTTCATGCTGTATGCCTGGCGTTTAAATTTAATCAGAT
Organism: Flabesymbios commensalis; assembly: GCA_964017125.1. NCBI lineage: Eukaryota > Metazoa > Annelida > Polychaeta > Terebellida > Flabelligeridae > Flabesymbios > Flabesymbios commensalis. Next base: position 8,302,739 of record OZ024914.1, on the reverse strand, counting down.
GGCAGTATGTTGTATTTCTCATCGTATGTCAGGGGCTTCGATTTAAACAAATTCCAGTATGCTGTGTCTTAGGCTATCTGTCATTTTAGTTTTAATCAGATTCTCTATGTTGTGTTTCAGACCGTATGTCAACCGATCTCTGCTGGTATCACTATGATTGGTTCTCAAAAATCAACGTAAGCCATTTTAATACAACACTTATAAGAGCGATATAATTATATTGTAATTGTTTTGTCAGCTGTCACGTTGTAGCGCTAAATTATGTTCTACAAATTGTATCTAGGAAGCAAGTAAGACCATCAACAAAGACAGAAGTCAAATAAATTGTAGCCTACAATTTAATGTTCTTCTTTCTCGGTTGGAGGCCTTCTGCATCAACTAGAACACTGGTGATTAGTTGCAATTTTCAATTTGAAAAATATGAAAACCTTTTTCTGTTTCAATGATGTCTATAACTTACGAAATGACCACAAAGCTATGATGTCTGTAACCTACGAAATGACCTCAAAGCTATGATGTCTGTAACCTACGAAATGACCACAAAGCTATGATGTCTGTAACCTACGAAATGACCACAAAGCTATGATGTCTGTAACCTACAAAATGACCACAAAGCTATGATGTCTGTAACCTACGAAATGACTACAAAGCTATGATGTCTGTAACCTACGAAATGACAACAGAGCTATGAAGTCTGTAACCTACGAAATGACAACAGAGCTATGAAGTCTGTAACCTACGAAATGACCACAGAGCTATGATGTCTGTATGTCGGTGATAAAAATAGATGTAGATTTGTCTTTAAGTATGTAGTTGATCTAAATTTTCAATCCATACAAATGGCGGCCCAAGTGTAGTACACTTGTCTAAGCGTAATATAAGTTAATATCTGATTATATGCAAACCATCACTATATTTACTGTTCATAAATCAGTATGTAAGCCCACCGGAAAAAAATATGATTTTGTTTACAGGTCGTAGATCTACAAACATTCTCTAAACATACAGTTCGTAATAATTCAAATATGAATGAGACCAATTGTACATCAACTGAATGGGAATATTTAAAACTGTTCAATATATACACCACACCTGCTTTGTGTGTCTTTGCTTTCCTTGGGGAATTACTGACGTTGGTTGTAATATACAGGTTCCGTAAGCTGAGGACGATATACAACGCTACAATAACAAGCTTAGCCGTGGCTGACATGTTGGTGGGGTTCACTGTATTAATTTGTTTTGTCTTGCTAAGAACCGAAGCAAACATCCTGGCTATCGATACACCTTCAACAAAAACCTATTTTGCCATTACACTCGCACAGTTGCATTCTATTTGCTTGTATGCTTCTTTTCTGCATCTGGTTTTTTTGAGCTTGGAGCGATCTATTGCCATTTATCTGCCTCTGCGATATACAACTATAGTGAATAAAACATTCATAAAGTTATCATTACCCAGGCTTGGGGCGAGTACTGGACAAAAGTACTCGAGTACAAGTACAAGTACTTGAAAAAATGACGAGTACAAGTACAAGTACAAGTACTGGATTTTCAAAAGTACTTGAGTACAAGTACAAGTACTTTTAAAAGTACTTGAGTACAAGTACTGAGTACTTCGGTTGTAAACTCCGGGTGTAAACTTTAATTAATTACATGAAATTTATTCAATAAATAATTGATTATAATATATCTTACTTCATGGTGATATATGTGACCGATCTGGCAAAATGAGTCTTAAGTCGCACTTAGGCAAACGATTATTAAGAAAATGGAGTGGAAAGAATATTTTTTCATTTTAGTTTATTTCAATACAATTGTGTGGTATTTTCCAAAAGTGCATAAATCGCCTGTTTGAACTACAAATGCCATTTTCACAAGAGGGCGGGGGCCCTAGGGTAGTGGTTAGCACCGCTGCCTTTCACGCCAGAGTCCGGGGTTCGGTTCCCGGTCTCGGCGGTTTGAAAGAAACAAAATTGTTTCTTCCCCATCCACGTGTGAAAGTTACTATTGTGGGGAACCTCCGTGACCGAGAGGTAGCGTGCTCGGCCTCAGACCGCCAGGGCTCGAATTTCGAATCCTGTGTCTGGAGGACAGTGTCATCTCAATCATCTCACCATCCTCAGGAGGTTCTCCTGGCCCAGTTTAGCCTATATGTGCACAAAGGTGGCCTAAAGCCCGATTCATTTCATTTCATTTTCACAAGAGAGTTAAACACGCTACAGAGTTGTGGGATATACTATAATTTTGTGTAGGTGCGGTATATCTTAATAACCTCAAAATTTTAATATTAGACTCATTTTACCAAATCGGGACACATTTATATATATTAGTGATGAAAATAATATTTTATGGTACAGTCCTATTATTAATATTACATATCTGATGCCATGTGCCAGCCAATCGTATAATAATGCGTCCGCCTATCAGTTTACAAAGTATTGCATGCTACATGTAAGCCTACTTTTTGCGAATCATAATAAATAAATAAGTACATACTAGCAGATGTATTTCTGATACTAGTATATAAATTGTCTGTGTCTAAAGCTTTACGTTGCAAAACACGCTAGCTTGATAACTTGCAGTAGTCTTAACGATGGTAAAATTTTGGGCCAGTGCCGCCAACATTTGGCCGCCACTGTAATAAACGCTTCAATTAAATGAGCCTGAACACACATTGTGTCATGAAAATGATCAAGGCTATTAAGGGCACACGGCTCACAATTCTGCCATGAAAATCCAAAAGGCAGTATTTGCTTACTTGTAAAGTTAACAGAACTGCCTTTTGGCTTCGCACAGCAGAATTGTTTTGCGATAACAGGCACACTTTAGCTGCTGGAGACCGTGATATCAAATCAAATGTATTACCAGAATACATGTATATCCGTACAAGATTCAGCCCGGGCATACGCTGATAAATTAGCCTATTATTAGTTAGATACGCTGATCAATTAGCCTATTATTTTTTTTAATGAGCACCTCGGTCCGTCATCACATTTCCGGGACGGAAAGGGTTATAAAAAGCCGCCGTAGGCCTACAATGGACTCATCATGTAACCTCACACCTTTAACCCTTACGCGACACTAACGTGTTCAATTATATATTTCTCTAATTTGTAGCTATTATTGCTGACTCAATTTGTAGCTTCAAATGACAAACTACATAATCACGATATAAAAAACAAACAAATAATTATCAAGGGTTGTTTAGTCCGCTAGACACCTGACGTCTTATTAGTATATATAGGGATCCAATTTTTTTTTGATAAACCGCATTATAAGTGATTTGTAATAGGGGCCTAATGATATATAAACAATAGTGATGTCCTGCAGTTAAAGGGTGCTGTTTGCCGTCTAATTACTTTCGTCATCTTTGTTTGAACAGTCCTGTTATATCATGTGTTAATCCTATGTACTTCTCGGTACAATGCTGGTTAATTCTTGGCCCGATGTCTTGGACATTGGCCCGGCATTTTAAGGTCACTGTAGATAAGACGTCGCGTTGTCGCGTCCGTGTTTTTTGTTACTTACACAACACTGGTACAGAGTTGTATGAGCTATGGCAGTTTTAAGATATCTTAGTTCACACAGAGTCTGAACTGTTTTATAACATTTATAAACTACTTGTTCACTTAAGTGACATTATTTGTCCAGTGCTGGAGAAATGTCGGCTAAGTGTCTACGCATTGGGCCAATAATGTGCAAATATTATGCAAATTCTGATTGACCATCCTAACAAACTCGAGAAATTGAACCTATAGTAATCTTCAACATTGGCCCAACATTATTCCACCATTGGCTCGATGCCTCGTGTTTGCTGGGGTTTAGCTGCGAAAAACGAGGTGTTGTAAGTGTGATTTTAAAATGGCGCGACGTCATTGTTAAAATCACCCCTCCCCCTTCGATGATTATTAGTCCTACGAGATAAGGTGGTTAAGTGTGATTTTAAAATGGCGCGACTTAATTGTTGAAACCACCCCTCCCCCTTCAATGATTATCAGTCCTACTGTATAGTATAGCCACTTGTAAATATGATAGCAACATGTATTCCTGTTTTTCAAAGACACGTCTCGTGTTTTTTGAGGAATAGTTATTTAATTATCTTGTGAACTATACGAGGATACTAGTATATACAAGGCAGAACAAGAAATTAGCAGTCTGATATTGTAAAAAAGGAGCACTTCTGTTAAAAGTTGGTGTAAGTAATAGTTTTGAAATAACTAGTTTTGAAATAATTTCAAAGTATTAATTCAATCATTTTTCAATATAATAGCTAAACGGATGGTAAACGAATCATTAACTGAATGTTCCATATTCCGCTATATTTATTTATTGTTTGCATGTGAGCTATTTTGAATCAATTTAAGATGACTAGACTAGTACACACTACCTGGGGTTGTTCTTGAAAGGTTCATACTACAATCCTATCAACTCAAACCTTGCTTACTTTTGGTGTTGATATAAATAGGTTTTTAAGCGCATTTCAGGAATTCGTTCCTGGACTAAATCTGTAGTTTTTTGTACTTTAGTTTTTTTATCTAAATTAAATGACGGGTGTTATTGGGCGAGAATTATTAATTATAAAGGTGACATTCAACTGGTGTCATTTGAAGACAACACATTTTATTATGAAACAATTACCCTGTAGTTCTGCAGTGTTTGTATCACTGTACAAATGGATTCAATGACCAGAAAATGTTAGTTTAGTCAGGAAACTCAAGTGTTAAGGTGGTTAAATGTGATTTTAAAATGGCGCGACATCATTGTTAAAATCACCCCTCCCCCTTCAATGATTATTAGTCCTACTGTATAGTATAGTAAATATACTATATTGTAAATATTATATCAGCATATCTATTTAATTATCTTATGAACTATACCAGGATACTATTATATACGAGGCAGAACAAGAAATTAGCAGCATGATATTGTAAAAAAGGTGCACTTCTGTTATTAGTTGGTGTAAGTATACAAAAGTATTCAATCATTTTTCAATATAATAGCTAAACGGATGGTAAACGAATCATTAACTGACTGTTCCATATTCCGCTATACTTATTTATGGTTTGTCTGTGAGCTATTTTGAATCAATTTAAGATGACCAGTACTCATAAAGTACTCGTAAGTACTCGTTAAAAGTACTTTTATTTTTAAAAGTACTTGAGTACAAGTACGAGTACAAGTACTTTTCAAAAGTACGAGTACCGAGTACCGACGAGTACTGCAAAATCGGTACTCGAGTACCAAAGTACCAAAGTACCGAGTACATTGGCCCCAAGCCTGTCATTACCCAGTGCTTGGACAGGAGGAGCGATTTTCTCAATTATATATATGATGAAGAGGATCTCACAAAGGAAAGTTGAATTGTTTGCACTTTTAGGAATGCTTGGAACATTCTTATTGTATTTGTACATATTATGTAGTTTATTTTTGATCGGCATGAAGACAGTGATGCTAGTTAAAGAAAAACGAAAAGTGTTACCTGGTCAGGGGAACAGGTCGAAAAATACAAATAGAATAAACAAAGCTACAAAGAGGATTGCATAAATACTGCTTGTTTTTATAATTACCTATACACCAGGTTGTTTTACAACTTTTGTGTATTTTAACGCTGCAAAATATAATTATTTCATTTTACATTTTGTTCCATTTATCAACAATCTAATATTGACCAACTCGTGTTTCAACATTGTAATATATTCAACTACATCTCAAAAATGTAGATCAGCTTATATTGAGCAGATCCACTGTGTACTACAATTTATTATGAAACCATATAAACAATTTTTGCCAAGTAAACACTCCGATGTACACATTACACCAAATCAATTTAGTTTTAGTACAACATAGTTCTAACGGTGTTACCTTTCTAATGATAGATTTTATATATTTATACATATAAAGCACCATTCTCTCAAGATTTTCACACTAAAAAGTGTGGAGAGCTCGCGTAATGTGTATTCAAGAGTTATGTATTGCCTTAGAAAGTTAACAACGTCATCATTGTTTAATGAATGTTTATAAATACCAATGTTTAATGTGCGTCATGTTGCATGGATTACTGTTTCAGCAATTGGTATGTGACATACCAATGCTTAATGTGCGTCATGTGGCATGGATTTCTGTTTCAGTAATTGCTATGTTTGGTGCGGGAAACAAAATGATAGACCCCCATGTTACCTTGGCAATGCCTTTAATTTTATTTTAGAAAGTAGCCATTTATATTACCGAAATACACAGTATGTATTATGGCAATGCCACTTAACATGACTTTAGTTGTTTGTCATACCATGTATATTGTCATATGATTTTAACAAACTAACATTCTTGTATATACATGTACATATATCCATCTCATTACTATGACAAATAAGTCTGTAATGACTTTTATTTCTGTCAATAAAATATCTGTCTGTCTGTCTGTATGTTAAAGAACCATGCCTAATGTTGCGTCATGTAGCATGGGTTACTTTTTCGGCAATAGTTATTTGAAATAACCATGTTTAGCTTGCGTCATGTGGGGTGGATTATTTATATGTTTTTCTTGGTGGAAGTACATTGTGATATAAATAAAAAATCAGTTGAAATTAATCATGGCGATTATATAATTCACAATCCATTATAATTAGCAGGCTGCTGGTTCGATATTCAGGCATGGCAATTTAAGTTTAGTGGATGTTAATCAAATAAATTTATTAGTGTAGATATTGAGATTAGAATGCTGTGAGATATAGCATTGTCTGGTATTTTGTGAAATGCTCTTTCACGAAGACATTATTTTTATATAACACCGGTCATTCTTGTCAGTCGGATGTGACTCTGCTATGACTCTGATGTGAGTCTGATGTGAGTCTGATGTGAGTCTGATATGAGTCTGATGTGAGTCTGATGTGAGTCTATTGTCAGTCTGATGTGAGGCTGATGTGAGTCTGATGTGAGTCTGATGTAGGTCTGATGTGAGTCTGATGTGAGTCTGATGTGAGTTTGATGTGAGTCTGATGTGAGTCTGACGTGAGTCTGATGTGAGCCTGATGTGAGTCTGATGTGAGTCTGATGTGAGTCTGATGTGAGTCTGATGTGAGTCTGATGTGAGTCTGATGTGAGTCTGATGTGAGTCTGATGTGAGTCTGATGTGAGTCTGATGTAAGTCTGATGTGAGTCTGATGTGAGTCTGATGTGAGTCTGATGTGAGTCTGATGTGAGTCTGATGTGAGTCTGATGTGAATCTGATGTGGGTCTGATGTTAGTCTGATGTGAGCCTGATGTGAGTCTGATGTGAGTCTAATGTGAGTCTGATGTGAGTCTGATATGAGTCTAATGTGAGTCTGATGTGAGTCTGATGTGAGTCTGATGTGAGTCTGATGTGAGTCTGATGTGAGTCTGATGTGAGTCTGATGTAAGTCTGATGTGAGTCTGATGTGAGTCTGATGTGAGTCTGATGTGAGTCTGATGTGAGTCTGATGTGAATCTGATGTGGGTTTGATGTTAGTCTGATGTGAGCCTGATGTGAGTCTGATGTGAGTCTGATGTGAGTCTGATGTGAGTCTGATGTGAGTCTGATGTGAGTCTGATGTGAGTCTGATGTGAGTCTGATGTGAGTCTGATGTGAGTCTGATGTGAGTCTGATGTGAGTCTGATGTGAGTCTGATGTGAATCTGATGTGGGTCTGATGTTAGTCTGATGTGAGCCTGATGTGAGTCTGATGTGAGTCTAATGTGAGTCTGATGTGAGTCTGATGTGAGTCTAATGTGAGTCTGATGTGAGTCTGATGTGAGTCTGATGTGAGTCTGATGTGAGTCTGATGTGCGTCTGATGTGAGTCTGATGTGAGTCTGATGTGAGTCTGATATAAGTCTGATGTGAGTCTGATGTGAGTCTGATGTGAGTCTGATGTGAGTCTGAGTATCATGTGAGTCTATTTTGACTTGTTTGAGTCTTATGTGAGTTTCTTTAGAGTCTGAATCTCATATGAGTCTCTTGTGAGTCTGAGGTGAGTTTGAAGTGAATCTCAGGTGGCCTGCATAATAACGCTCAACATTGATTTTAATGCAGGTCTACTTATTCTCACAACATATATTATAATGTATTTTTGTCATCTTATTTGGTTGCATATGTAGGTTTGTTTTTGTTGTGTGAAAAATAAATTGTTTTTAGTCATGTGTGAGTCTCAGTCTCGAAGCTTTCTCAGTGCTGGCCACTTTCTACCTGAATGCTCTGGATCTATATCTATTTATCAATAATGTAACTGATCAGTAATGTCACTCTCTATATACAGATATGGTTAGCTTGTATGATATCGATCCAAGGCTTTTAGTGTTCATTAACACACATTAACAGAGATCAACAGATGCATCAGTAATCATAACACACGAGTCACAGTGATATCCTGCCGACGGAAAAAACACACGAACTACAACAAAACAGTAAGCATGTTATTATCTTGTCAATTGTATGTTATCGTGTTTTTTTATGAAGAAATTCTTTTACTGATTTGTTTTTATTATTTCTGAAACACCGTACACAATTATATTTAAAAAAAAATCAAGTAACCTTTACAAAAGAATAACAAATTGCATAATATGATATATAGCGTATTGATATTTATACCATTGCTATTTTATATGTACCTTACTAATAATACTGAAATAATGTGTATGATTCTTTTCATGTTCACAGATCATAGCGATCAAAGATGACTACATTTGTTCATGAATCAGGCGATTAACAAAAAAACACATCAATCATGAATGTGACCAATAGCACATCAACAGAATGGGATTCCTTAAAACTGTTTAATTTAATCACCAGACCAACATTATGTGTCTTTGCTTTCTTTGGGAATCTACTGACGTTAGTTGTGATCTACAGATTCAATAAGTTGAGAACGATATACAACGCTACAATAACAAGCTTAGCCGTGGCTGACATGCTGGTGGGGCTCAGTGGATTTACTTTATATATTTTAAATATCAAGGCAGTCAATGATAATTTATCACCAGAAACAGCATACTTCACATTGCAACTTGTCGCTGAGCTGTATGGTATATCTATGTATTCGTCCTTCATTCATTTGATTATTCTCAGTATTGAGCGATGTATTGCTATTTTTCTGCCTTTACGATATACATCGATAGTGAATAAAACATTTATTAAAATAGTATTACCCAGTACTTGGATATTAGCTTCAATTTTATCACTTACTTATCTTCTTCAAATATATTTTCCACAGCACGCCCAATTCCTGTTGTTGTGTGGAATTGCTGGTACATACATAGTATATAGTTGTATTTTGTTTAGTTTATCAGTGATGGGAATTAAATCAATAACGATTGTCAGAAACAAAAGGAATATTCTGCCTTGCCGAGGAATGAAGGTGAAAGTGGATAATGTTATAAATCAAGCTACAAAGCGAATAGCAATAATATTATTGATATTTATAATAACTTACAGCCCTGGTTGCTTCCTCACGTTTGCTTATTTTAATGCTGAGAAATATAAATATTTTCTCGATTATTACACTCCACTATTTAACAATGTTACGATTATTAACTGTTGCTTTAATATTATAATCTATTCAGCAACTTCTCAAAAGTTTAAAGCAGCTTACATAGAGCAAATACAATGTTTATTTTCGTGTATACCTTATAAACAATGTGTTCGCAAATGAAATATATTCTGAATATGCCACGGAAAATGGTATAATACACCCGACACTAAATAAACACCTTAATGAGCTTAAATGTAGGAAACGAGAACGTCCAAACATCTTAAAAATCAACGTTTTGGCATGTTTAATATATTCTTGCTTATTATATTTGATATTTTTCACTTCAAAATTATGTGGACTTGAGATATTATTGTTACTATTCATAAAAAACCCGTTTTTATGGCATAGTGGTTAAATGTTTATGATATTCCATTAGAAGAACAGTTTGGATTGAAAACAATAGATGAATGGTTGATAATATGTGTGTACTTCATGTGCTATATAAGGAAATACGGTATTTTGCTAGTTTTAATACTTAATAAATGGTCTGTGTGTGTACATGTTGATTGAGATGAGTCTGTTAAATATACGGGTGTTTGGTTGTTTAACATTTTGGATAACATGATGGCTTTGTGTGCGTCTTCACATGTTTGTCATTAAAGCTGTGTTTAAAAATCAGTTCAGGGAAGCAGTGAATTATTTGAGGGGGGGGGGGGCAGCTCATTTCTATAATTTTATTATTGCATTTGTGTCAGATTTACTACATCGACACCATATAGAATAACAGTATTTGAGACGGTGTTTCTTGTAGTAGTTGTAATAGAAAATTGTGAAATATCACATGGACATATTCTGACAAGTTTTTATTTTATTTTTCTTAGGATTGGAGGTAGACAAATAATCAATTTGTTTTACTCTATTTCTTGATGCTATAACAGTTATTTTAAGTAATGCGACATGTTGTCCTTGCTTTGTATTATTTATTTTATTCCATGTGGAAGTCTCTATCAGAGTCTGGTAAATAAATAAAACTTATTCTGCAATAAACTTAATCATCATGACTTTCGTCTTTTTAACACTTTCCACCATACCATTACCTTTGCATCGTGTGTGAGAGATTTGTGTTTCCACTTCTGAATGACTCCTAAACATTTTAAGATCTTTGTTGTGACCAGTTCTCATCTACAAATAAGGGTGTCTAGTAAGGGTGTCTAGTTAATTAATTAACTGATAATAGATGCATGTAGTATGTCATATTTGCTCATTTTCAACTAAAACAAAAATCAGAGTGACATGCTGTCATAATTGCTTTACTGTCAACTAAAGTAAAATCACGCCATATCTATTTTATTTCTAACCAAGGCAGGTGTCAAATCAGACACCATGTATACAATGTAGTTATCATGTACACATTTCTAAAATAGCCTGTGATTAAAAAAAAAATGGTTGTCTCATAAACTCAAAATGAACGACATCTGCACATTGTATCTTTATATATTTGTTTGCAGTGTATTTATACTACATTACTGTTTTACTTTGTACAATTCACCATTTTACATAAGATTGTATTATTATTTATATCACTTTTTTTTATACAGATAGTAGTTATTGTATTTCTGGGCATTCGAGGGTTCCTGTCCAAACTAGTACGAGGTACTCAATTGTTTACTCACTATAAATAACACTCTAATATTATTATTATTTTTAAACTACATGGATATTACATGTTATTTCTTACATTTTCAATCAAACAACAACTATACAAAGTGACAAAGGCTAAGGCATACGAAGATACAATATTGTAGCTATGTATGCATTTGACAATTAACACATTAATTTTATCTTGTATTTAAACAAATTTATCTTTGATTTAAAAATGAATTTGAATAATAATTTATTGTATCCACTTCTGCCAATTGACATTTATATTATGTAAATACAAGCGTGGGGGTGTCCTGCTCGCTGCAAATGCTGAAACCAACTGTGATTTCTATGCATAATCTTCATAGATGGAATGATTAAAACAAATAAGGAGCTGGCACTGCTTCATTAAAACTTACATGGTATCTATAACATTGTGTTAATAGTTCTACTAATTAACAAATGAACATGTGTTCATTGAGCAAAACATTGGTTGGTTGGGCATACAAGAGGGAAGTGTCATTAACAATTCAAGCTAAAATACTACATACTATAGTTTTATTTAATTAGAGCACGGGTATGCGACCATTATAAGCGTGAAGTTATATTAATAGTGAAAAGTCAAGGTGTATTGTTACGACAAAACAGAGTAAATAAATAAAATAAATTACAAGAAAGTGTGACAAGATGAACTGATGCCCAGTGGTGTATCTCTCCTGAGCCTAAACAGTTAAACAGTGATTACTCGACCGGCTTTGTGAAAAAACAAATGTGCAAAGTGCAAAAAAATATATGTATTTTACCAATCTCTAAAAAATGATAAATTAATACTAATGACAAGAAAACAGAGTCAGTATTAAAGTTATCAAATATGTCGTTAAACGGTAAATAGAATTGGACATAAACACAATGATTCAATTAACCATATAAAATCAGTTTTTACTGTTTTCAAAATATAAATACCAAGGTATGTTATTACAAATAAGGAAAAGACGCATCAGGAATAATATTAAGATATCATATTGTTCTGAGATGAGTGGTAAAATCACAAAAATGTTCCATTAAACCAGCAATGTGTTGTTGATATCAGGGACATCTTTGAGTTCTAGGGATGGAGATGGCGGCATTGTTAGACCAGGTCCACTTTAAGTTCTAGGGATGGGGATAGGGGCATTGTTAGACAAGGGCCACTCAGAGTTCAAGGGATGGAGATGGTGACATTGTTAGACCAGAGACACTTTGAGTTCTAGAGATGGAGATGGCGGCATTGTCGTTCGTAATGCGGTCGTGTACTTTGTTCCTGGGATCGTTTGAAATCGAAAATTCTTCAACAGGAACGTTGGAAGTGTTTTCATTTGTAGCTTTGCAAATTCGTTGCCTATGCACATGCGGTGTCCAACAGAGAATGGGAGGTAGCTATATAGGTAATCATTGGTGCTCTTTTCCAAAAATCTATCCGGGTTGAACGTGTTTGGCTCGGGGTCTCAGGGTCTCTGTAAAAGATATGTGATAACACATAGGTAAAAACACATATAATAAAATATTAAGTAATAAAAGTTTACATCAGTAATATGCACTGTCTGCGTTTTGATTCGCGCATCATGCCATACGTTTGAATAGTTTTCAAAGAGAAAGGTGCAATATTGTGTAACTATTTCTTCTACAGAGAAGATCCAAATTCTTATTTTACCATTCATAACACTTCCATGACACAGACAGAATTTGTTGTAGATATCAGTTGTATTGATGATTATAGTAATAATCACCTATGCACTAATTACAGACATGTTGATTACACACATACTATATACTATTATTGTTTGTGTAAAGTAATATGTTTAGTTGTGCTAGGTTCTCACCTCATCATAGTATAAAATGCCATTAATAACGTGGTGATTTTAGGTATGTGATATTTGTCCATGAGAACATCAGGACCCACAGCTTGGCGCATGGTGACACCAACTGGGGGATGCAATCTACAAACAAATTATTGCTAATTGTCATCTTCCAAGTGGTACTCACACTACTAATATATATCACTAAAGGGTTGGAATTAAAAAAGAGTAGTACATTCCAAGACTTTTTATTGTTATATAATTCATTGACATAGATCGAATTTGATATATAAATTATATAATCACTCCCAATAGCTCAATTTTAATTTCATTATTGAGTATTTGACAAGATCACATATTTTGTCAGCTTGGGCAATTCGAAATGAATGCAAGTACAATTGCATGGGTATCAATAACATAAAACTATTATTGAAATATAATTTAACAGATAATTTGACCATTTTACAGAATAGCAAAGCACATGTATGTATTGGCTGTTTTGCTTAGTAACCAGTAGTATTATGAAGTAATAATAACAGTGTTAAAAAATATAAAAAAGCATAGTCAGACAGCCATACTACGGACAGAATAATAACAGTGTTAATTTTTTTTATTTCAACTATAGGTTATACTTTCTATTACATATAATGCACTATTTTGTAAACATTATGAGTTGATTACCTCAATGATTGCTTGATAACCCGATCACAAAATGGTAGTTGTTGCAGCATATCATACGTTACGGTTTGACAGGAGTCGTTACAAACAGGGAGGATTTCTACACGTGCTTTCTCTTGTATATCATAATGCTGGGCCAGTGATAACAATAACCAAGTCATGCCAATAAATCTCTGCTAACTTGCATCTAGTAGTCGTCCATCAGAGTCTAATAATACAAAGTTCTCCTAGAGACTTACTTCGAATCCTGCCAGCATCAAGGTCATCACCTCGTCCTCCAGTTCTACGTCAGTCATCCCTTCACCAGTGTCATCTTTGACTAACATCATCTGACCCAGTACATCTCCAATCACCCAACAATATAATTATCCTGATAATAATAATAATAAAAATGATCCTATCTATATGACAAGCCGTCAGATGACAATAGTTTACCCCTCATGTTTTACAGTAACAGGCCATTGGAGATAAAACAAATTGAGAAGGCTTTCAAGTCATTGACAATTATACATATTATTCTACAACATTGTCACCTAATTATTTTTTCGTAACGTACAGTGGCGACAACGCTTCTGTGTTATAATGGATGCAAAGTAACTTGGTCCACCCGTCTTCATCTATTCAAGCATCTATACTTTGTAAAACAATCCTGTATATTAATAATGAAAACATCTACCCAAGTTATGAAGCAGTTTAATACTGGTTAACGCAGATGATACACATTCAAAAGGTTTGTCAACATCACCTGATTTATTCTGTTGTAGAATAACCTTTCTCTTTTTTTGCTATGACGCTGTTCACTAATTTTCTCATAGTCTTCAAATCATGTTTGAACTTTAGATTTCCAGGAAGTGGCAAATGGTAATACAAACTAAAGAAGGAGTGCCAACTGAAAAAAAGATAGACATCTAAATTAAGGCTCCATATCGATTGATAAATATATTAATGAATGATTTAGTTTATCCGCATTGGCAAAGTCGAACATAAATGGTAATCAGGGACAGTTTGAAATTTCAAACTGCTACACTATAACATATATAGTGTGTTACTTGCTGTACATCCAAACTCACTTGTCTTACATGTCATGTTGCACACTAGCCTTAGGGGTCTTAACGAAATAAATCAATTCAAATAATAATAATAAATATAAATCGGAAGTGAATGGGTGGATCGACGATCAATTTGGATTTAAAAAAATATTTATTTCTGGCTAGACGATAACGGGTTATTGAGGGTAAATCCTATCCAAATTATTTTTAAATTTGTGAGCCCCTGTGTTACATGTCACCTTGTACACTCACCTTAGTGTGTTACGTGTCATGATATACTCCCACCTTAATGTCATGTTGTACACTCACCTGTACACTGTGTTACATGTCACCTTGTACACTCACCTTAGTCTGTTACATGTCATGATATACTCCTACCTTGATGTCACTTTGTACACTCACCTGTACACTGTGTTACATGTCATGATATACTCCCACCTTGATGTCATGTTGTACACTCACCTGTACACTGTGTTACATGTCACTTTGTACACTCACCTTAGTGTGTTACATGTCATGTTATACTCTCACCTTGATGTCATGTTGTACACTCTCCTGTACACTGTGTTACATGTCACCTTGTACACTCACCTATACACTGTATTAAATGTCATGATATACTCCCACTTTTATGTCATGCTGTACACTCACCTGTACACTGTGTTACATGTCACTTTGTACAATCACCTTAGTGTGTTACATGTCATGATATACTCCCACTTTTATGTCATGCTGTAGACTCACCTGTACACTGTGTTACATGTCACTTTGTACAATCACCTTAGTGTGTTACATGTCATGATATACTCCCACTTTCATGTGATGCTGTACACTCACCTGTACACTGTGTTTTATGTCATGCTGTACACTCACCTGTACACTGTTTTACATGTCACTTTGTACACTCACCTTAGTGGGTTACATGTCATGATATACTCCCACCTTGATGTCATGTTGTACACTCACCTATACACTGTGTTACATGTCACGTTGTTCACCCATCTGTACACTGTGTTACATGGCATGTTGTACACTCATCTTAGTGTTTGACATGTCATGATATGCTCCCACCTTGATGTCATGTTGTACACTCACATGTACACTGCGTTACATGTCACTTTGTACACTCATCTGTACACTGTGTTACATGTCATGATATACTCCCACCTTGATGTAATGTTGTACACTCATCTGTACACTGTGTTACATGTCACTTTGTACACTCACATGTACACTGTGTTACATGTAATGTTGTACACTCATCTGTACACTGTGTTACATGTCACTTTGTACACTCACCTTAGTGTGTTACAAGTCATGATATACTCCCTTATACACCCATATTCTCCTTAATATATTACAGGTGATGTTGTACACTCACCTGAAACGAGTTTTCATTACAATATTTTTGAATGCCTTTATAACAGGGCTTTCCACTTTTATGTTGAAAGTGTGTTAAGAACGAGCCTCGTTGTAGAGTCACGTTAAGAACCGGCCGAGTTGGTAAGAACCAGCCCAGTTGGTTGCTAAGAACCGGCCCAGTTGGATAGACACGTTGTTAAGAACCGACCTTGGTGGATGGACACGTTGTTAAGAACCATCCCATTAGGATAGACACATTGTCAAGAACCGGCCCAGTTGGATAGGCACGTTTTTGGCAAACTGCAGTTAACTGCTTCACATAACATTAATCATCAGTTAAGAAAAGGCCCAATAACCTAAGCCTTCTCTATCCGTTTGTGAACACTTCAGTTTGATATGATATAACACCAGTCGATGTCATTCGCTTCCCTATAAGTTATTGTTGACAATAAGACAAAATACGTTAGTAAATAAGATGTTGAACGCATTTGAAGGCTTATTGAATTGAAGCATGATTTCTGCCTGAATATCCTGTTTGGGCAGGTTATTCAATTGAGGGGACGATGTGTTCTCTACTACAATATTTGTGTTTTAAGACATGTAGCGAACACTTAATACATGGTACTACAGAGTCTAGTGTCACCAGCAATGTGGCACTCGCTCACCACATAAAACACTTTTTTATAACTGTACTGAACCGCGGTTATGTGAACAGATGGCACAACATCCATCTCGTTTTATAAACTTTAGATATATATACGCCAAAAAAACGATCCCAATATGAATGAATGACAATGTTTTAACTAATTGAGACTTAACAATTCTTTATGTTTGCTTCTCACAATTTTAATATTGTCCTAATGACAATATCAAACTCACAATATCATAATAATTTTAACGGCATATCCAGCCTCACACTATAAGTATTGTCTTGAGGTAATAACATACCAAATAGTATCGCATGATAAACTTACCCATTTACTCAAATCCTCATGGACTAAAATTTCTGAAGATTGCTTAAACCCTATTGTCATCCTCCAAAGTTTAGCTAATTTATCTCCCACGTCAACAAATATAGGCAACATGGCTGTTAGAGACACATATGTTCACCTGTACACTGTGCTACATGTCACCTTGTACACTCACCTATAAACTGTATTAAATGTCATGATATACTCCCACTTTTATGTCATGCTGTACACTCACCTGTACACTGTGTTACATGTCATGATGTACACTCACCTGTACACTGTGTTACATGTCACTTTGTACACTCACCTTAGTGGGTTACATGTCATGATATACTCCCACCTTGATGTCATGCTGTACACTCACCTGTACACTGTGTTACATGTCACGTTGTACACCCATCTGTACACTGTGTTACATGGCATGTTGTACACTCATCTTAGTGTTTGACATGTCATGATATGCTCCCACCTTGATGTCATGTTGTACACTCACATGTACACTGTGTTACATGTCACTTTGTACACTCATCTGTACACTGTGTTACTTGTCATGATATACTCCCACCTTGATGTAATGTTGTACACTCATCTGTACACTGTGTTACATGTCACTTTGTACACTCACCTGTACACTGTGTTACATGTCATGTTGTACACTCATCTGTACACTGTGTTACATGTCACTTTGTACACTCACCTTAGTGTGTTACAAGTCATGATATACTCCCTTATACACCCATATTCTCCTTAATATATTACAGGTGATGTTGTACACTCACCTGAAACGAGTTTTCACAACAAAATTTCTGAATGCCTTTATAACAGGGCTTTCCACTTCGAGAGCATTAAATTCATAAAAGCAGTTTTTCCAATAACATCCAACGACTAGAACAAATAAGTAAGATGAGCATTATTTATGTCCACTATTCTACTGTTACTACTGAATTCTGATCTAATCTTAAAAGTTAAGTTACTAGCTAAGCGGCAAATTAGGATCATGTCACTTCAGTTAGAGAAAACAATACATTATATATTTTTGTTAATTCATATGAATGTCGGATATGGATAGTTTAGACAGGTGCCTAAAGACTTACACAACTGCATTCACTTAACATAATTTTTTTTTAAATACAACTTAATTATTATGCCAGTAACATGTTTTGAACGTTAATGGAGGAAATATGTCGTCCCCTTAGTTCAATAACCTGCCCATTGCTATCATCATTGAAAAAGTGTGAGGTCAAATTAAGAACCGGCCCAGTTGGATAGGCTCGTTTTCAGATCACGTTTAGTACGACCATACCAATTATGTTGAAAGTGTGTTAAGAACGAGCCCAGTTGTAGAGTCACGTTAAGAACCGGCCGTGTTGGTAAGAACCAGCTCAGTTGGTTGCTAAGAACCAGCCCAGTTGGATAGACACGTTGTTAAGAACCGACCTTGGTGGATGGACACGTTGTTAAGAACCATCCCATTAGGATAGACACCTTGTTAAGAACCGGCCCAGTTGGATAGGCACGTTTTTGGCAAACTGCAGTTAACTGCTTCACATAAAATTAATCATCAGTTAAGAAAAGGCCCAATAACCTAAGCCTTCTCTGTCCGTTTATGAACACTTCAGTTTGATATGATATAACACCAGTCGATGTCATTCTCTTCCCTATAAGTTATTGTTGACAATAAGACAAGATACGTTAGTAAATAAGATGTTGAACGCATTTGAAGGCTTATTGAATTGAAGCATGATTTCTGCCTGAATATCTTCTTTTGGCAAACTGCAGTTAACTGCTTCACATATTCAATTGAGGGGACGATCTGTTCTCTACTACAATATTTGTGTTTTAAGACATGTAGCGAACACTTAATACATGGTACTAAAGAGTCTAGTGTCACCAGCAATGTGGCACTCGTTTACCACATAAAACACTTTTTTATAACTGTACTGAACCGCGGTTATGTGAACAGATGGCACAACATCCATCTCGTTTTATAAACTTTAGATATATATACGCCAATAAAACGATCCCAATATGAATGAATGTCAATGTTTTAACTAATTGAGACTTTATAATTCTTTATGTTTGCTTCTCACAATTTTAATATTGTCCAAGTGACAATATCAGACTCACAATATCATAATAATTTTAACGGCATATCCAGCCGCACACTATAAGTATTGTCTTAAGGTAATAACATACCAAATAGTATCTCATGATAAACTTACCCATTTACTCAAATCCTGATGGACTAAAATTGCTGAAGATTGCTTAAACCCTATTGTCATCTTCCAAAGTTTAGCTAATTTATCTCCCACGTCAACAAATATAGGCAACATGGCTGTTAGAAACACATATGTTCCAACAATTATATCTCTTAAAATGCTAGTACATGCAACTTTACAAATGTAACAGTGTCGAAACGGCCCAGCCCGGGGACCGAACCACCAACCCTGGCATCGTGATGCCTGAGTGCTACGCGTCTAGCCAAAGAGTCGACTCATTGGCCAGAGTAGTAATCACTCCAGTCCGCCATACACACACCCGGCTACATACTCCCCTCTCAAATATCTGCTCGTCCCCGAGCAGCCTTCAACACACTCGTGGGTTAACTTCTCCTGTCTGCCTTTTACCGCAACCCTATCCCAAGTGTTCCGTACTGAGGTCAGGTCTATTGGTACTGCATTACCGACAAGGAGAACCGTTATTGGGCGCCAATGTAACAGTGTTGAAACTGCCCAGCCCGGGGACCGAACCACCAACCCTGGCATCGTGATGCCTGAGCGCTACGCATCTAGCCAAAGAGTCCCCTCCTCGGGTATCAAGAATTTTAACTGGTCTGAGGAGCAGCGTAAAGACGTCGCGATTAATATCCTAGTTGAGCATGTGGGTGGTAAACCCCTCAACCCAGACCAAAAAAAGAACCCTCACGTTAAACGACTGTTGCGCCATCGCAAGCGCCTAATCATGAAAGATAATGTCCTTTGTCGCCAGCGGCAAGTAGAAGGAGAGATGATGTTCCCGATGATATTGCCACCAGAGTATGATAATTGTGCTCTGAAGGGATGCCACGACGAAGTGGGTCATATGGGTAGAGAACGAACGTTGTCCCTTTTGCGTGACCGTTTTTACTGGTCATCTATGTCCGAAGACACTGCCGTCTACATAGCGAAGTGCGACCGTTGCCTGCGACGTAAAGCAGTGCAGGACCGAGCAGCTTTGGTAAATATTACTACCACCCAGCCGTTGGAAATGCTGTGTATTGATTTTCTCTCTCTAGAACCCTCTAAGGGTGGAGTAGAAAATGTTCTTGTGGTGACAGATCACTTTACGCGTTATGCACAGGCATTTCCCACGCGCAAACAGACGGCTCGTACCACTGCTCGAATCCTGTTCGAGAATTATATAATCCATTATGGATTTCCAGCCCGATTCCATTCGGATATGGGCCGTAATTTTGAAAGTGCCACCATAAAGCATCTCTGTGAGCTCGCTGGGATTGAAAAATCTCGTACGACGCCGTATCTTTCGATGGCTAATGGTCAAGTAGAGCGATTTAATCTCCTAGACATGCTTGGCACGATGGACAAAGCCCAGAAAACCGACTGGAAAAAGTATGTGCCAGCTCTCACCCACGCCTACAACTCCACTAGACATGAGTCAACCGGCTATTCACCTTTTTTTCTCATGTTTGGGCGTCATCCGCGGCTCCCTGTGGACTTGCTGTTTCGAAGGCAGGGTGATGAGGCTGAACAGCAAAATTACACCGATTATGTAGCTGGTCTGAGAAAACAGCTAGAATATGCGTATTCGTTAGCTTCGTCTAGCATAGCGAAGTCGCAGCTGCATAACAGCCAAAACTACAACAAGAAGGTACGTGGTACTTGTGTAGAGGTAGGGGATCGCGTGCTAGTGAGAAACGTGGGTGTGCGTGGCAAGCACAAAATAGCAGACCGGTGGGAGGAGGATGTATTTGTTGTCCTGGGCAAACCGAACCCAGAGATTCCTGTCTACATAGTGAAACAGGAAAACGGCAAAGGTCGTACTAGGGTCCTTCACCGTAACTTGCTGCTGCCAATAAACCACGTTCCGCCAGCTAAGCAGAGGGAGACATTAACCCCTGTTGCGGTCGTTCTAGAGGAGACTGAGGGCCAGGTTACTGTCTCTGATGAAGAAGATAGTATGTCGGTAGTTTCGGACGATTCAGATATCGGTCCACCGTTACTGCGGCCACGTCGTCAGTTGGCAAATCAACCACCTCGTGTGATTGAGCCGGAGTTAGTAGTCCAACCTCCTGTAAACCAGCCCGTACCTGAACCCCCTGCAACCCCCGAGGTTCTTCGACCCATTATTAATTTAGCAGCCCCTATAGGTGGGGCGGAGGCTCTCCCTCCTGCTGATGATCCAGTGATAGCAGATGATCTGCGTGTACCCCCTGTGGTCCAGGATCATAGCCCCATAACCTCTAGTGGGGAGTCAGAACACGAATCACCCCCACCTAGACGATCGCGTAGGAACCGGCGGCCTCCGGATAGGTATTCTTCAGATACTTACCAAGTATCCCAGCAGCGTAGTCTGTCTGGATTGGAACAGCGAGTAGCGTTGCTACGGGATATTGGTCGTTTATTGCTAGAGACCGGTGGTTCCACGAAAGAACACTTTGTGTAGCCAAGTGTTTAGCGGATTTTAATAAATTGTTATATGTAAATATTTTGAATGTAAATTTAGTGCCAACGTGGATAATCCAGCTGACATGATGCCAGGTAAGTATTAGTAAGTGTAATTGGCGGTGAAAATCTGGTATTTAGCCAGTATAGTGCAAGTGTGAGGACACCCTTTCTCGAAAGGAGGAATTATGTGACGGGCAGTAGTGTGATGTACATGTTGTACACAGGGTACTACAGGTAAGTATGCACTTGTGATAATGTCTGTACAATCTGTGTAGGTGATCATGTGTGCAAATCGTATATGCGTGAAAAGTCATGGGTCATTGACCATGATTCGGATTATGTTGCTGCTGGAAGAATGTGATTGGCTGGGAGGAAACCGCGCAAAATCGTGCGTCTCCGTCGACAAATTCTAGTCACTTTCTCATTTTATCTGGCAGCGTGAAGCTGCAGTTATTAACCTTTGACTGTTCGTGATTATTACAGAATACATGTGAATAAAGACTGTGCAGAGATACTCTTTGTTTATGTGTTGATGCCATGGCAACGCCACCAGCCATCTGGTCCACCCCCTGCCTATGCCTTTAAAAGCTTTAGTTCCGGATCCTCAACCCACGAAAATAAAGTCACGGAAGTGTGGTATGCAGCTAGCCGGGAGATTTATCCCCACCCGTGACATCTGGCGCCCAATATATCATTTACATAGATTTCCATTTTAGAAATTAGCTTTCATCAGGTATATTAGTGTGGTATTTTGTGTTTACAAAATGTTTCCCGTATGATTTATGTGCAGAAATATATATTTGCAGAATCAGATTCATACAGGTCCACAATAACGACAAAAAATATAATTTCTTGATGTGTAATCATGGGGACATTTATCACTGTCTAATGGTACTGAAACATTAGTAATGGATATGTATCTCACCCCAGCATAATTATATCTGCCCTATGACCTCATGCTGGCTGACCACCAAACCCCACCTTGATCCGGCCACTAGTACATGCAATATGATTTCAACATTCACTCTTTTCTTCTTTGTATTTTTGTTAACTCGTTCATTTACAGTATGATTTCAGTATTGTCAGTTGACCAGAAGTGGCCAAGGAGGGTTCCGTCACCATTTGAACATGCATACCTAAAAACACTTTCAGCATGTCAATGGGACCTCTGGGCATAACTAGCATCCGGTTGTCGACCTGCAGACACATGTTTTTTTTGGGTGGGCAAAATGAGATTTATTACGGAACGGCAATACAATTAATTCATCCAGAATAGTTTAATTTATTATAATTAAACAAATTTTTTTTATAATTAAATAGAATGGACCAGATATATGCACAGTACCATTTAAAATAAAACCTATAATAAAATAATTCACATTTGTTATATGACAAGGACAAATGGCTAGACGGTAAACGGCTAAAAACGAGGATCAACTAATTTATAGACCCTGTCTTTTTGTAAGATAGTTATATGAAATATGCATCATACTACTTTTTTGTGATATACCATATACAGTCAATAATAATACAGTCATAATAATATTAAACGCCCAACAGTCGCTGATAGAAAACACATCACACCTAGTAGAATATGCTTATGCATATGCAAGTACATGTAAGATAGATGTATATGAAAAAAGTTATTGAGAGAAGATAATTATACATATCATAAATATAGATATACTATGGCATCAGATTTTAAATACATTTTCATAGCCGACTGTGCTTAACAAACAAATACAATATGATAAACTAGTGGCTCATATTTTTTCACTTCGAATATAAAACACGAATATAAAAATAAAACACCGACACCCTAAGTAACAACCTATCTGACTTCTAGCACAATTACATCGCGAATTAATACTTTGCTTAATACATTCAAGTAGATATACACTGTATCTCGGGGCATGAAGTGGGCATAATCTCACATCTGGGATGGGCTGTGGCAGATCCAGCCATTGTCACATTACTAGAATTTCTAATGTACACCACATCTGGCACAGTCATCCTCTTATATGCTGTAGAGGGGTCAGGGGGCATGCTCATCCAGGCAATTTTAAAATATGTTGTCATATGTTGACATCATAGCGTCAAATATGTTCTCAATATAGTGCTATGCTGAAACATCATGTTAATACAATTGTGACAGGGCGAGTCTCGTTCACGGCGATTCGGCGGTGACAACAGACACTTCTCCCGTCAGAATAAACACTCACAAGGCAGCATCAGATGCAGGATAACGTTTTTTTACGTCTTAAATTTCTTCTCGTTGTGATTTTTGAAAACACTTTAGGTTCCGACTAATAGCCACTTCTCCTGGTACATATGCCAGCTCAGAGTATGTCAAGACTAACAGCTTTCCCCCCGTGAGGTCTGAGTTGGAATTCAACTTAATTCTATCTGGAAATTTGTCTTTTTCGTACTAAATCATCCAGTTATATATAAATATAGATTCCTCCCTTCCCCGTGGTCAGCACCCCCTGGTGGTCAATATTGGCCAACCAGCTTCTAGGATTTCACTGGAGGGGTAGGGGGAGCTCACCTCCTTCGGTTCCCATCATGCCCCAGCGGTCACAAAATATCTAATTCACATCCTAAAGTTAATGGTGAGTTGTCCTGTCGCAGATCAATCAGCTGAGGTGCACCTTGTTTGTTCAGCTGTTGCTAAATCACCCTGTTGCACAAGCTGGCCGCCACTAATTTTCTTTGTTAACAGTGAGGCTCTTTAACACGTTTAATCCCCTTAAAGGGACTGGCCCACGCTAAAATCATCAAAAAGCGATGATTTTATTTTGGCTTTTTAATATGACCATATGATGTGAACATGTCCATAGAATTTTTGTGCTGTGTATTCACCAGTTAGGCTAGATATAGAGACGAAATTCCTGTATTTCTATTTTTTGTCATGGTTGTCAATAATTATAAATCAGGAAGAAGCCAAAATATAATTACTGATTTTTGTATCATTTTAATCTGGGCCAGTCCCTTTAAACTCTACGTGTGATTTAATTACTTTTATTACCTTGAACACAAACAGCGAACAGCGCTTGTTTGTGACTATGTGAAAAGTTGCGCTGGGCTATATTGTCCTGAGTTAGAATTGAGTTGTTGTAACAGGATCAGAAGTGAAGTTCACGGGATTGCAATTAACGTTTAGAGCTCCCAAATACTAGGTATAGATAAATAGAATACTAAACATAATGTTCTTATAATAACAGGGGAACTGCGCTACACTCTTACACAATGATAATTTGTGTAATATCTTAATGTCAAATAATTATAATAAGATAATAACCTGACATTATAATAACATATCCGACAATTCATGAGTGTCATATCTTAACACAATAGTAGCTTATTTTGAAAATATAAAGCCACATCCCCCCTGTTTTATTCTCACACTATCATGATCATAGAACCATATTTTGACATTATAACCATACTTATGATAGAAAATGTATTTTTCTATCAATATTTATAATGGCATATTGTGACACTATTGGGTTCAGATGGATAAAATCACATTTTAAATTGATTTTATCAAATCGTAATGTTTAGTGTTGTATTCGGACGCTATACTAGTATAAATTACTATATATTTTAATGACATAATCTGACATTTTAATGTTATATACTGCCATGAAAGTACATATTCTCAAAACCCACTACCCATATATATATATATGTTTTATTGTATGTCCATGCTATCTATATATTAACACGCAGTTACCTATTGTTTGGGCACAGGATTTCTACGTTATTACAGTGGTCAACTCCTTCATACTTGGCCAGATGGTATATGATGTCCTAATCTGTTGACAAATCAATTCTACTATTAAACTCATTCGATTATTAGTCTAATTTGTAAGTAAACGATGTTAAGCTCATGAATTCGGCCATTGCAACGCCGATTCTGTAGCCGCTGATCGGTGGCAATGTTGTAGGCCTGTGTTTCACTGCAATGCAGGGCCAAAGGGCAGTATCTGCTCACGTTTCAGGTTTGCAGATGTTGCCTTTTGTCTTTCAGGGTAGGCCCATAGTATATATTAGGACAGATTAGTATCCCATCTTAACGGAATTGTTTCAGTTTAAAACTAACATTAATAAACATATTTTAGATACCTATCTTTAGAAAATCGAAAAAAAACCATATTATCTAGTGATCATGACTCCAGAGTTTGACTGATGTCTCAAACAGGACGGAAGTTTTATTGGGACTTTTTTCTTATCTCATCACATAAAATTGCCATTAAGACAAGAGTAGGTCTATGCAGAATTGTTGCTTTTTGTTCAGAATATTACTAAAGTCTTACATTATCAAGAAATGGACGGGACTGAACATAAATGTATTGAATATCTCGGTATATATCTCAAAACAGTCGATAACGTTTACTTTGTCGGATTGTTCATTTTGTTAGGCTCCTTGTACCATCCGTCATCGAAAATAATTTACCAACACAACCGCAGTCAAAGTTTGTGCATCAATGTACCATAGCACGCCACCACACAATGCAACATGTCCAACCGATGCTAGTTGTGTGAATTATTCAAGGTTTTCCGTCGATGACAGAAAACAGCTGATCGGAAAGCGGCAATACGACCCTGTCACAGTGATTACATTATGCATAACAGCAGCCAAGCCACCATCCATCACGACCATAGCCCCATTGTCTGACTCTGAAAACTATAACCCTCATGATGCCTCGAATCAATTTTTTAAGTCTATGAAAACTTACTTATTTCCCTACAACCCCAAGCTTTCCAAACACAGATATTTATGAAATTGTTTTAACAACATGTGGCAAATGTATTCACTTTGAAATAAGGTAAAATGTGTCACTGACTTGTTGATTCACTTCAAGTCAAGAATTACGACAGCAATTCGTGGCTTGTTTATTCAGGCTTGAACGGGTTAATTAATATATCCCCGCGATACAAGTCAACATAAAAAGGTTCATTTTCCAACAGTTTTCATCTCGGTAGTTTCATGATATCATCAACTGCACACAGACAAGACACAGCTATAAACCCACCCAGTTTATCACAGTTTACCAGCATGACGCTCATTTTGAGGATTCTATGTTTGATCTTTGTGGTGGAGGGAGGTGTGAGTCACAAGGAGGAAGCTCTGACTGATTTCATTATTCATCAGTCTTATCCACCATGTTGTGACATGGACAGAACCAAAGAACTCAGATAAAGCACTATTTAACCTGGGAGGGGCCCTAAATTTCCACCAGCCTGTGTCTGGTATAGCAGCGCGCAGACTATGTATAATCAAGGTATTTACGTCAATTCGCTATTGTCTCCCTTCAGTACCCGTCAACATAAACAGGTTCACTTGGTGCCATTTTCAAAGATAATGTTGCTATCAGTCACACATAGACAAGTTATTCTTTGCTCTATATTTGTTCCCATCGCACAGCCTGGTAAGGGGTTTTGTCAAGTTAAAAAAAATCTAAAACTCCGAGAAAAACTCGGAAGTGGGTGGGTGTGTCAAGCCCCAACTCGAATTTTTTTTTTGAAATTTTGTGTTTTTTTTGTGTTGTTTTTATAGTTATATATAAGGTGGGTGGGTTGGTGGTGTCTGGCCAATCCGAGCTTATCTCGGATTTTTTTGACAAGACCCCTCACCCTGTGAGCGCTATGTGGGAATAGGGTCGTGTTTAATCTGTTTTATTAGCAGGTTAAATCACTGCCATTGGGAAAGTTAAACATCAAGTTGAGGAAATAGTTGCTGTCAAGTTAAACAAATATGTGTAGTTTTCACCACCTTGAATTTATGGTAACGAGACACAACTTCACGTGTATGAAAAATTAAATTAGATAATTTCTCAGGCAAATGGTTTATTATGCATATTAGATAAGAGTGCTCCAATTGCAATATACTGGTTCACTCTCCACTTCTTTTCCACATTTTTTGTGTACATGCCATTTTAAAATGTACATAGTAGATTATAAATTTTGTGATATGTAGGCCTACACATAAAATAAAATAACTGATAAATTGTCCATCATCTTTCTCCAGCTCCAAAACCAGAGATAAATAGCTACATTGTGTTCTGCAACATGTACAAAAAAAGGACACTAATTAAATTAAAACATCTGAACGCTTTAGTTGGGAATCATATAAAAGGACATACAACCAGCGCATGTGTAAATGACAAATATTAAAAAATTATGGAACTCTCAATTTTAACATTTAAACATAGGCCTACATGCATCACTGAATGAAAGTAATACTATTAACCTAGAATGCATCTGCTGACGTCAGCTCATATAGCCGTCGCGCAGCCAAAAATGCTACCTAGATAGATATTCAACACACTAGTATAAGTTAGGCGAGGCGGCTTGTCAGCTGCCAACACATGAGTAACGACAATGGAGCCCTCTGTCTCTAGTTATGCATGGCTGGTGACAGCTGAAATAGCCCTCTCACAGCTGATTTAAATTACACAGGTAGTTTAAGTCACAAAGGCTTCTGCTACAATCGACAATTTACACAAACACAAGCCAGGCCCCAGGTACATCGACTATTCACATCAAATAAATTTACCATAGTGAGATATAATTTATTCAGGTTCTTCATAATTATGTGCAAGCTACTAGCATCTCGAATAACAAAAGATAGTGTTCCACAAGCGAGCAATGCGGTAAAAATAACTGCATTGGAACTGAACAGAAGTAATTTGAATAGCATACAATTTTGAGCAGATCTGAGTCCATTATGCAGACAAACTAGCTCAACATTACCAAATAATCACAAGATCGTTTATCATAAAGGTAACTGTATAAAAACACAAGTCAATTCTTTATCAAAGGCAAAATAGATAATGCTCTGTAACTTTCAGGATAGGGTGGAACATATTCATTGAAAATGAATTTCGAAGCTTGACGTTCCACCAGTTCTGATTTGATTTTGTCTTTACCATGAGAGGGACTCCACATCGGACTACAGTACTCAGGAATACTTCTGACATGAGCCAAATATAATTGGCGTTTTACAACAAGGAGGCTGTTAAAACCAACAGAATGTTATATCATAAAATGTGCTTTTGATGAAACAGTTTTTACATTCTCACACCAAGATAATTTAGTAGTGATGGTTATTCCAAGATCAATAAATTAGAAACTCTGGATAATATATTCTTATCAATGGAGTAGTCAAACCCTATTTTTACTTAACGACATGTTGACATGAATTTGCATTTTGATATGTCTTATCAATGGAGTAGTCAAACCCTATTTTTACTTAACGACATGTTGACATGAATTTGCATTTTGATATGTTGAAATTCCTTTGATAAATTTTGCTTCACAGAAACAGTGCATTGAAATCATTCTGTAGAGAAGTACATCTTGTCTTGACTTTATCTTTCGATAAATTTTGTCATCATCACCCTATAATTTGATAAATGATGTGCAAACATCGCAGATATCCCCATGTATAACACAAATAATAATGGTCCAGTAATAGAACCTTGTGGTACACCTGATAATATATGTAAATGGTCCATGGGCCAGATATGAAAACCCTCCGCACCCCACCGCCCCCCCCCCCTGGGGATTTTTGAAGACAGTGATTTTTGGACACCTTGTCTTGCTTGAAACATTGAATAGATGTTTAAAATCAGACGTTGAATATTTGTTGTTTTCACGTTGGTTATATCGTAACCCGAATTCTACGTACACCCAACATTTTGATTTCAACGTTGAAGCAACAGTCAGTAATGTACGTAGAACAAACTATGTATTTACGTTAGTTATGTTGAGGCCAAAATTAAACATATAATAAAGGTATTGATCTAAACATAGATTAAACAGTCAGTATGAGACGTTGAAAATATATTGTTTTTACGTCGCTTATGTTGCAACCGAAATTCCACGTATAGACAACGTCTTCTTTAGACGTTTCAACTTTGTCAGTTAAGGACGTAGAAAAAAACGTTGTTTTTATGTCACCACAATCCAACGTTGAAACAATGTTGCAATGTTGCAATGTTGGCCGCTGGGATTATATCAGGATCGAAAGAGTACATGTTACTGATCATTTGGTCAAAAAATTGTAATTTCTTCCAAAACTGCACACACTCGCTCTATTTCGACCCCAACAGCCTGGACTATATACCATATTTAAGGTTTTCAAAGATAATGGTTGTTTCACCTGTTTTTCGATCGCCGACACTAAGCGCTTCATTGACTAAGTACAATACGACCATGTCATACTGATTACATTATGCATAACAGCAGCCAGGCTCCTAGCCATCACGACCATAGCGTCATTGTTTGTCGAGAATTGTGACATCAATTTGAGGCTTGTAAATTCAAGCATGAACAGTTTAATCAATATAGCCCCGTCATAAACGTCGTCAACATAAAGAGGTTCACTTTGCAACAGCTTCCATCTAGTTGATGATACCATCACCTACACACAGACACGTAACACAGCTAATAACACAACCAGACTAGTTATTATGGCTATTCAAGCTCAGTTTACCAGCATGACGCTTATTTGGAGAGTTCTATGTTTGATAATTTTAGTGGAGGGAATTGTGAATCATAAGAGGGAAGCTATGAGAGGTTTAATTCTCCATCAGTCTAATCCACCATGTCGTGACGTGGACACAAACAAACAACTTAAACCATGTACTCTGACCAATCAAGATGACTACATGAGACTGATGTCAGTAAACTCAGCTAATCCATCTCCTCCAGACCAGATCAGCTGTACAGATGGCTCTAACAACATGACATGTCTGCCCTTGTCTTTGCCTCCAGTGAACTATTTCTGTGCATGTGATGCTCAAAGGGGTGACTTAAATACAGGAATCGTGTGGAATGACAACTGGGAAGAAATCACTGAGTCAGGATTAGCCATCAAGCGTAGTGTGTGTGATGAACAAGCTGACTGGTGTCTAGATGCTATGTTCAAGAAAAACCTGGTGTATCTTGTCAAAACCTATGCTCCCCTGGACAGCCAGATATACACGTCTTCTTTGTATAGCTCTGATTATGAGGTGGGGAACGTTAGATTTGAATATAATGGCCGGTTCTGCGCATGGGCAAAAGCTAGCAAAGATGCCGCACCCTGGATCAAGTTTGACTTGCTACAAAGTCATGTAGCAGTTGGTGTTAAGATCGGAAAACGTTGTGATATGAAAGTTCAGTGTGTGACGTCATTCGACGTGGCTACGTCCCCCGATGACGTCACCTGGTCTTATATAGGTACTGACGTTCGGGTGGTGTATAAAGCTATCATCGCCACCTGGTGGTTTGACAGGGAAGTCTCAGCACGATACTGGAGAATCGAACCATTGAACTTCATCGAGTATCCTTCTATGCAGGTTGATTTCATTGGCTACATCTAAGGCTTGTAAGGGGCGTACCCAGGATCATTATAACACGAATCCACAATGACTGACCTGGATACATCTAAGGCTTATTATGGTGTTCAAGTTAATGAAGAGATTTAGAAGTTTGCTTATGCAAGACCTATGCTAGTATCTTCGGTGTTTAAAGGGACATGCCCAGGTCTAAAATCATAACAAAATCGGTGATATTATTTTAGCTTGATAATATGACCAAATGAAATAAATGGGGCTTAAAAAAATGCCACCTTTGCGCACATATAGGCTAAACTGGGCCAGGAGAAACTCCTGAGGATGGTGAGATGATTGAGATGACACTGTCCTCAA
Source organism: Flabesymbios commensalis (assembly GCA_964017125.1). Classification (NCBI taxonomy): domain Eukaryota; kingdom Metazoa; phylum Annelida; class Polychaeta; order Terebellida; family Flabelligeridae; genus Flabesymbios; species Flabesymbios commensalis. The sequence goes on along the minus strand of OZ024914.1, from coordinate 8,271,358 downwards.
GACACAGGATTCGAAATTCGAGCCCTGGCGGTCTGAGGCCGAGCACGCTACCTCTCGGTCACGGAGGCTCCCCACAATACTGACTTTCACACGTGGATGGGAAAGACACATTTTTTGTTTCTTTCAAACCGCCGAGACTGGGAACCGAACCCCGAACTCTGGCGTGAAAAGCAGTGGTGCTAAGTAATACCCTTACCCTGATAACATCGCAAGGCTCTGACACAGTGACCTCCATTTTTAAATGTAATAGTTCTAATACGATCAAAAGTTTACGCCTGCTGAAAATAGCCCAGTTTTCGTAGGCACTTGAAATATTCGTGTCAATTTCATAGCATCCGAGTTTTTCGGTAGGCGGCGCATGAGTCGTTTTAACACAGCTGGCTGTGGAAACAAAATGGTGGTCAGTGTGACTGGGCCTCGCGCAGTTAGGCGGCCCAGTCATACCGGGTACACTACCCTAGGGCCCCCGCCCAATAATATGACCATATGATGTAAACATGTACATAGACTAGAACTGCAAAAGTTTTTTAATTTTTGTGCTAGATATAAAGACGAAATTCCTGATTTCTAATTATTGACAACCATGTCAAAAATAGGAAATACGGAAATTTCGTCTCTATATCCAGCCTAACTGGTAAGTGCGCAGCACAGAAATTAAAAAAACTTTTGCAGTTCTAGTCTCTGGACATGTTTACATCATATTGTAAAATATTCCGATCTAATATAAATGAAAATTACAGCATGGTAAGCCCTGGGAAAGAAGGGTTGATTGTTTCGGCTGGTTTCTGCGACACGCGCACCGTGCACTGATACTGCGTGTCAGGATATCTGGATGTCCCGTTTCTAGTGGGGTATCCCGTACTGACGGCATAAGTGCCAGGCGTGAAAAATATATTCGTCCTCCAAATAGGTTTAGTCTGGTTGTAACGGTTTTAATAAATATCTATATAAAGGACTAATTGGTTTAAAGACAGGCCAGACCGCGGATAAGCTGGGCACAGGCCGTGAGTGTTATTACTCCCCAGGCAGACAACTATTAGCCGCAGCTTATATTAATAATGGACTGAGTAATCGGTTTGCCACACTTCCGTACGCTAGGTGTTAACTCTAGGTGTTAAAGTATATCACGGGTACGCAATGACTGTTAAGAAGCTTACATAACAAAATTTATCTGAATTATACGAGGGTCAAAAACAAACCCTCTCCGGACTGGTTAAGTAGAGAGAACAATATGATATTTGGTAACCATATTAATAAGAACACCTAGCCTACGGGAAGTAGTAACTATTATATAGAAAGGTATAAATATATATAATATATATACGATGTTATATCAGACTGTATATTTACTGTGAACGACATAGTGGATCTAAAGAAATGCCAAACTTATAAAAAGGAAAATGGAGATTATTGAGTCGTTGTAACAAATCCCGGCCTGAGTGGCAGGTGTAATAAATCCACAGCATAATCAAGGAAATATATGAGTATGTTTACCGACCCTACGACATTACACTAAATGACATTATGTTTTACCAGCCGTAAATTATGGCAAATTATGTTACGCGCAGCTGGCCCGATAGTAGGCCGGATATACCGATCCTATATAATGTACGAAACCACAATAAAATTTCAGTTTTCATTTTTGATCCAGAAAAGAGTGTTGTTTTATTCTCTCACCCAACGCAGCCTACCCACGAGTTGGGGGACCTGGACAAGCCCAGAACGTATTGGTAAAAAGGGCCAAGATCTTTATATTAAAGGGCCTAGAACTTTTCAGTGGCGAGCTTGCCAGGATTAAGGCTTTAGCGTGGGTGAGAGGATAATAACTACTTTATAAATTGATTAAAATAAGTGTTATACATTTTTTGGCTACTAAACTTAGAAAACAACTTCATACATTCATTTATCATGGATGCCTCACAATTTAACAAATACACTGATGGCCTGGCCCAAATGGAAGCACAAAGGATTGTTGAGAAGAAACAAGTGAGAATACAAGCTGCAATCTCGGAAAGACTAAAGGTCAGATAAAGCAGACAACCGTCTGTGACGGCAGTAACCCGTCGGCGGTTCGAATCTGGATTAAAGAGATTGAACTAGCACGGAAACTGCTGGCGTCCAAGCAAACCATCAGCTTGGCTTCAAGGACAGTTGCTGGTCCTTTAAGGCACGAACTAGAGAGGTTCATCTCGGAGTATATGACCACTCATTCCTCCGCCAGAGACGACGTTCCATGGGAGGCTGTAAAGGAACAAATATCTGCATCATTCCTGCATATTGATGAGGCAAGTGCATTGCGTGATGAGTTGGAAAAAACCAACCAAAGCGCATATGAACCGGAAGCTGGATATAACCGACGATTCCGGGAAGTGGCTGATGCAGCATATCCCACAGCAGACAGGAATGACGATCAGAACAGGATCTTGATTCGTGCCTATGCCCGAGGATTACGCAGTTCTGAATTGGCCAGAAAATTGGTAGAAGAAGGGGCGCCTTCTACGCTGGAGGAAGCTATAAAGCTGATTTCTGGCTACAGTGCCAGAAAAGATGCTTATGCTCGACTCAGCCGCACAGAGGAACCAATGGAGGTTGGTACTATTACACCCAAGACACCACTCCCCATTCGCCAAAGTGCTGTAAATCCTGATATATTCCAGAAATTACTGAAAAGCCAAGAGCAAATTGTAACAAAACTTGAGAAAATAGCACTCCAGAGCCGGCCCATGGCCCATCCTAAGACTAAACCAGTGGCCGCAGCTCCACAGTTCGCCAACCGCCGTCCTCGGAACGTTGCTACAACTGAGCCAAGATGGACCCCAGATGGACGACCTATTTGTCTCCATTGCCTTGCTCCTGGCCATATGCGCCGTGAGTGCCCTCAGCGCAGGCCTACGAACCAGGGAAACGAGTGGAGGTCGTAGGAGAGCTGATTTATCGCCCCGCAGTCACATTTTCGATCCAAGGAGTAAAAGTGACTGCGCTGGTTGACACAGGGGCGACATGCTCTCTCCTACGACTGGACATATTTCAAGAATTAGCAAATAAACGCCACCGCAGCCTTTACCTGAAGCCAGGACCGTCATTGTGTGGCATATCTGGCCAGTCCATTGACGTGAAAGGAGTCACTCAGATTAAAATTGACAATACCAGAACAGTGGTAAAAGTTGCTGTGGTTGGAAAAATAGACCACGAAATGATCCTAGGTGCAGATAACCTGCGGAAAGGACAACGAATTATAAATTTTCGAGATGATGAACTTTTCTGGCATAACAAAGTGTGGCCTCTTCATCGCATAGGAGGGCTCTATGTGGACAGTATCGGGCCACTTTTGCCAGAAACAGGAAGCCAAGCAGTGAATAAAATAGTACAAAGAAATTCTGACATTTTCTCAGCTAAAGGTGAGCATAATGGATGCTGTTCCATAGTCCCCATGACAATTAAAACCACTGGGCCACCCATCAGTTTGCCTGCATACCGTACTCCACTGGTGAAGAGGAAGCTCGTGGAAGAAGCAGTGGCCGACATGTTGGCCGAGGGGGTAATTCGGCCAAGCTCATCTCCCTACGCCAGCCCTGTCACTCTAGTTCCAAAGAAGGATGGGACAACGAGATTTTGTGTGGACTATAGAAAACTTAATAGTGTAACAGTGCGAGACCAATATCCACTCCCACAGATTCAAGACATTTTCGACCAGATAGGGGGCAGCACCATCTTCAGCACTTTGGATTTAAAGGCCGGGTACTGGCAGCTGCCAATGGAGGAAGAGTCAATAGCAAAAACCGCTTTTCGATGTCATATGGGCCACTATGAGTTTCTGAGGATGCCATTTGGCCTTACCAATGCGCCTAGTGTGTTTCAGCGTACAATGGATAAAGTACTGGCTAGCTTGATTGGAAAGTGTGTGATGGTCTACATTGACGATATTGTTATCTACAGTGAAAATATGGATGATCATCTAGCCCATATTCAACTGGTTTTTGACTGTTTACGAAAAGCCGGTCTACGGTTAAAACCAACAAAGTGTTCTTTCGGACTACCCAGTGTGAAGCTATTAGGATATATTGTGAATAAGGATGGAATTGCAGCAGACCCGGAAAAAATACAAGCCATACAAAATTTGGCGCCACCCACTGACATCAAAGGGGTAAGATCATTTTTAGGTATGACAGGTTTCTATCGGCAGTGTATGTCTAATTATGCCGCAGTGGCTGAACCCCTAGAAACACTTAAACGCAAACATGCCCACTTCCAATGGGGCGCACCACAACAAAATGCTTTTGAACAATTAAAAGGACTCTTAACCTCTTCTAGTGTGATGGCTGCACCCAAAATTAACCACCCCTATAAACTTTACACTGATGCTTGTGAATATGCTGTTGGGGCAATCTTGGTCCAAGAAGATGAAAAAGGAGTTGAGAGGGTGATACAATACATTTCTCATTCTCTATCCACGACCCAACGAAAATGGGCCACTATTGAAAAAGAAGCCTTTGCTGTACTCTATGCCATTAACAAGTTACGACCCTACCTATATGGGGCAAAATTCACTGTATTCACAGACCACAAACCCCTCACCTCCCTCTTCACAAAGGACATGCAAAATACAAAAATACAGCGATGGGGTGTGCTATTAGCTGAATATGGAGCTCAAATTAAATATCGGGCTGGCAAAAACAATATTCGTGCAGATATGTTATCTCGGATACCACCACAAAGGGAAATAGCAACTTTTGATTGTGACCAATGGGTGGACCCTGCAGCCATACCAGATCAGAGAATTGAGGAGCAGCTGCCCCTCCTTCAGGATGGATTCGATATGACTATCATAGTTAGAGATCAAGAACAGGAGTTTGCTGAATTACGTAAACGGGCCGATAATGATGATGAGGAAAACAGTTATATCTTGATAAACAATGCCTTATATAGTGTGAGAAAACCTACCCCCTACTCAGCTGACTACCCCCGATTAGTCCTTCCCTCAGCCCATCAGAATACTGTCATTGATCGCGCTCACAAAGAAGTTGGACATATGGCTACTGAAAAAACTCTAGATCGTCTGCGAGAAGCATATGTGTGGCCTAGCATGAGAAAGACAATCCGGGAGCGATTGAGATTGTGCCCTGTATGCCAGGTGCACCAACGTCGATCAGACCATGTACCTATGGGGGAAATGCCTCTCGCACAATACCCTATGCAAATAGTAGGGGCCGATTTAATTGGACCATTCGTCCCCTCCCTCTCTGGCAATAAATACGTTCTAACAATTATCGACCACTGCACTGGTTGGGTTGAAGCATTTCCCCTTCCACATAAATCAAATGAAAGTGTCTGGAATGCATGGGCCACTCAGTTTGTACCACGACACGGAGTTCCAGAGCTCCTAATCACTGACAATGGCCAAGAACTTTGCGCCAAAGCTTGGGTGGATTATCTGAAGAAATTAGGAGTTATTCACCACCGCACATCCCCTGTACATCCACAGTCCAATGGGCGAGTAGAACGATTTAATCGTACTTTGAAAGAAATGTTAGCAAAAACTGTCAATAATTATACCCCAAATTGGGAAAATAAACTCGGTGACTGTCTGGCCGCCTACCGTAACAGTGTGAGTTCGGTAACTGGCTACACCCCCTTCTTTCTACTCTATGGACGTCGTGGTCGGCTGCCCCTGACCAGATTGCTAACTGTAAAAAGAGACAATTATTTTGGAAATAGACTAGATGATCTGGCTATAGCACTAAAAGTGGCCAGGCAAGCTACGACAGACAGTCGGAGGTACAATAGGGAGAGACTGGCACGGCGGGCTAATTGTGATGATGTAAAAGTAGGTGACACAGTGGTAGTGAAAGCAGAAGAAAGAGTAACTCTTACAAGTCGTTGGGACCCTATGTGGGAGGTCACTAGAGTGCGGGGACCCGTAGTGTGGATCCGCCAACAACAGACAAGTAAAACAAAAGTGCTAAATAGGGAGAAGGTGCGAATAGTCGACCCTGACATGGCATGGGAGGATATCAATCCACGCCCAGTACGAGATCAGCGCCGTCGCGCAGCTATTCCGGCACCAATAGACAGGTCAGTCACCACGCATGATCCCCCGGCCGACCAACCGGCTGTGGCACCTCCCCTTCAGACCAACATTCAACCGCCAATCAGCAGGACACCCCCTCCTACTCCACCACCGACACGCCCAGAAGCTGCACAGTCAGATGAACCTGAGCCAATGGTTCCAGAGGAGGGCCTTCGAAGTGAACGGAGCCCCTCCCTCGAGCCCATGGAGACCCAGGAACCGGTTGCACAAACAAGTCAGAAGGGCGTGAACCAATCACTTTCAACCCCCCATTTTACTTCGCCGCAGGGACTCAGAACCAGATTTATAAAGCAAGCACCGCACTGGGCACTGAATTCGCAGGACGACAACCAACCTTCTCTGATTGCTGAGCCTGCAGTATCCCCAGTCCGATTAAGCCGCCGAAGGAACCGCTGGGTCGTACGACGTCAGCCAGCTGAAACTATTGCAGACACAGCTGGGCCAGTGAAACGCCAAGCTTTTTCTCCTCCCAGCCCACAGATTATTAAGAAAGGAAAATGCGAGGCTATTGCACTGGTATCCTACTTTACTATGGCTGGAGCCTAATAATGTCTCCTACGCTCGCGCATCTGCATGAAAATGAACCGCACCCACTCCAAGATGGATTATTGATTTCTACACCGGAAGACATACGGGCCCAGGTGGCCACTTGGACCGTACTAGTGATAATTGAATCACCCACTCCACCGCAAGGTATTTCTGAAAAATTGACAAATTTTAAACATGTATTGGAACTTTTATATCACCATCGTCCACCGTCAAACACAACACGCATGATTTGGGATCAACATATAACAGATATGGAAGATGCTCTGACCTCTTCACATTCTGCACCCAGAGTCCGGAGAAGGAGAGGGTTATTGAACATTGTAGGTGAGATAAGTTCTAAGCTTTTTGGTACAGCTACACAAAGTGAAGTTGAAGAATGCGAGCGACACATAAATTCAGCCATGAAATTGGAATCTCAAATTGTGCACACCACGAATGATTTGATAACGGTTGTAAATCAAACACATAGTGAAGTGAGGCGAAACATGCAGCACATTCGTGACATGGAACATTATATGGGTAAGCTGTACACAGAAACCACGAGACTGGGGAAAATAGCCAGTGGAAACAATGGAAGAATCACAGAATTGCAGGATGATGCGCGAGTCGATCGCATATTGGCCGCCTTAGGGAGTGTACAGTACCTTTGGCAGCGCCAATGCGATCGATATCAGCGGCAACGAGCATCCCTTGAACTTGGCTGGCTCACAGAGGAAATTCTCCCACTACAGGATCTGGTACAGATCCTGGAAAACAGCCGTGAATTGGGACATTTTGGACCACGTAGTGAGTGGTACTATGAACATATCCAAATCCACCCTATGTGGGAGGATCAGAACAAATTAGTTTTCAAGGCAGAATTACCTTTAGTGGATGGAACAGAATACCTGAGGTACCGGATCTCTAGTTGGCCAGTCCCCCGCAATACTTCTGACTACACACTTCAGATACAGGTACCATCAGCAGTGGCGATAGACACACGTCACGGAGGTATTTTCGAACCTCACACCTGCATCGGAAATCAGCCAGGTATATGCAGAACTGGGCCAATCTATGGAGCAGGACGATTACTGTGTGCACGCAGTATTCTGAACGGTGACTCGAATCATTATCAAAGTTGTGCTGTAACGGTTACCAGAGTGGATGCCCCAATTGGGACAGTAAAAGAAGTTACACCCACTATCTTCGTGCTCCTCAGTTTTGGGGAGACGTACAGTGTTCACTGTCCAAAGAAACCAGAGAGAGCCAATTATCTCCCGCTGGGAATATACACTTTGCGCGTAGCTGCTACTTGTCAGGTACGGGGCAAAGAATGGCTTCTCTCAGGTACAGTCCGTTATAATTCAACATTAAAATATGTAAATCCCTTTCTTTCTGTAGATACACTAAATTTACCTCAGCTTCTTCCGGACGAGTTGGTGAGACAGCAACTGGAACGCCCAGAATGGAAACACCTACCTGCAATAACGGACCTAACTATCCAAAAACTGAAGCTACCCCCAAAAGTAAGTCATCCAGGATGGAATACAGGGCCTGATCATCCCTACCATTCTGGGTGGATTACGGCCGGGGTCAGCATTACATTTTCAGTGGGGGTGACAATATGCATATCGAGAAAATGGGGGAATACTCGATGGTGCAAGAAAACTGACACAATCCCAAAGTCGCGAGATGCGGAGACAGCGTCTGAGCTGCAATCATTAGGGCCCACATGGGTGGCCCTCACTCAGCCTGCCTCTCCATCTCCAGGGGGAACTGCTGAGTCCTCTAACTGAGAGTGCTTAAAAGATTATTGTACACGTTGTTTAAAGTTTACATACATGGGACAATGCAATGTTAACCTGCACAGGTATCGATACGATGCAAGCATAATTATGCAATTTGAATAAGTTGTTGAAATGTAAAGTGACTTTTGTGGTTAAGCTTGATAACATAAATGTTTTAGTCATAGAGATGAATTTATGGTAAAAAGGTGTATCTAAGGGTATACACTTACATACACCTTTTCACGTTAGAGGGGGGCGAATGTAAAATATTCCGATCTAATATAAATGAAAATTACAGCATGGTAAGCCCTGGGAAAGAAGGGTTGATTGTTTTGGCTGGTTTCTGCGACACGCGCACCGTGCACTGATACTGCGTGTCAGGATATCTGGATGTCCCGTTTCTAGTGGGGTATCCCGTACTGACGGCATAAGTGCCAGGCGTGAAAAATATATTCGTCCTCCAAATAGGTTTAGTCTGGTTGTAACGGTTTTAATAAATATCTATATAAAGGACTAATTGGTTTAAAGACAGGCCAGACCGCGGATAAGCTGGGCACAGGCCGTGAGTGTTATTACTCCCCAGGCAGACAACTATTAGCCGCAGCTTAAATTAATAATGGACTGAGTAATCGGTTTGCCACACTTCCGTACGCTAGGTGTTAACTCTAGGTGTTAAAGTATATCACGGGTACGCAATGACTGTTAAGAAGCTTACATAACAAAATTTATCTGAATTATACGAGGGTCAAAAACAAACCCTCTCCGGACTGGTTAAGTAGAGAGAACAATATGATATTTGGTAACCATATTAATAAGAACACCTAGCCTACGGGAAGTAGTAACTATTATATAGAAAGGTATAAATATATATAATATATATACGATGTTATATCAGACTGTATATTTACTGTGAACGACATAGTGGATCTAAAGAAATGCCAAACTTATAAAAAGGAAAATGGAGATTATTGAGTTGTTGTAACAAAGCCCGGCCTGAGTGGCAGGTGTAATAAATCCACAGCATAATCAAGGAAATATATGAGTATGTTTACCGACCCTACGACATTACACTAAATGACATTATGTTTTACCAGCCGTAAATTATGGCGAATTATGTTACGCGCAGCTGGCCCGATAGTAGGCCGGATATACCGATACTATATAATGTACGAAACCACAATAAAATTTCAGTTTTCATTTTTGATCCAGAAAAGAGTGTTGTTTTATTCTCTCACCCAACGCAGCCTACCCACGAGTTGGGGGACCTGGACAAGCCCAGAACGTATTGGTAAAAAGGGCCAAGATCTTTATATTAAAGGGCCTAGAACTTTTCAATATGGTCATATTATTAAGCTAAAATAAAATCACCGATTTTTGGATGATTTTAGACCTGGGCATGTCTCCTTAAGTTATTGTATATATTTAGAAGATTTGCTTATCCAATACATATGCCAGTATCTATGGTATTTAAGTAATTGTACAGATTTAGAAGGTTACAAATGCAACAAGACCTATGTTATTATCTATGATATTTAAGTTTTTGTATATATTTAGAAGGCTGCTTATGCAAGATCTATGATCGTATCTATGGTATTTAAGTTATTGTATATATTTAGAAAGTTGCCTATGCAAGACCTATGCTAGTATCTATGGTATCTAGGCTATTATATAGAATTAGAAGGTTGCTTATGCAAGACATATGTTAATGTCTATGGTGTTTTATTATTATTATTGTTATTGTTGTTATCATTCATATAAAAATAAAAAGTATATGGGAATTTGTCAGAAAACCACATCATATTAAATAAATTTTTGGTTTATATGATATATGTGATTGATGATGCGAACCATAACATTGTCACAAACTACTTCGTCCTCTTGGGTCTGAAGGGGTGTATTTGTCACTGTGTGAAGTTGCAAATACACGCTTTCATAGCTAAGGAGCCGACTTATTTCTAATATTTAATTTCAAGACATGAAATGTTCAAACGGTGTTGTAACACTGCATAAATGTCAGCGTATTGTTAAATACATGGTGTTTGAAGCGTAATATGCAAACTCAATAAAATGCACTTTAACATGAAAGGGGCTCACATAATGCACTTTTCAACCTGTGAGGGGCTCCAATAAAACACTATTTAACCTGGGAAGGACCACAAATAAAACACTGTTTACCTGAGAAAGACACCCAATAAAGCACTCTTTAACATGGAGAATGCCCCCAGTCTTTAACCTTGGAGGGGTCTCAATAAAGCACTCTTTAGCCTGGGAGAATAAAACACTGTTTAACCTGGGAGGGTCGCCCAATAAAGCACTCTAAAATGTCTGTAATCTGGGAGGGGCATCACATAGAGCGCTCTAAAATCTTTTTAACGAAGGAAGTGGTCAAATAAAGCACTAGAACGTTTCTTAGAATGGGGGAGCCACCCAATAAAGTAGTCTTTACCCTGGGAGCGGCCCTCAATAAAGCACTCTTTAACTTGGAAGGGGACCCCAATAAAGCACTCTATAACTTGAGAGGGGACCCCAATTATGCAGTCTTTAACCAGAAATACCCAATGAAGCATTCTATATTCTGGGAGGGGTCCCGTATAAGGCACACTTTAACATGAGAGGGTGCCCCCAATAAAGTACAAGTACGACACTATCAGACAGCAATGGACAGTATGGCTTGATACGTGGCAGAAAAGTTATAGTTGAAGAGATACATTTACGTAGCTTGGTAGAGCATACACGTTGTGGAGAGTGTGGATCAGGTATTGTGAAATAATCTAAAGAAAAACAAAGTTATATCATGTAGATCAATGGCATAAGAAAAAAAATAAATGGACACTTTACAGAAACAATTCAACTTGTTGTATTTTTTCCGGTTTGATTTCAACTCAAATAAGACACTACCAGACAGCAATGCAGAGTATGAGTTGATACATGAAAGGAAAGTTATAGTGGAAAAGATACATATAAGTAGCTTGGTAGAGCATACACGCTGTGGATAGTGTGGGTCAGGTATTGTGAAAGAATCTACAGAAAGTCATTATATACCTGTTGGTGTGAAATATACGTATATATGCCCAGGATATAATGAAAAAAATGAGGTTTATTATGCCACATTTGTGCAGATATAGGTTAAACTGGGCCAGGAGAGCCTCCAACAATTGGTCAGATCAACAAGGGGTCTTTTCAACAGGGGGTCAGGTCAACAGGAGGCCAGGTCAACAGGAGGTCAGGTCGACAAGAGTTCAGGTCAACAAGAGGTCAGGTCAACAAGAGGTCAGGTCAACAAGGGGTCAGGACAGCAGGAGGTCAGGTCGACAAGAGGTCAGGCCAACAAGAGGCCAGGTCAACCCGAGGGATTTGTCTGTGGGGAATTGAAATCCAATTCCAGCAAGTTCAGACTAAGAATATCCATATCGATGACGGATGAATAATGTACAAAAAAGCAGTGTAATCATTATAAACTCTTGCAGGGGGATTGCTGAAATGCATTATTTTAAATAACAAATTAACACAATTTATAATCTGAAATTTTGTGTACATTTATGTAAACGTTTCTGAAATTAATAAAAATGACTAGGTCGAACGACGTGTGTTCAACACAATCTAGTATATGAGGTTGATATGATTACAACTGATAGATTATTCAGATTTTCATAGATTCGTCTACATTCGTTTTTGATACTTCATAATAATGGCCTAGCATAGTCGATTGAACAAATTCTGACTAAACAGGCCTTCTGATTAACAAACCTTCTGAATAAACGACCTTCATTCATTGAAGGGACTGTCCCAGGCTGAAATCATAAAAAAATCGGTGATTTTATTTTGGCTTCTTAATATGACCATATGATGTAAACATGTTCATAGACTAGAACTGCAAAAGTTTTATTATTTTTTGTGCTGCGCATTCACCAGTTAGGCTAGATATAGAGACGAAATTCCGTATTCATATTTTTGCAGTTCTAGTCTATGGACATGTTTACATCATATTATAATTGTAATCCGTATCATATCCGGATTACTATGCGGATCCTGCGTCCGCATTGTAACCCGGATCATCCCCGGATTACAATGCGGATCCTGCGTCCGCATTGTAATCCGGATCATCCCCGGATTACAATTCAGATCCTGCGTCCGCATTGTAATCCGGATCATCCCCGGATTACAATGCAGATCCTGCGTCCGCATTGTAATCCAGATCATCCCTGGATTACAATGCAGATCCTGCGTCCGCATTGTAATCCGGATCATCTCCGGATTCCAATTCGGATCCTGGATCATTCCTAGATTACAATGCGGATCCTGCGTCCGCATTGTGATCCGGATCATCGCCAGATTACAATGCAGATCCTGCGTCCGCATTGTAATCCGGATCATCCCCAGATTACAATGCAGATCTTGCGTCCGCATTGTAATCCGAATCATCGCCGGATTACAATGCAGATCCTGCGTCCGCATTGTGATCCGGATCATCCCCAGATTACAATGCAGATCTTGCGTCCGCATTGTAATCCGGATCATCGCCGGATTACAATGCAGATCCTGCGTCCGCATTGTGATCCGGATCATCCCCAGATTACAATGCAGATCTTGCGTCCGCATTGTAATCCGGATCATCGCCGGATTACAATGCAGATCCTGCGTCCGCATTGTAATCCGGATCATATTATTATAATGCGGATCATCTCCGGATTAAAATACAGATCCTGCATTGTAATCTGCTACTGAAAGTACATAGGCCTAACGATATCATTATAAGTATTGACAAGTGTGATGTTACAGCTCTGACTCTGCTTGACTTGACGGCTGTTTTCGACAGCATTGACCATGCTATATTAACCTGTTAACACATAGACTCTCAGGTTGGTATGGAATATCTGGACAGGCTTATATTTGAGTGTGCCACTTGCTGCTATAATAAATGGGCCATTGGCAACGAGAGTAACAAGATTCTGAAGGATTAACTTACGCTAGTTTTAGCATGTTTAGTGGTGAATTTAAATATTTGGTATCGATGTACAGTGCCTTTCAGTGAAACTTACAAATCAATATTTAAAAAACTCATACGGATATTATTTAGACAAGAAAAAAACAGTCAGTGATGTACTGCACTAGGTTACGCAATCAGAGAGACGTCCTCTCCGTAGCTGGGCTTATGGTTACGTAATGTGTAGGCGCCTCCAGACGGTATGATTGCAGCGCGCCTGAGAAACACGTAATTCGGCCGGCATTGGATGTATACCCACTGTGCGATAGATTTTGACCCAATGCTGTTTTATTGTCCCGCCAGCATTGCAGACTTGGGAACAACGTTAAGTCGACGTTGCTTCAATGTAGCGTGTTTGTAAGGAAAAGAAACAACCATTGTCAACGCTGACGTTGCAGCTTTGATCTCAGAAGGCGACATCCCAGCAAACAAGAAACAATGATGGGTCAATGTTGGGCCAGCGTCATAGACGGTGGCCCAACATTGATTCAGTATTGGGTAAATAAGTTCTGTTTGTAGGGATGCGACACGGGAATTAGCGTTTGTGGTCTAGGGTTCGTATTTATATTATTTAAAAGTCTGCCGTTGTGTTCTTCTTTTCCCAGTTTATAACAAATACTAATTTTCTTCTAAATTGAATTTGACAAGATCATTTATTAGCGGCAGTGTAGGCCTATTTCTTTATCTAATAATAAATTATATTTGATAAGAAATTAAATTAGATAAGAAATTATATTAGATATAATAACCGAGGATACCAACCTCAAAGGGTTCATCAGCTTCAGTGTGTGTGTGTACATGTGAAAACCACATGAGTTAATTTATGCAATAAACCACTTATATTCCCACTCACAGATTTCACTTAAAAACATAAAATACGTAATTTTTAATATCAATTATATCTTTAAAATAAAAATAAAATGACATCGTGCGTGATATTAAATTAATATTGTTAATGTAAATAAAGCAAACATAGGGATCAGGGGTCTGAATTAAGAAATGTATGAAATGGCAGCCGTCCAATATTGCCCATTATTGCCCATTAAAATCCGTATTTATCCATATTGCCCATTATTGCCCGGGTGGGCCGGGTAATATTAATATTACCCGGGTTTCTTATGCCATTGATCTACATGACACAACTTTGTTTTTCTTTAGATTATTTCACAATACCTGATCCACACTCTCCACAACGTGTATGTTCTACCAAGCTACGTAAATGTATCTCTTCAACTATAACTTTTCTGCCACGTATCAAACCATACTGTCCATTGCTGTCTGATAGTGTCGTATTTGTACTTTATTGGGGGCACCCTCTCATGTTAAAGTGTGCTTTATACGGGACCCCTCCCAGAATATAGAATGCTTCATTGGGTGTTTCTGGTTAAAGACTGCATTATTGGGGTCCCCTCTCAAGTTATAGAGTGCTTTATTGGGGTCCCCTTCCAAGTTAAAGAGTGCTTTATTGAGGGCCGCTCCCAGGGTAAAGACTACTTGATTGGGTGGCTCCCCCATGCTAAGAAACGTTCTAGTGCTTTATTTGATCCCCTCCTTCGTTAAAAAGACTTTAGAGTGCTCTATGTGATGTCCCTCCAAGATTAAAGACATTTTAGCGTGCTTTGTTGGGTGACCCTCCCAGGTTAAACAGTGTTTTATTCTCCCTGGTTAAAGAGTGCTTTATTGAGACCCCTCCAAGGTTAAAGACTGGGGGCATACTTCATGTTAAAGAGTGCTTTATTGGGTGTCTTTCTCAGGTAAACAGTGTTTTATTTGTGGTCCTTCCCAGGTTAAATAGTGTTTTATTGGAGCCCCTCACAGGTTGAAGAGTGCATTATGTGAACCCCTTTCATGTTAAAGAGCATTTCATTGAATTTGCATATTACGCTTCAAACACCATGTATTTAACAATACGCTGACATTTATGCAGTGTTACAACACCGTTAGAACATTTCATGTCTTGAAATTAAATATTAGAAATAAGTCGGCTCCTTAGATATGAAAGCGTGTATTTGCACGGTGACAAATACACCCCTTCAGACCCAAGGGGACGAAGTAGTTTGTGACAATGTTATGGTTCGCATCATCAATCACATATATCATATAAACCAAATATTTATTTAACAAATTTGATGTGGATTTCTGACAAATTCCCATATACTTTTTATTTTTATATGAATGATAACAACAATAATAATAATAAAACACCATAGACATTAACATAGGTCTTGCATAAGCAAACTTCTAATTCTATATAATAACGTAAATACCATAGATACTAGCATAGGTCTTGCATAGGCAACTTTCTAAATATATACAATAACTTAAATACCATAGATACGATCATAGGTCTTGCATAAGCAGCCTTCTAAATATATACAAAAACTTAAATATCATAGATAATAACATAGGTCTTGTTGCATTTGTAACCTTCTAAATCTGTACAATTACTTAAATACCATAGATACTGGCATATGTATTGGATAAGCAAATCTTCTAAATATATACAATGACTTAAGGAGACATGCCCAGGTCTAAAATCATCCAACAATCGGTGATTTTATTTTAGCTTAATAATATGACCATATGATGTAAACATGTCCAGAGACTAGAACTGCAAAAGTTTTTTTAATTTCTGTGCTGCGCACTTACCAGTTAGGCTGGATATAGAGACGAAATTTCCGTATTTCCTATTTTTGACATGGTTGTCAATAATTAGAAATCAGGAATTTCGTCTTTATATCTAGCCTAACTGGTGTATGCGCAGCACAAAAATTAAAAAACTTTTGCAGTTCTAGTCTATGTACATGTTTACATCATATGGTCATATTATTGGGCGGGGGCCCTAGAGTAGTGTATCCGGTATGACTGGGCCGCCTAACTGCGCGAGGTTGTTATCAGGGTAAGGGTAGTGTTTAGCACCACTGCTTTTCACGCCAGAGTTCGGGGTTCGGTTTCCAGTCTCGGCGGTTTGAAAGAAACAAAAAATGTGTCTTTCCCATCCACGTGTGAAAGTCAGTATTGTGGGGAGCCTCTGTGACCGAGAGGTAGCGTGCTCGGCCTCAGACCGCCAGGGCTCGAATTTCGAATCCTGTGTCTTGAGGACAGTGTCATCTCAATCATCTCACCATCCTCAGGAGTTTCTCCTGGCCCAGTTTAGCCTATATGTGCGCAAAGGTGGCATTTTTTTTTAAGCCCCATTTATTTCATTTGGTCATATTATCAAGCTAAAATAAAATCACCGATTTTGTTATGAATTTAGACCTGGGCATGTCCCTTTAAACACCGAAGATACTAGCATAGGTCTTGCATAAGCAGACAGACAGACAGACAGACAGATATTTTATTGACAGAAATAAAATTCATTACAGACTTATTTGTCATAGTAATAAGAGAGATATATGTACATGTATATACAAGAATGTTAGTTTGTTAAAATCATATGAGTCAATATACATAGTATGATAAACAACTAAAATCATGTTAGGTGGCATTGCCATAATAAAAACTGGGTATTTCGGTGATACAAATGACTACTTCTTAAAATAAAATTAAAAGGCATAGCCAAGATAACATGGGGGTCTATCATTTTGCTTCCCGCACCAAAACCAGAGATAAAATAGCTACCTTCTAAATCTCTTCAATAACTTGAACACCATAATAAGCCTTAGATGTATCCAGGTCAGTCATTGTGGGTTCGTGTTATAATGATCCTGGATACGCCCCTTACAAGCCTTAGATGTAGCCAATGAAATCAACCTGCATAGAAGGATAATCGATGAAGGTCAATGGTTCGATTCTCCAGTATCGTGCTGAGACTTCCCTGTCAAACCACCAGGTGGCGATGATAGTTTTATACACCGCCTGTACGTCAGTACCTATATAAGACCAGGTGACGTCATCGGGGGACGTAGCCACGTCGAATGACGTCACATACTGAACTTTTTTATCACAACGTTTTCCGATCTTAACACCAACTGCTACATGACTTTGTAGCAAGTCAAACTTGACCCAGGGTGCGGCATCTTTGCTAGCTTTT
This sequence comes from Flabesymbios commensalis, assembly GCA_964017125.1. Lineage (NCBI taxonomy): Eukaryota > Metazoa > Annelida > Polychaeta > Terebellida > Flabelligeridae > Flabesymbios > Flabesymbios commensalis. The sequence continues at coordinate 8,253,935 of OZ024914.1, read as the reverse complement.
GCCCATGCGCAGAACCGGCCTTTATATTCAAATCTAACGTTCCCCACTTCATAATCAGAGCTATACAAAGAAGACGTGTATATCTGGCTGTCCAGGGGAGCATAGGTTTTGACAAGATACACCAGGTTTTTCTTGAACATTCCATCTAGACACCAGCCAGCTTGTGCATCACACACACTACGCTTGATGGCTAATCCTGACTCAGTGATTTCTTCCCAGTTGTCATTCCACACGATTCCTGTATTTAAGTCACCCCTTCGAGCATCACATGCACAGAAATAGCTTACTGGAGGCAAAGACAAGGGCAGACATGTCATGTTGTTAGAGCCATCCTTACAGCTGATCTGGTCTGGAGGAGATGGATTAGCTGAGTTTACTGACATCAGTCTCATATAGTCATCTTGATTGGTCAGAGTACATGGTTTAAGTTCTTTGTTTGTGTCCACGTCACGACATGGTGGATTAGACTGATGAAGAATAAAACCTCTTATAGCTTCCCTCTTATGACTCACAATTCCCTCCACCACAATTATCAAACATAGAACTCTCCAAATAAGCGTCATGCTGGTAAACTGAGCTTGAATAGCCATAATAACTAGTCTGGTTGTGTTATTAGCTGTGTTACGTGTCTGTGTGTAGGTGATGGTATCATCAACTAGATGGAAGCTGCTGCAAAGTGAACCTGTTTATGTTGACGACGTTTATGACGAGGCTATATTGATTAACCTGTTAAAACTTGAATTTACAAACCTCAAATTGATGTCGCAATTCTCGACAAACAATGACGCTATGGACGTGATGTCTAGGAGCCTGGCTGCTGTTATGCATAATGTAATCATTATGACATGGTCGTATTGTACTTAGACAATGAAGCGCTTAGTGTCGTCGATCGAAAAACAGGTGAAACAACCATTATCTTTGAAAACCTTAAATATGGTATATAGTCCAGGCTGTTAGGGTCGAAATAGAGCGAGTGTGTGCACTTTGGGATGAAATTATATTTTTTTGCCCAGATGATCAGTAACATGTACTCTTTCGATCCTGATATAATGCAGTCAATTCTGACACCTAATTAACATCTAATTAGTATCCATAATTAGCAAAACCACGAAAAAGTACGAAAAAAATATTATCTGAAGAATCGGTAGATCGATTTGAATGATCTTTGGTTGTGTTATTTATTCAGCGTGGAGCCTACACGATAAAAATATTCCTCAGATGATTAGTGGTCAAGGTCACTTGATGTGGCTTAGTCAAGGTCAGATGTGAGCAAAGTTTAAAAATTCTGAACAAAGGGTCATATTAAATGTTTCAACAAAGTATATATAATTATTTCACATTAAAAATCGTTATGCGCCAATCTAACAGCTTTAATTTGATGGCATAATGTAATCGGTATCTCCAAAACCGTGATCTACTTATGGGTTAGCTATACCACAGATGCCTCATGTATGGATTGTCATCTGAGGATTTATTATGTCTATTTCATTTAGTTTTTTTTTAAACATTTCTAATAATTTTCCACATCTTATGCACTATTTCATATAACATAAAGGTCAAGGTTAAGCAAACATCAAGGTCAAAATTAAAGTGAAATTAGGAATAGATTTGAGACCAGATGAATTCCTTTTCGTTGTGCTTCCTTCTGACACACGAAAATAATCAATTTGTCATTTTTTATTATATGACCGGGTCAGTGACTCAGTGTCAATGTAAAACTGAAATTTAGTTTAAGCAATTGATATATTAGATACTTGTGGGGCTTACGTCCATGTCAAAATGTCACATATTTTGAACCTCATTTGTCAAACACAATCAATGATGCATAAAACCTTTATTAGAAAGCATTATTCTGCTAGAACTTCTGACTTCGACGTTTTCTCCTTTGTCTTGGACGAGGGTGGCGGGGTAACAGAACGTCAATAGCATGCCCCCACATACTCATAGAGTGAAGTGCAAAATAATCCATGTTAATAATAAGAACACATACATCAAACAACACTGGCCTGCAATAGTCAAAACTGATTTTAAATTCGTAGGTTTTGATTTGTCAGTATCACTCTTAATTAGGTGTGAGAGCTCCTCCCACATAGGCCTATCGAGATGTTAGGTCAGCAAGAGATCGAAAAGGGATAAAGGTTTATAGTATTTGCCATGCCAGTGTCAAGGTTACACAAACTGAATATAACACCACGGCCACACACCCTGGACTGCGATGGCGAAATAAACAGAGACACTCCGGATGAGATTGTTTTACATTATTGAATGATGACACGGTTTTGAATAAAGAGATACAGCAAATTCTTCGATGATTATGGTGTCATCAATGGACACTGAGCCAAGTGCTACATCATTTTTTACATACGGGACTGCAGAGGGATGTGGTGGGGTGAAATGAACTGATCATTTTTATTATGCTGATATTTTATCCATCCTGCCATGAAAGAGGTTTTGTCATATCCTATATAATAACATGGAATGTGGAGAAAATACGCATCATGGGAGATGACATATCCTGACATATGTCATGTAATGCAAGGTAGCGGAAAGTCGAGTCCACTCCAAGCGTTACATGCAGCTTGTCAGAGTTGACCACTGTTCATTTTTCATTAAAAGTAATAATACGTTTTTTCAAATAATGATTAGAGCTAGAGAAGCTAAGGTTTAAAAAAAAATGGTTTAATTACACTGAAATGTATCCCAGTTTCTATGAAGATTGTCTTTTGTATGGGTGTTAGCTTGGTCCGCACACCAATCCTTGGTGAGAAAGGGGTGTAGCCATGACACTTCACTCAGTATCTCTAACAACACCATCACACTTTATAGAAGAGAGTTCTCGCTCAACAACATGACATAAGGAGAATGGCAGTAATTGGTACATATTCATCGAAATTATTATACTGTATATAGTGTATGTTGGTGTTGCGTGAACCATTGCAGTTCAATTAATCAACATAGCATCGGCTCGTTAAGGAATGTATTGATATGATCACATGCACCATCATCTCATGTCAGTCTTGGAAAGGTTTGTATGTATTTTCATACTTGAGAAGCTAATCGCCATTGCTTTCACGAAACTGAAATGAAATGTACATCTTTAATATCAGCTATAACTCATTGCTTGACAGGCAAATTTTATCACACCTTCTGGGGATTGGAGGAGAGGTGGCAGCTATTGAACATATCAACGAGTTCTTTAACATTGGCTGTGTAGTTTCTCTGGATGGTTTGTTGGAATAATATCATAGCGCTTTAACATGCTAAATGTTTGAATACTTTTTTTCGCACTCATCATCATACAAACATACTTTCTCCTCACCCTGCAATGTCAGTATGCACAGTAAGGACACATTCTTCATCAAGGCTGCTTAGTACACAATTATCCTTCAAGCTAACTTTGTTCGTGTAGATCAGTTATTATTACTAAAAAAATGACTTAAAACAATAATAACTTTTCCTGTAGGATTGCATCAGAATTCACTATTATGAATCGAGAATCACTGAGCATAATGACAATTATCAAGAATGCTGCACAAGGACTCAGTTTAAACGCTGCACAAATTTGAGTAAGATTACCAGTTTTAGTGCTGTTTTCCAGAGCCTGTAGAAGCTGTCATATCTGTTTCTCAGCAGTGTATAAATATGCACAATATTGACAAACGTTAAAGGTCCAGTAGGATAATGTTACTTGCTTGAATAACCGATAAATATTTTGCATCAACGATTGTATTGTTAAATTGACAAGTTCACCACGTGGGCTATTTTGATATTCACGTATGCACTACAAGTCTCGAATCTATTTTTTTATTAGATAAAAACATACTTTTATTAGATAAAAACATACTTTCACGTTGAAATAAACCCTATCATATAATTGAATTTGGCATTAAGCATGTAATGGTAAATTGTTTAATTATATGTCATATACGCCCATCACAAAAGAAAACCACCAGGTTCCAAATATATTTCGATTATTACTTTGACCTTGAAGTTATTGATTTACCTTGACCTTTATGCAATATATAATGGTGCATGACATTTTGTGCAACATTAAAATGCACAGTGTATTAAAAGAAAATAATTAAAATCATAGCGTTGATCCGTTTACGATACATGTGCGAAAAAAAAACTTATGGGTGGACCACTTGTCCGAACAATTACGACCCAGGTTATTATATAAATACTCCTCTAAACCCTCCAATCAAAGGGTGCAAATCAAATGATGATGGGCTTTTTCAATAATATATCAAATAATTTTATATTATTTGAAACATTTTAAATGCGCTATTTAATGTCCGAAATTTTCCAATTACCTTCGATTTTGACTTTGACCTCAACACATCACGTGACCTCGACAATGAATGATCTCAAAAATATTTTTTTGTTGTGTCATTTATCTACCAAACAGATAACAGAACTTGAAATTAATAGAATCGACCCACCGATTCTTGAGATATTATTTTCTCGTTTTGTCCAGATGTTGCTAATTATGGATACTAAATACAGGTTAATTATGTGTTAATCGTATCAGAATTGACTGCGCTATATCAGGATCGAAAGATGATCTACTGATCATTTGGGCAAAAAATGGCAATTTCTTTCAAAAGTGCACAGAGAAAACCCTAACAGCCTGGACTAATACATACAAAGTAGCATCGATTAGACATGCTGCATGGTGTGCTGACTTGTTCACTCGACCTCTTCATGTATTAAAAATGGATCTCAATTAACCAGAGACAAATCCTTCTTGTTGATCTGACCTCTTGTTGACCTGACCTCTTGTTGATCTGACCTCTTGTTGACCTGACCTCTTGTTGACCTGACCTCTTGTTGACCTGACCTCTTGTAGACTTAACCTATTGTTGACTTGACCTGTTGTGACCTGATCTTTTGTTGACCTGATCTCTTGTTGACTTGACTTCTTGTTGACACCCTGAACTCTTGTTGACCTGACCTCTTGTTGACCTGACCTATTGTTAACTTGACCTCTTGTTGACTTGACCTTTTGTTGACCAGACCTTTGCATGTACTTCGGCTCGTTGTATAATGATTAGTTCCACTCTGTATTTTCCACTCGAAAAAAGAAAGAAATAACTATACCTGCTATTTCAGTGGAGACAGACAACATGCTTGCTTAATTTTTTTTTAAATTGACGTAGTCATTGTACTGAAAGGGTTAGATGTTAACAAAGGCTCTGGCCATGATGACATACCCCTAAAAAGCGTGTGTCGATGAATTAGCCCCCTCTCTAACCACATTGTTTAACCTCAGTATGTCAACTTGTACATTACCTGTAGAGTGGAAGTATTCAAATGTTGTACCGATTCACAAAAAACGCAAGAAATGCAAGGCTGATAATTACAGACCAATATTACTTCTCAACTGTGCGAGTAAATTTATGGAACGACTTGTATTCAATCACATTTATTCAGTTGTCAGTCCACAAATTAGTTCGGCTCAACACGATTTTATGAAACATCGCTCCACTGCCACTGTTACGGGGTGTTTATGATGTAATTACACTAGGGGGATTAATTAACAGATTACCGGGACATATTATATCAAAATTTGGGAAGTAACATCCGATTCGAAAGACTAATACCATTCTTCCACACCTTCATTTTCAATAGCCAGGAATATGACAAGTTAAACCTACTTTAATACATACTAAATAATTGTCAAATATCTATAAACGTTCAAGTTTGACAATCACCGAAAATATCTGGTAAAGGCAGATAATATTCTTATATCATACAAATATTATCTTGATATTTCAAACCTTTCCAAAAGGTGAATTTAAATGGTCATACACTGAATAAAATGAAACAGAACTAGTGAATTATCTCGCAGATATACCAACATTATTAGACTATGCGAAACATTAATAACAATGTCAACAATATCACACTCTCGTTAACAATAATATTACTATGTCAATCACACATCAGTCATTCATCAACACGCATCACAAAATCATAAAACAATAATAGCCAACCCCTAGCGAGCGGGTACATGAACCATTATTTATGTGTTGCTAGTGGTGTTGGGACAACGTTGACTCAACAAATATCTACACCTCATATGGTAAACTCAAATAAAGTACAGTAAATTAATACCGTAGGCTCAATAAAAGTACAGTAAATACATTATATTAACCCCTTGGGTACAAAATCCCGCTATATTCTGATATCAGTAGGAATTTAAACTTTAGAAGTCAAACAGACATTATATTTCTTGACTTTGCTAAAGCCTTTAATTCTTTACTGCATGACCTAATATCTCACAAACGATTTGGCTTTGGCAGTAACTTGTTACGGTGGATTAAGAATTATCTGAAAGGTCGGTATCAGTCAGTTATGATAGAAGGTAAGGTATAATCACCTATAAATATAACATCAGGTGTACCGCAAGGTTCTATTACTGGTCCATTATTATTTGTGTTATACATGGATATATCTGCGATGTTTGCAAATCATTTATCAAATTATAGGGTGATGATGACAAAATGTATCGAAAGATAAAGTCAAGAAAAGATGTACTTCTCTACAGAATGATCTCAATGCACTGTTTCTGTGGAGCATAATTTATCAAAGGAATTTCAACATATCAAAATGCAAATTTATGTCAACATGTCATTAAGTAAAAATAGAGTTTGACTACTCCATTGATAATAATATATTATCCAGAGTAACTCAATTTAATGATCTTAGAATAACCATCACTACTAAATTATGTTGGTGTGAGAATGTAAAAACTGTTTCATCAAAAACCTATTTTATGATATAACATTATGTTGGTTTTAGCAGCCCCCAATTATATTTGGCTCATGTCAGAAGTATTATTGAGTACTGTAGTCTGATGTGGAGTCCCTCTCATGTTAAAGACACAATCAAATTAGAACTGGTGGAACGTCAAGCTTCGAAATTCATTTTCAATGATTATGTTCCACCCTATCCTGAAAGTTACAGATCATTATCTATCTTGCCTTTGAGAAAGACTTGACTTGTGTTTTTATACAGTTACCTTTATGGTAAACAAATTACCTCTGTTCAGTTCCAATGTAGTTATTTTTTTATCGCACTACTCGCTTATGGAACACTATCTTTTGTTATTCGAGATGCTAGTAGCTTGCATATTTTTTAGAAGAACCTGAATAAATTATATCTCACTATGGTGAATTTATTTGATGTGAATAGTCGATGTACCTGGGGCCTGGCTTGTGTTTGTGTAAATTGTCGATTGTAGCAGAATCCTTTATGACCTAAACTACCTGTGTAATTTAAATCAGCTGTGAGACGGCTATTTCAGCTGTCACCAGCCATGCATAGCTAGAGACAGAGGGCTCCATTGTCGTTACTCATGTGTTGGCAGCTGACAAGCCGCCTCGCCTAACTTATACTAGTGTGTTGAATATCTATCTAGGTAGCATTTTTGGCTGCGCGACGGCTATATGAGCTGACGTCAGCAAATGCATTCTAGGTTAATAATATTACTCCCATTTAGTGATGCATGTAGGCCTTTGTGTAGATGTTAAAATTTGGAGTGCCATAAATTTTTAATATTTGTCATTTACACATGCGCTGGTTGTATGTCTTTTTATATGATTAACAACTAAAGCGTTTAGAGTTTTTTTCCTTTTTTGGTACATGTTGCAGAACACAATGTGGCTATTTATGTCTGGTTTTGGAGCTGGAGAAAGATGACGGACAATTGTCAGTTATTTTATTTTATGTGTAGGCCTACATATCACAGAATTTATAATCTACTATGTACATTTTAAAATGGCATGTACACAAAAACATTGCTATTTCAAACACTGGACATGACGTTACCTTACATGATAAGTATGCAAACACCTAAAACTAGTGAACAGTTGGTTTTATGTTATATTGTCATATTTTCTTTTCTTATATTACTTTAATTCACTAATACGGTTGCCAGGCCTTGTAGAGGTCGTCTCGACCTGTTCCCGTCAACCAAAGTTAATAACATGTTCAAAAAAATACTCAATTAATAATAATGCTATTGTACCATTTTTGCATGCTTTAACTGGAAGTCAAATAAACAATAAACAATACAAACTAAAATCAGCTGGGTGTATTGTATGGTGTACTTGCGTCGTGTTTGGCTGCATCTGGGTCTGTGCTGGAAAATTTCACAACTAGTAAAATGAGAAGTCCTGCGCGATAAATGCTATGCAATGTTTTAAGAATTACGTTCTGCCATTCATTAATTGTATGTGTAGCTCGCTTCAAATTGTTTGGTGAAATTCAGGAAAAGCGACATAATGGTGCAGACAAAATGTGGAAAAGAAGTGGAGAGTGAACCAGTATATTGCAATTGGAGCACTCTTATCTAATATGCATAATAAACCATTTGCCTGAGAAATTATCTAATTTAATTTTTCATACACGTGAAGTTGTGTCTCGTTACCATAAATTCAAGGTGGCGAAAACTACACATATTTGTTTAACTTGACAGCAACTATTTCCAAATCTTGATGTTTAACTTTCCCAATGGCAGTGATTTAACCTTCTAATAAAACAGATTAAACACGACCCTATTCCCACATAGCGCTCACAGGGTGTGGGGTCTTGTCAAGCGAAAAAATCCGAGATTAACTCGGATTGGCCAGACACCACCAACCCACCCCCTTATACAGTTTTTTTTGTAACATGTGCAACTATAAAAACAACACAAAAAAAAACACAAAATTAAAAAAAAAATCCGAGTTGGGGCTTGCCACACCCACCCACTTCCGAGTTTTTTTCGGATTTTTAGATTTTTTTTAACTTAACAAAACCCCTTACCAGTCTGTGCGCTGGGAACAAATTTAGAGCAAAGAATAACTTGTCTGTGTGTGACTGACAACATTATCTTTGAAAATGGCACCAAGTGAGCCTGTTTATGTTGACAGGTATTGAAGGGAGACAATAGCGAATTGACGTGAACACCTTGATTATTTATAGTCTGTGTGCTGCTGTACCAGACACAGTCTGGTGGAAATTTAGGGCCCCTCCCAGGTTAAATAGTGCTTTATCGGAGGTCCCCCCGCCCAGGTTAAAGCGTGCTTTATTAGGGGGCCTCTCCTGTGTTAAAGAGTACTTTATTGGATGCCCCTCCCAGGTTATATAATGCTTGATTATGTGCCCCTGCCAGGTTAAAGAATGCTTCATTGGGGGCCCCTCTTAGGTTAAATAATGCTTCAAGTAAATAATACAGGTTAAATAATGTTTTTTAATGTTTTATTGGGTGGCCCACTCAGGGTAAAATAATGTTTTATCGGATGCCCCTCTCGTGTGAAAAAGTACTTTAATTAAATAATTCAGGGTAAATAATGTTTTTAATGTTTTATTGGGTGCTTCACCCAGGGTAAAATGGTGTTTTATTGGGTGCCCCTGCCAAGTTAAAGAGGGCATTATTGAGAATGTATTTCCAGGTTAGAGAAGCTTCATTGGGTGCCCCTCCCAGGGTAAAATAGTGATGTATTGGGTGCCCCTCCCAAGGTAAAATATTGATTTATTGTGTGCCCCTCCCAGGGTAAAATAGTGATTTATTAGGTTCCCCTCACAGGGTAAAATAGTGTTTTATTGAGTGTCCCTCACAGGTTAAAGAATGCTTTATTGGGGGTGGAGGCTACTAGTTTAACAGATCTTAAAGCGCTTTATTTAATGCCCCTCCCACGTTAAAGACATATTGAAGTGCTTTATTGGGTGACCATCCCAGGTTAAAGGGCGCTTTATTGGATGTTTCTCCCAGGTTGAAGGGTGCTTTATTGGGTGCCCTCCCAGGTTGAAGGGTGCTTTATTGGTGACCCCGCCAGGTTAAATGGTGCATTATTGAGTGTCCCTCTCAGATTAGGGAGTGCTTTAGTGAGCGTCTTTCCAATATTCACACCAATGGCTACACGGCTCTTCAACAAGTCAAACTTGATCCATGGGTTGTTATCGTCTGTAGCTTTACGCCAGACGCATACGTCACCGTTATACTCCAGTCTAGCCTTCTTCGCAGTAAAGTCAGTGGTATATTCAGAAGACGCAGTGATCTGGCTGTCCAGGGGAGCATAGGTTTTCACTAAATAAACCAGGTTCTTCCAGAACATTCCACCCAGACACCAGCCAGCTTGTGTATCACACAAACTACGCTTCAAGACTGGCACTCTGCACTCGATGATTTCTTCCCAGTTGTCATCCCACCGGATTCCTGTATTTAGATTAACCTTTTCTGCAGAACAGACACACATATACTCCACAGGTTTCAATGACAAAGGCAGACAGGTCATTGTGTTTGTACCATCTCTACAGCTTGGCATCATCTGTCCTGAAGGTGCAACGCATTCTGAGTTTCCCGACCTAAGGTTTGTATAGTCTTCCTGATTTGTCACAGTACAAGGTCTGAGTTCTTTGGTTCTGTCCATGTCACGACATGGTGGATAAGACTGATGAATAATGAAATCAGTCAGAGCTTCCTCCTTGTGACTTACACCTCCCTCCACCACAAAGATCAAACATAGAATCCTCCAAATGAGCGTCATGCTGGTAAACTGTGATAAACTGGTCTGGTTGGGTTTATAGCTGTGTCTTGTCTGTGTGCAGTGGATGATATCATGAAACTACCGAGATGAAAACTGTTGAAAAATGAACCTTTTTATGTTGACTTGTATCGCGGGGATATATTAATTAACATGTTCAAGCCTGAATAAACAAGCCACGAATTGCTGTCGTAATTCTTGACTTGAAGTGAATCAACAAGTCAGTGACACATTTTACCTTATTTCAAAGTGAATACATTTGCCACATGTTGTTAAAACAATTTCATAAATATCTGTGTTTGAAAAGATTGTGGTTGTAGGGAAATAAGTAAGTTTTCACAGACTTAAAAATTTAATTCGAGGCATCATGAGGGTTATAGCTTTCAGAGTCAGACAATGGGGCTATGGTCGTGATGGATGGTGGCTTGGCTGCTGTTATGCATAATGTAATCACTGTGACAGGGTCGTATTGCTGCTTTCCGATCAGCTGTTTTCTGTCTTCGCCGGAAAACCTTAAATAATTCACACAACTAGCATCGTTTGGACATGTTGCATTGTGTGGTGGCGTGCTATGGTACATTGAGGCACAAACTTTGACTGCGGTTGTGTTGGTAAATTATTTTCGATGACGGATGGTACAAGGAGCCTAACAAAATAAACAGTCCGACAAAGCGAACGTTATCGACTGTTTTGAGATATATACCAATATATTCAATACATCTATGTTCAGGCCCGTCCATTTCTTGATAATGTAAGACTTTAGTAATATTCTGAACAAAAAGCAACAATTCTGCATAGACCTACTCTTGTCTTAATGGCAATTTTATGTGATGAGATAATAAAAAAGTCCCGATAAAACTTCCGTCCTATTTGAGACACCAGTCAAACTCTGGAGTCATGATCACTAGATAATATGTTTTTTTTCGATTTTCTAAAGATAGGTATCTAAAAATATGTATATTAATGTTAGTTTTAACGTTTTAAACTGAAACAATTCCGATAAGATGGGATACTAACCTGTCCTAATATATACTATGGGCTTACCCTGAAAGACAAAAGGCAACATCTGCAAACCTGAAACGTGAGCAGATACTGCCCTTTGGCCCTGCATTGCAGTGTAACTCAGGCCTACAACATTGCCACCGATCAGCGGCTACGGAATCGGCGTTGCAATGGCCGAATTCATGAGCTTAACATCGTTTACTTACAAATTAGACTAATAATCGAATGAGTTTAAAAGTAGAATTGATTTGTCAACAGATCAGGACATCATATACCATCTGGCCAAGTATGAAGGAGTTGACCACTGTAATAACGTAGAAATCCTGTGCCCAAACAATAGGTAACTGCGTGTTAATATATAGATAGCATGGACATACAATAAAACATATATATATATATATATGGGTATTGGGTTTTGAGAATATGTACTTTCATGGCAGTATATAACATTAAAATGTCAGATTATGTCATTAAAATATATAGTAATTTATACTAGTATAGCGTCCGAATACAACACTAAACATTAGGATTTGATAAAATCAATTTAAAATGTGATTTTATCCATCTGAACCCAATAGTGTCACATATGTCATTATAAATATTGATAGAAAAAGACATGGTTATAATGTCAAAATATGGTTCTATGATCATGATAGTGTGAGAATAAAACAGGGGGGGGGGGTGTGTGGCTTTATATTTTCAAAATAAGCCACTATTGTGTTAAGATATGACACTCATGAATTGTCGGATATGTCATTATAATGTCAGGTCATTATCTTATTATAATAATTTGACATTAAGATATTACACAAATAATCATTGTGTAAGAGTGTAGCGCAGTTCCCCTGTTATTATAAGAACAATATGTTTAGGATTCTATATATCTATACCTAGTATTTGGGAGCTCTAAACGTTAATTGCAATCCCGTGAACTTCACTTCTGATCCTGTTACAACAACTCAATTCTAACTCAGGACAATATAGCCCAGCGCAACTTTTCACATAGTCACAAACAAGCGCTGTTCGCTGTTTGCGTTCAAGGTAATAAAAGTAATTAAATGACACGTAGAGTTTAAAGGGACTGGCCCAGATTAAAATGATCAAAAAAACGGTAATTATATTTTGGCTTCTTCCTGATTTATAATTATTGACAACCACGACAAAAAAAAGAAATACGGAAATTTCGTCTCTATATCTAGCCTAACTGGTGAATACACAGCACAAAAATTAAAACAACTTTTGCAGTTCTAGTCTATGGACATGTTCACATCATATGGTCATATTAAAAAGCCAAAATAAAATCATCGATTTTTGATGATTTTAGCGTGGGCCAGTCCCTTTAAGGGGATTAAACGTGTTAAAGAGCCTCACTGTTAGCAAAGAAAATTAGTGGCGGCCAGCTTGTGCAACAGGGTGATTTAGCAACAGCTGAACAAACAAGGTGCACCTCAGCTGATTGATCTGCGACAGGACAACTCACCATTAACTTTAGGATGTGAATTAGATATTTTGTGACCGCTGGGGCATGATGGGAACCGAAGGAGGTGAGCTCCCCCTACCACTCCAGTGAAATCCTAGAAGCTGGTTGGCCAATATTGACCACCAGGGGGCGTTGACCACGGGGAAGGGAGGAATCTATATTTATATATAACTGGATGATTTAGTACGAAAAAGTTTCCAGACAGAATTAAGTTGAGTTCCAACTCAGACCTCACGGGGGGAAAGCTGTTAGTCTTGACATACTCTGAGCTGGCATATGTACCAGGAGAGAGAGAAGTGGCTATTAGTCGGAACCTAAAGTGTTTTCAAAAATCACAATGAGAAAAAATTTGAGACGTAAAACAAAATGAAGTTATTCTGTATCTGATGCTGCCTTGTGAGTTTGTATTCTGACGGGAGAAGTGTCTGTTGTCTGATGCCATAGTATATCTATATTTATGATATGTATAATTATCTGGTCTCAATAACTTTTTTCATATACATCTATCTTACATGTACTTGCATATACATAAGCATATTCTACTAGGTGTGATGTGTTTTCTATCAGCGACTGTTGGGCGTTTATTATTATTATGACTGTATTATTATTTACTGTATATGGTATATCACAAAAAAGTAGTATGATGCATATTTCATATAACTATCTCTCAAAAAGGCAGGGTCTATAAATTAGTTGATCCTCGTTTTTAGCCGTTTACCGTTTAGCCATTTGTCCTTGTCATATAACAACTTAACAAATGTGAATTATTTTATTATAGGTTTTATTTTAAATGGTACTGTGCATATATCTGGTCCATTCTATTTAATTTAAAAAATGTTTTGTTTAATTATAATAAATTAAACTATTCTCGATGAATTAATTGTATTGCCGTTCTGTAATAAATCTCATTTTGCCCACCCAAAAAAAACATGTGTCTGCAGGTCGACAACCGGGGGCTAGTTATGCCCAGAGGTCCCATTGACATGCTGAAAATGTTTTCGGTATGCATGTTCAAATAGTGACGGAACCCTCCTTGGCCACTTATGGCCAACTTACTATACTGAAATCATACTGTAAATGAACGAGTTAACAAAAATACAAAAAAGAAAAGAGTGAATGTTGAAATCATATTGCGTGTACTAGTGGCCGGATCATGGTGGGGTTTGGTGGTCAGCCAGCATGAGGTCATAGGGCAGATATAATTATGCTGGGGTGAGATACATATCCATTACTAATGTTTCAGTACCATTAGACAGTGATAAATGTCCCCATGATTACACCTCAAGAAATTATATTTTTTGTCGTTATTGTGGACCTGTATGAATCTGATTCTGCAAAAATATATTTCAGCACATAAATCATACGGGAAATGGAAATCTATGTAAATGATATATGTTTGTAAAGTTGTACTAGCATTTTAAGAGAGATAATTGTTGGAACATATGTGTTTCTAACAGCCATGTTGCCTATATTTGTTGACGTGGGAGATAAATTAGCTAAACTTTGGAAGATGACAATAGGGTTTAAGCAATCTTCAGAAATTTTAGTCCATGAGGATTTGAGTAAATGGGTAAGTTTATCATGCGATACTATTTGGTATGTTATTACCTTAAGACAATACTTATAGTGTGAGGCTGGATATGCCGTTAAAATTATTATGATATTGTGAGTCTGATATTGTCATTTGGACAATATTAAAATTGTGAGAAGCAAACATAAAGAATTGTAAAGTCTCAATTAGTTATAACATTGACATTCATTCATATTGGGATCGTATATATCTAAAGTTTATAAAACGAGATGGATGTTGTGCCATCTGTTCACATAACCGCGGTTCAGTACAGTTATAAAAAAGTGTTTTATGTGGTAAACGAGTGCCACATTGCTGGTGACACTAGACTCTGTAGTACCATGTATTAAGTGTTCGCTACATGTCTTAAAACACAAATATTGTAGTAGAGAACACATCGTCCCCTCAATTGAATAACCTGCCCAAACAGGATATTCAGGCAGAAATCATGCTTCAATTCAATAAGCCTTCAAATGCGTTCAACATCTTATTTACTAACGTGTTTTGTCTTATTGTCAACAATAACTTATAGGGAAGCGAATGTCATCGACTGGTGTTATATCATATCAAACTGAAGTGTTCATAAACGGATAGAGAAGGCTTAGGTTATTGGGCCTTTTCTCAACTGATGATTAATTGTATGTGAAGCAGTTAACTGCAGTTTGCCAAAAACGTGCCTATCCAACTGGGCCTGTTCTCAACAATGTGTCTAGCCTAATGGGATGGTTCTTAACAACGTGTCCATCCACCAAGGTCGGTTCTTAACAACGTGTCTATCCAACTGGGCTGGTTCTTAGCAACCAACTGGGCTGGTTCTTACCAATACGGCCGGTTCTTAACGTGACTCTACAACTGGGCTCGTTCTTAACACACTTTCAACATAATTGGTATGGTCGTACTAAACGTGATCTAAAAACGAGCCTATCCAACTGGGCCGGTTCTTAAATTGACCTCACACTTTTTCAATGATGATAGCAATGGGCAGGTTATCGAACTAAGGGGACGACATATTTTCCTCCATTGACGTTCAAAACATGTTACTGGCATCATAATTAAGTTGTATTTAATTTGTTTTTCTGTTAAGTGAATGCAGTTGTGTAAGTCTTTAGGCACCTGTGTAAACTATCCATATCCGACATTCATATGAATTAACAAAAATCTATAATGTATTGTTTTCTCCAACTGAAGTGACATGATCCTAATTTGCCGCTTAGTTGGTGGCCTAACTTAACTTTTAAGATTAGATCAGAATTCAGTAGTAACAGTAGAATAGTGGACATAAATAATGCACATCTTACTTATTTGTTCTAGTCGTTGGATGTTATTGGAAAAACTGCTTTTATGAATTTAATGCTCTTGACGTGGAAAGCCCTGTTATAAAGGCATTCAAAAATATTGTTGTAACACACTAAGGTGAGTGTACAAAGTGACATGTAACACAGTGTACAGATGAGTGTACAACATGACATGTAACACAGTGTACAGATGAGTGTACAACATTACATCAAGGTGGGAGTATATCATGACATGTAACACAGTGTACAGATGAGTGTACAAAGTGACATGTAACACAGTGTACATGTGAGTGTACAACATGACATCAAGGTGGGAGCATATCATGACATGTCAAACACTAAGATGAGTGTACAACATGCCATGTAACACAGTGTACAGATGGGTGTACAACGTGACAGGAAACACAGTGTACAGGTGAGTGTACAACATGACATCAAGGTGGGAGTATATCATGACATGTAACACACTAAGGTGAGTGTACAAAGTGACATGTAACACAGTGTACAGGTGAGTGTACAGCATGACATAAAAGTGGGAGTATATCATGACATTTATTACAGTGTATAGGTGAGTGTACAAGGTGACATGTAACACAGTGTACAGGTGAGTGTACAACATGACATCAAGGTGGGAGTATAACATGACACGTAACACACTAAGGTGAGTGTACAAAGTGACATGTATCACAGTGTACAGGTGAGTGTACAGCATGACATATAACACAGTGTACAGGTGAGTGTACAACATGACATCAAGGTGGGTGTATATCATGACATGTAACACAGTGTACAGGTGAGTGTACAAAGTGACATCAAGGTAGGAGTATATCATGACATGTAACAGACTAAGGTGAGTGTACAAGGTGACATGTAACACAGTGTACAGGTGAGTGTACAACATGACATTAAGGTGGGAGTATATCATGACACGTAACACACTAAGGTGAGTGTACAAGGTGACATGTAACACAGGGGTTCACAAATTTAAAAAAAAATTGGATAGGATTTACCCTCAATAACCCGTTATCGTCTAGCCAGAAATAAATATTTTTTTAAATCCAACTTGATCGTCGATCCACCCGTTCACTTCCGATTTATATTTATTATTATTATTTGAATTGATTTATTTCGTTAAGACCCCTAAGGCTAGTGTACAACATGACATGTAAGACAAGTGAGTTTGGATGTACAGCAAGTAACACACTATATATGCTATAGTGTAACAGTTTGAAATTTCAAACTGTCCCTGATTACCATTTATGTTCGACTTTGCCAATGCGGATAAACTAAATCATTCATTAATATATTTATCAATCGATATGGAGCCTTAATTTAGATGTCTATCTTTTTTTCAGTTGGCACTCCTTCTTTAGTTTGTATTACCATTTGCCACTTCCTGGAAATCTAAAGTTCAAACATGATTTGAAGACTATGAGAAAAATAGTGAACAGCGTCATAGCAAAAAAGAGAAAGGTTATTCTACAACAGAATAAATCAGGTGATGTTGACAAACCTTTTAAATGTCTATCATCTGCGTTAACCAGTATTATACTGCTTCATAACTTCGGTAGATGTTTTCATTATTAATATACAGGATTGTTTTACAAAGTATAGATGCTTGAATAGATGAAGACGGGTGGACCAAGTTACTTTGCATCCATTATAACACAGAAGCGTTGTCGCCACTGTATGTTACGAAAAAATAATTAGGTGACAATGTTGTAGAATAATATGTATAATTGTCAATGACTTGAAAGCCTTCTTAATTTGTTTTGTCTCCAATGGCCTGTTACTGTAAAACTTGAGGGGTAAACTATTGTCATCTGACGGCTTGTCATATAGATAGGATCATTTTTATTATTATTATTATCAGGATAATTATATTGTTGGGTGATTGGAGATGTACTGGGTCAGATGATGTTAGTCAAAGATGACACTGGTGAAGGGATGACTGACGTAGAACTGGAGGACGAGGTGATGACCTTGATGCTGGCAGGATTCGAAGTAAGTCTCCAGGAGAACTTTGTATTATTAGACTCTGATGGACGACTACTAGATGCAAGTTATCAGAGATTTATTGGCATGACATGGTTATTTTTGTATTTCAGACGACATCTACAGGCATGGCTTGGTTATTGTTATCACTGGCACAGCATTCTGATATACAAGAGAAAGCACGTGTAGAAATCCTCCCTGTTTGTAACGACTCCTCTCAAACCGTAACGTATGATATGCTGCAACGACTACCATTTTGTGATCGAGTTATCAAGGAATCATTGAGGTGATCAACTCATAATGTTTACAAAATAGTGTATTATATGTAATAGAAAGTATAAGCTATAGTTCAAATAAAATATTTTTAACACTGTTATTATTCTGTCTTTAGTATGGCTGTCTGACTATGCTTTTTTATATTTTTTAACACTGTTATTATTACTTCATAATACTACTGGTTACTAAGCAAAACAGCCAATACATACATGTGCAATGCTATTCTGTAAAATGGTCAAATTATCTGTTAAATTATATTTCAATAACAGTTTTATGTTATTGATACCCATGCATTTGTAATTGCATTCATTTCGAATTGCCCAAGCTGACAAAATATGTGATCTTGTCAAATACTCAATAATAAAATTAAAATTGAGCTATTGGGAGTGATTATATAATTTATATATCAAAGTCGATCTATGTCAATGAATTATATAACAATAAAAAGTCTTGGAATGTACTACTATTTTTTAATTCCAACCCTTTAGTGATATATATTAGTAGTGTGAGTACCACTTGGAAGATGAGAATTAGCAATAATTTGTTTGTAGATTGCATCCCCCAGTTGGTGTCACCATGCGCCAAGCTGTGGGTCCTGATGTTCTCATGGAAAAATATCACATACCTAAAAGCACCACGTTATTAATGGCATTTTATACTATAATGAGGTGAGAACCTAGCACAACTAAACATATTACTTTACACAAACAATAATAGTATATAGTATGTGTGTAATCAACATGTCTGTAATTAGTGCATAGGTGATTATTACTATAATCATCAATACAACTGATATCTACAACAAATTCTGTCTGTGTCATGGAAGTGTTATGAATGGTAAAATAAGAATTTGGATCTTCTCTGTAGAAGAAATAGTTACACAATATTGCACCTTTCTCTTTGAAAACTATTCAAACGTATGGCATGATGCGTGAATCAAGATGTAAACTTACCTATGTGTTATTACTTAATATATTATTATATGTGTTTTTATTATAACTTATCTTTCACAGAAACCCTGAGATATTCCCCGAGCCAAACACGTTCAACCCGGATAGATTTTTGGAAAAGACCACCAATGGTTACCTATATAGCTACCTCCCATTCTCCGTTGGACACCGCATGTGCATAGGCAACGAATTTGCAAAACTACAAATGAAAACACTTCTAACGTTGCTGTTGAAGAATTTTCGATTTCAAACGATCACAGGAAAAAAGTACACGACCGCATTACGAACGACAATGCCGCCATCTCCATCTCTAGAACTCAAAGTGTCTCTGGTCTAACAATGTCACCATCTCCATCCCTAGAACTTAAAGTGGACCTGGTCTAACAATGCCGCCATCTCCATCCCTAGAACTCAAAGATGTCCCTGATATCAACAACACATTGCAGGTTTAATGGAACATTTTTGTGTTTTTACCACTCATCACAGAACAATATAATATATTATTATTATTCCTCATGCTTTTTTCCCTTATTTATAATATCATACCTTGTTATTTATATTTTAAAAACAGTAAAAACTGATTTTATATGTTTAATTGAATCATTGTGTTTATCTCCAATTATATTCACCGTTCAACGACATATTTCAACTTTAATACTGACTCTGTTTTCTTGTCATTAGTATGTGTTATTCATCATTAATTTATCATTTTTTAGAGATTGTTAAAATACATATATTTTTTGCACTTTGCACATTTGTTTTTTTCCTAAGCCGGTCGAATAATCACTGTTTAATTGTTTAGGCTCAGGAGAGATACACAACTGGGCATCAGTTCATCATGTTACCCTTGCTTGTAATTTAATTTATATACTTACTCTGTTTTGTCGTAACAATACACCTTGACATTTCACTATTAATATAACTTCACGCTTATAATAGTCGCAGACCCGTGCTCTAATTAAATAAAACTATAGTATGTAGTATTTTAGCTTTAATTGTTAATGACAATTCTCTCGTGTATGCCCAACCAACCAATGTCTTGCTCAATAAAAACATGTTCATTTGTTAATTAGTTAAACTATTAACACAATGTTATAGATACCATGTAAGTTTTAATGAAGCAGTGCCTTCTCCTTATTTGTTTTAATAATTCCATCTATGAAGATTATGCATAGAAATCACAGTAGGTTTCAGCATTTGCAGCGAGCAGGACACTCACACCCTTGTATTTACATAATATAAATGCCAATTGGCAGAAGTGGATACAATAAATTATTATTCAAATTCATTTTTAAATCAAAGATAAATTTGCTTAACTACAAGATAAAATTAATGTGTTAATTGTCAAATGCATACATAGCTACAATATTGTATCTTCGTATGCCTTAGCCTTTGTCACTTTGTATAGTTGTTGTTTGGTTGAAAATGTAAGAAATAACATATAATATCAATGTAGTTTAATAATAATAATAATATTATGTGTTATTTATAGTGAGTGAACAATTTAGTACCTCGTACTAGTTTGGAAAAGAACCCTCAAATGTCCAGAAATACAATAACTACTATCTTTATAAAAAAAGTGATATAAATAATAATACAATCTTATGTAAAAAGGTGAATTGTACAAAGTACAATGTAGTATAAATACACTGCAAACAAATATATAAAGATACAATGTGCAGATGCCGTTCACGTTAAGTTTATGAGACAACCATTTTTTTTTAAATCACAGGCTATTTTAAAAATGTGTACATGATAACTACATTGTATACATGGTGTCTGATTTGACACCTGCCTTGGTTAGAAATAAAATAGATATGGCGTGATGTTACTTTAGTTGACAGTTAAGCAAATATGACAGCATGTCACTCTGATTTCTGTTTTAGTTAAAAATGAGCAAATATGACATACTACCTGTATCTATTATCAGTTAATTCATTAACTCGACACCCTTACTAGACACCCTTATTTGTAGATGAGAACTGGTCACAACAAGGAGCTTAAAATGTTTAAGAGTCATTTAGAAGTGGGAACAAAAATCCCTCACACACGATGCAAAGGTAATGGTATGGTAGTAAGTGTTGAAAAGACGAAAGTCATGATGATTAAGTTTATTGCAGAATAAGTTGTATTTATATACAAGACTCTGATAGAGACTTTCACATGGGATAAAATAAATAATACAAAGCAAGGACAACATGTCGCATTACTTAAAAAAACTGTTATAGCATCAAGAAATAGAGTAAAACAAATTGATTATTTGTCCACCTCCAATCCTAAGAAAAATAAAATAAAAACTTGTCAGAATATGTCCATGTGATATTTCACAATTTTCTATTACAACTACTACAAGAAACACCGTCTCAAATACTGTTATTTTATATGGTGTCGATGTAGTAAATCTGACACAAATGCAATAATAAAATTATAGAAATAAGCTGCCCCCCCTCAAATAATTCACTGAAATGCTCCCCTAAACACAGCTTTAATGACAAACATGTGAAGACGCACACAAAGCCATCATGTTATTCAAAATGTTAAACAACCAAACACTCGTATATTTAACAGACTCATCTCAATCAACATGTACACACACAGACCATTTATTAAGAATTAAAACTGGCAAAATAACGTATTTTCTTATATAGCACATGAAATACGCACATATTATCAACCATTCATCTATTGTTTTCAATCCAAACTGTTCTTCTAATGGAATATCATAAACATTTGACCACTATGACATGAAACGGGTTTTTTATGAATAGTAACAATAATATCTCAAGTCCACATAATTTTGAAGTGAACACTTTCAAATATAATAAGCAAGAATATATTAAACATACCAAAACGTTAATTTTTAAGATGTTTGGACGTTCTCTTTTCCTACATTTAAGCTCATTAAGGTGTTTATTTAGTGTCGGGTGTATTATACCATTTTCCGTGGCATATTCATAATATACTTCATTTGCGAGCACATTGTTTATAAGGTATACACGAAAATAAACATTGTATTTGCTCTATGTAAGCTGCTTTGAACTTGTGAGAAGTTGCTGAATAGATTATAATATTAAAGCAACAGTTAATAATCGTAACGTTATTAAATAGTGGAGTGTAATTATCGAGAAAATATTTATATTTCTCAGCATTAATATAAGCAAACGTGAGGAAGCAACCAGGGGTGTAAGTTATTATAAATATCAATAATATTATTGCTATTCGCTTTGTAGCTTGATTTATAACATTATTCACTGTCACTTTCTTTCCCTGGCAAGGCAGAATATTCCTTTTGTTTCTGACAATCGTTATTGATTTAATTCCCATCACTGATAAACTAAACAAAATACAACTATATACTATGTATGTACCAGCGATTCCACACAACAACAGGAATTGGGCGTGCTGTGGAAAATATATTTGAAGAAGATAAGTAAGTGATAAAATTGAAGCTAATATCCAAGTACTGGGTAATACTATTTTAATAAATGTTTTATTCACTATCGATGTATATCGTAAAGGCAGAAAAATAGCAATACATCGGTTGAAAATGTAAGAAATAACATATAATATCAATGTAGTTTAATAATAATAATTATATTATGTGTTATTTATAGTGAGTGAACAATTTAGTACCTCGTACTAGTTTGGAAAGGAACCCTCAAATGTCCAGAAATACAATAACTACTATCTTTATAAAAAAAGTGATATAAATAATAATACAATCTTATGTAAAAAGGTGAATTGTACAAAGTACAATGTAGTATAAATACACTGCAAACAAATATATAAAGATACAATGTGCAGATGCCGTTCACGTTAAGTTTATGAGACAACCATTTTTTTTTAAATCACAGGCTATTTTAAAAATGTGTACATGATAACTACATTGTATACATGGTGTCTGATTTGACACCTGCCTTGGTTAGAAATAAAATAGATATGGCGTGATGTTACTTTAGTTGACAGTAAAGCAAATATGACAGCATGTCACTCTGATTTCTGTTTTAGTTAAAAATGAGCAAATATGACATACTACCTGTATCTATTATCAGTTAATTCATTAACTCGACACCCTTACTAGACACCCTTATTTGTAGATGAGAACTGGTCACAACAAGGAGCTTAAAATGTTTAAGAGTCATTTAGAAGTGGGAACAAAAATCCCTCACACACGATGCAAAGGTAATGGTATGGTAGTAAGTGTTGAAAAGACGAAAGTCATGATGATTAAGTTTATTGCAGAATAAGTTGTATTTATATACAAGACTCTGATAGAGACTTTCACATGGGATAAAATAAATAATACAAAGCAAGGACAACATGTCGCATTACTTAAAAAAACTGTTATAGCATCAAGAAATAGAGTAAAACAAATTGATTATTTGTCCACCTCCAATCCTAAGAAAAATAAAATAAAAACTTGTCAGAATATGTCCATGTGATATTTCACAATTTTCTATTACAACTACTACAAGAAACACCGTCTCAAATACTGTTATTTTATATGGTGTCGATGTAGTAAATCTGACACAAATGCAATAATAAAATTATAGAAATAAGCTGCCCCCCCCCTCAAATAATTCACTGAAATGCTCCCCTAAACACAGCTTTAATGACAAACATGTGAAGACGCACACAAAGCCATCATGTTATTCAAAATGTTAAACAACCAAACACTCGTATATTTAACAGACTCATCTCAATCAACATGTACACACACAGACCATTTATTAAGAATTAAAACTGGCAAAATAACGTATTTTCTTATATAGCACATGAAATACGCACATATTATCAACCATTCATCTATTGTTTTCAATCCAAACTGTTCTTCTAATGGAATATCATAAACATTTGACCACTATGACATGAAACGGGTTTTTTATGAATAGTAACAATAATATCTCAAGTCCACATAATTTTGAAGTGAACACTTTCAAATATAATAAGCAAGAATATATTGAACATACCAAAACGTTAATTTTTAAGATGTTTGGACGTTCTCTTTTCCTACATTTAAGCTCATTAAGGTGTTTATTTAGTGTCGGGTGTATTATACCATTTTCCGTGGCATATTCATAATATACTTCATTTGCGAGCACATTGTTTATAAGGTATACACGAAAATAAACATTGTATTTGCTCTATGTAAGCTGCTTTGAACTTGTGAGAAGTTGCTGAATAGATTATAATATTAAAGCAACAGTTAATAATCGTAACGTTATTAAATAGTGGAGTGTAATTATCGAGAAAATATTTATATTTCTCAGCATTAATATAAGCAAACGTGAGGAAGCAACCAGGGGTGTAAGTTATTATAAATATCAATAATATTATTGCTATTCGCTTTGTAGCTTGATTTATAACATTATTCACTGTCACTTTCTTTCCCTGGCAAGGCAGAATATTCCTTTTGTTTCTGACAATCGTTATTGATTTAATTCCCATCACTGATAAACTAAACAAAATACAACTATATACTATGTATGTACCAGCGATTCCACACAACAACAGGAATTGGGCGTGCTGTGGAAAATATATTTGAAGAAGATAAGTAAGTGATAAAATTGAAGCTAATATCCAAGTACTGGGTAATACTATTTTAATAAATGTTTTATTCACTATCGATGTATATCGTAAAGGCAGAAAAATAGCAATACATCGCTCAATACTGAGAATAATCAAATGAATGAAGGACGAATACATCGATATACCATACAGCCCAGCGACAAGTTGCAATGTGAAGTATGCTATTTCTGGTAATAAATTAGCATTGACTGTTTTGATATTTAAAATATATAAAGTAAATCCAGTGAACCCCACCAGCATGTCAGCCACGGCTAAGCTTGTTATTGTAGCGTTGTAAATCGTTCTCAACTTACGGAACCTGTAGATCACAACTAACGTCAGTAGATTTCCAAAGAAAGCAAAGACACATAATGTAGGTCTGGTGATTAAATTAAACAGTTTTAAGGAATCCCATTCTGTTGATGTGCTATTGGTCACATTCATGATTGATGTGTTTTTTTGTTAATTGCCTGTTTCATGAACAAATGTAGTCATCTTTGATCGCTATGATCTGTGAGCATGAAAATAATCATACGCAT
The DNA here is from genome assembly GCA_964017125.1 of Flabesymbios commensalis. Taxonomy (NCBI): domain Eukaryota; kingdom Metazoa; phylum Annelida; class Polychaeta; order Terebellida; family Flabelligeridae; genus Flabesymbios; species Flabesymbios commensalis. Next base: position 8,228,728 of record OZ024914.1, on the reverse strand, counting down.
TATTTCAGTATTATTAGTATGGTACATATAAAATAGCAATGGTATAAATATCAATACGCTATATATCATAATATGCAATTCGTTATTTTTTGTAAAGGTTACCTGATTTTTTTTAAATATAATTGTGTACGTTTTTTCAGAAATAATAAAAACAAATCAGTAAAATAATTTCCTCATAAAAAACACGATAACATACAATTGACAAGATAATAACATGCTTACTGTTTTGTTGTAGTTAGTGTGGTTTTTCCGTCGGCAGGATATCACTGTGACTCGTGTGTTATGATTACTGATGCATCTGTAGATCTCTGTTAATGTGTGTTAATGAACACTAAAAGCCTTGGATCGATATCATACAAGCTAACCATATCTGTATATAGAGAGTGACATTACTGATTAGTTACATTATTGATAAATAGATATAGATCAAGAGCATTCAGGTGGGAAATGGCCAGCACTGAGAAAGCTTCGCGACTGAGACTCACACATGACTAAAAACAATTTATTTTTCACACAACAAAAACAAACCTACATATGCAACCAAATAAGCTGACAAAAATACATTATAATATATGTTGTGAGAATAAGTAGACCTGCATTAAAATCAATGTTGAGCGTTATTATGCAGGCCACCTGAGATTCACTTCAAACTCACCTCAGACTCACAAGAGACTCAGACTCTAAAGAAACTCACATAAGACTCAAGCAAGTCAAAATAGACTCACATAATACTCAGACTCACATCAGACTCTCATCAGACTCACATCAGACTTATATCAGACTCACATCAGACTCACATCAGACTAACATCAGACTCACATCAGACTCACATCAGACTCACATCAGACTCACATCAGACTCACATCAGACTCACATTCACTATAGTTGTATATCGCAGCGGCAGATAAATGGCAATAAATCGCTCCAAACTTAAAACAACTAGATGCAGAAAAGAAGCATGCATGCATATAGAATGCAGCTTTTGTTGAAGGTTTATCGACAGCCAGGATGATTGCTTTGGTTCTTAACAAGACAAACAAAATGAATCCAGTGAAACCCACCAGCATGTCAGCCACGGCTAAGCTTGTTATTGTAGCGTTGTATATCGTTCTCAACTTACGGAACCTGTAGATCACAACTAACGTCAGTAGATTCCCAAAGAAAGCAAAAACACACAAAACAGGTCTGGTGTATATATTGAACAATTTCAAATATTCCCATTCTATTGATGTACAATTGGTCTCATTCATATTTGAATGACGGGGTTTTATTGCGGGCTGTATGTTTAGAGAATATTTGTAGATCTACGACCTGTAAACAAAATCATATTTTTTTCCAGTAGGTTTACATACTGATTTATGAGCAGTAAATCTAGTGATGGTTTGCGTATAATTATTCAGATAATAGCTTATATTACGCTTAGACATGGGCCGACATTTGTATGAAAATTTAAATCAACTACATACTTAAAGACAAATCTATATATATTTTTCACTAGCATACACATATCATTTCGTAGGTTACAGACCCAATAGCTCTATGGTCATTTCGTAGGTTACAGACCCCATAGCTCTGTGGTCATTTCGTAGGTTACGGACATCATAGCACTGTGGTCATTTCGTAGGTCACAGACGTCATAGCTCTGTGGTCATTTCGTAGGTCACAGACATCATAGCTCTGTGGTCATTTTGTAGGTTACAGACATCATAGCTCTGTGGTCATTTTGTAGGTTACAGACATCATAGCTCTGTAGTCAGATATTACGATCCATCCGATGTATTGAGAGCCATTAAGTTTACGGGGCGCTCCGTGATGTCCTAATGTACATCGAACACTAAAATATGTAATGTGTCCTCACTACACATCGATATATACTAAGCAAATAGGATAAATGGACCCAATTTGTTTTGTCAATGTTGTTCCAGGTACATGTATTTGATGGGAGTAATAAAACGTAATGGTTATTAATTCACGGGGGGGGGGGTGATAGTAATGAGTGAGTGAGTGAGTGAGTGAGTGAGTGAGTGAGTGAGTGAGTGAGTGAGTGAGTGAGTGAGTGAGTGAGTGAGTGAGTGAGTGAGTGAGTGAGTGAGTGAGTGAGTGAGTGAGTGAGTGAGTGAGTGAGTGAGTGAGTGAGTGAGTGAGTGAGTGAGTGAGTGAGTGAGTGAGTGAGTGAGTGAGTGAGTGAGTGAGTGAGTGAGTGAGTGAGTGAGTGAGTGAGTGAGTGAGTGAGTGAGTGAGTGAGTGAGTGAGCGAGCGAGCGAGCGATTGAGTGATTGAGTGATTGAGTGATTGAGTGATTGAGTGAGTGATTGCTAATCCCATCAGCCAGTGGTGGTTTAATGTTGGCCCATCGTCTCTGGACCGACATTACCCCATAATTGGCAGACCGTCTCGTTGGGCTGGATATACTGGATATACTTTCTGAACGGTCATCAAATGGGGAGGGGGTATTGTACACTAGTCCAGCGCTGCCTCAATGGTGGGCCAACATCGGATATGGTGGCCCAGCATTGAGGCAGCGTTGGAGCTGTTTTAGAAGCAGTTTTAGCTAATGTTACTTTCTAATCACTCGTTTTCTGGTCGCTTTAAAACTGCATAACTGTTTTGCTTATTTCATTCAAAATATTAATCCATATAGAATGGTGTTTTTCTTTTATATTTTACTCCCCCGGTTACTTAAGGATTTAAGGATTTAAGTTTGATGTTTTTTAATATTGTTAACCCACCAAAACAAACCAGATCACAGCGGAGTTAGACACACTGTCTGTATAATCAGGACATTAAAAGTACCAAGTGGCAGATAACGATCATCATTGAAAAAAAGTGGACGTTTTTAAATATTATTCTTATTTTTTTAAGTGGTCATAGATACAATTCACAGTAAAAAGTGTAATATCTCATGTCATTTAGACATGTCTAGGAGTTATCACTTGGTGTGATATATGCATATAATGTCATGTTTAATTTAGGTACCGGTATGGAGAATGCCACTCACTTGAAAAATAGGATCTATTTCGGTATTGTGCTTTTAAGTGTGGGCCAGTATCTGAGCCATTGGCCCACCATTAAGACGCTCTCCCCCGTCCGTTGGAAAGTGTTGGCAGAATTAGCGCTAAAATTCAGTGATGTAAATCATCTTTTTCGCTCTTTTGATTTTCGTGATTTTCTTGAAAAAACATTTGTATTTTTTTATTCAGTATCTCATGGGCATTTCAAAATATAGTCAAAATGCTACTAGACAATATCAGACGTTATTTTATTTTATCGTAAATCATCACAAACGGTACGCTCTGCGGTGAAATAAAATAATATTTAAAACATCAGACTTTACTGTAACCGATTCCCAACAGTTTTTTGACCTAGTCTCAGGACGTCTACCACTGGTTATTTGGGCTTTGTATCTCAGATAACACGAGGCATTGATCCAATAGCAGACTAATGCCGGCCCATCGTCTGCGGTACTGGCCCAACATTATGCCGATTCAGTTCAACGTCTAGTGCTTGCTATAAGGCGGTTTGGTGTAGTCCAATGTAACATTATATCGCCCATAACCACTATTACATACATATTGTACACAAACCGATTCACTACTTCATAATACTCGATGGTGTATCGCATGGTGAACTAATTCCGCTACATTTATCCAGTTTTAGTGCATTTATAAGGCCTTTAAAACAATATGAATGCTTGTTTTGTACTTTTTAGGTTATTTTTATCGAAATAAACAAAACAGTTATGCAGCTTTAAACTGGTGAGCCCTACATTAATAATTCCATCACTGTCTAGATATGAAGCAGTTACTGTGTTTAAGAAAACATCAATCGAGCGTGAAACAATCGTTGAAATTGATAAACAAGCAACAAGTTAAAAAGTTAAAGATAGCTGTTGATTTTGGTTTTGACCTCTTGATGCCCTTGGAATAGAAATATCAATTATATTGCAATCAACGTCTTCAAGTTACCCTAAATTGGAGTATATAATTCCATTATGGACCTATAATTTAGGAATATAATAATTAATATTAATCACTGGTAAAAAAAGTGTTCATGTTGACATTGGCAGCTATCTTGAATTTTTACCTCTAGATGACTTTGAAACGTAAAAATAGCCATTCCAGCGTAATAAGTGTAGGCCTACCCGGATTAATGGGAAATAAGGTATTATATTGGTTTCTAGAAATGTGCTCTCAAAAGTTAAGAATTCGAGAGTTACAAGTTTAAACCCCCCGGCGGCAGCCATTTTATATAAATATATATATTTCTTTACTACATGATCTGATGACCTAATTAAATAAAAAGTGACTAAATGGATTTATTGACTCCCAAAACCTATAGATAGACTTTAATATAATCATCATATCCCTACCAGAACAGGAGCTATATTTTTTCCCCAATGCAGGTGTAAACCGGCGGCCATCTTGAATTTAAATGTTACTAATGTGTTGTCGTGCATTAAATACCATAATTCGAAGTTGTTTTTTCTTGGGGGGGGGGGGGGGTTTACCAAAGTGGTTACAATTCTATGTAATTAGGCGGCTAATGGGATTTTGGCCGCCATATTGAATTTGAGGAATATTTTAGGGTGGCTCAGAAGCTTATTTTGAAGGGTATAGCTGTACATGGCTGAATTCACTGAGAAAACCTTGACGGAAAAGATGGCAGTTTTTTTCCCTGGCATAGATCTGTCTATTAATATACAACAAATACCTTTAATGTTTTATGCAATTTTCAATCATTTTATATACTATATGTGTATTTTATTGTGCATATTGTAACTGTATTCTTTAGCATTCGAATAAATAAACAAATAAATAAATAAATATGCTCATATTCAACATAATGTAATATGCTGTTGAACAGTATATTCGCCTTTTTCTTATATAAAAAATGAGTATTATTCCTTGACAGTCCCATATTTTGATATCAACTCCAGGCACTTTCGATGTGGTTCTTTGATGGTTTCGGGAAAATATGCTGCAAACATAAAGATAAAAGTGATACAAGCAAACTATGAATTAATTTATAACACTTTAATATGTTGGAAACATTTAGATAATAGTGATAAAAACAAATTATGAATTAATTGCTAACACTAAAATACAGTGAAGAAATGAAGCATTTGTTTACCTCTCCATGTAAAGAATGAATGAGTAGCACCCTTAGCCAAATACAATTCAGATGTCACTCCAGCGTCTTCTAATTTCTGATGATAGACTGTAATACATGACCATGTGCGAGTGATTGGTGCAATAAATACATGACAAAAAAAACATTAGATCGTGATGTATATAACCATCACAGTGCGGGGATTGACTATAGACGACAGAAGCTGCGCGGGGATCGACTGTAGACGTCATAATCTGACGTCTACAGTCGATCCCCGCACTGTAAGATTGAAACTATTTATAATAGCGTAAACCTGTAACATAGGTATTAAAATGAATCGAACAGAGCTGACAAAGACATTTATAATGATTCCAGCTTCGAATCTGTATCCTGGACTAGTTGTTATGGTTATAATCATGAGGGCAACAGGTCAATTCACAGTACCCCGACAAAGACGTGGCTTTTTAACTTTGGACCAATGTTGTAGACGTTGGCCAGCATTAAAACAACATTGGACCAATGTCTCGTGTTTCCTGATACTCTGAACCCTTACAGTGCGGGATCGAGCTTAGAGTCAGAATCTGACGTCTACAGAGTCGGATTATGTCGTATATAAACAGGATGCCCGCAAAGAAATAGTGGAATAACTATAATGGCTGTACACCCATAACATAGGTATCAAATGAAGCGGAAAGGGATGACTAGGACATTTATGATGATTTCAAATTGAGCTAAAAATGTTGTTGTCTTATTTTAAAAACAAACATTTTGAAGGCTTTAAGAGTTAAAGCTCTACCCACCATAGCTGTCATCTCTTAAAGGGTCGCACTCTGCTACTATGAACAAAGCTGGCGGAAGATGATCAAACTTCTCACGTTTAACACATGACAAGCCAGGGTTATTACTGTCCTCAGTTTTTACTTGATCATAAAACCTGAAAAATAACATATTATTCATACAACTCTAATCAATACGGCGACGTATTCAGAAATAAGGGGAACGCGGCTGTCCCCGCCCCAATTGACCCAAATTAATTCTAGGAATGCACATCGAAACAGAAGTTTAAAAAGCAAACAAGTGTGCATCTCAGTGGTATTTTTTCCAAAAATAGGAAAGCCTGGGGACAATTAATTAATTTCATAGGAATTATTGAAATGAGAAATCACATTTAAATATATATATTTTACTGTCGCAATTTTAATTGTTTCTTTCTTGACTTTGCATGAACAGTTTTTTTCCGGATCATTTTTCAATAAATAAAATGCACGGTATATTAAATTATGCCAATGCACACAATCATAGTAATGAATATTTGATGATGTTGGTTTGATCATTTTTTTCCTCACAAAAAAACAGGGAAAAAATAACTACCGAATTATTTGATGGTTATGTTTTTTCTTACCATTTCATGTACTCTTTTGTCAATATCGGTCCATGCTCAAACTGCTTCATAGACAACAAATCGTAGTTTTCAACATACGTCCGTGGAGAAACAAGAATCTGAGAACATAATATTAATGATCAGGCCAGTATTTTCAAAGTCATCGAACTAAATCCAAACCCTTGCAGCGCGGGGATCGACAGTATACGTCAGTATCTCACGTAATCTGAAGTTGATTCCCGCACTGAAAGAGTTAAAAC